>CM046658.1:140898279-141498279 GCA_025594165.1 Tamias sibiricus | reverse complement strand
ATGAACTAGTTAATATGGCCACTGCTATTTTCTTTTGATCCAGGTTTGTACAATATAAATTCTGCATCCCTTTATTTGAACTCCTGGAATTGTTATATTGGAGTTTTAATAATATGTGATAATATGTTTTTCTAAAATTGGTTTTGAAAATCTCTGCAGGAGCCCTGATTGGGGAGATGGCTGAGATTGCGGTTGGCTGCGGGCCATAGAGATATTCAGACATTGCCGCCTTCCATGGTCTCACGGGACTTGGCCCGGGATCTCGCAAGACTTGAGCCGAGATCGAATTGGGTCGGGGCCATTTTGTTTGTGGGTTTTTTGGTGGTGTGTGTTAGAGTCGTTGTTAGAGCTGGAGAGAGAAGTATCAGAATAAAAAGCTTGTTGGTTTCCAGTTTGCCTCTAAACTTCTTCCCACGGCTTCATTGCTCCAAGCGGCAATCGCTTCAGGCGGCGACAAATCTCTATTTTTCCATTATTACATCTAAATTATTTGTTTAGTCTAATTACTAATATAGTAATGCTTAAGTCTGTAACTTTATGTTTTGTTTTCCTTGTTCTGTTTTTCATGTTGGTTTATTTTTCTTTTATCATCCTACTATAAATTATTGGAACTTTTATTTGGAATTTAATTTTTATTTTTATAGAGCATTTTTTTAGAACAACTCTTTGTAGAATTCTTTAGTTCCTTAAGTTATAATACATATGTGTGTATGTACACATATGTCTCTGTATTTCTACTTTTAAATTTATTTCAAGCATATGCATGCTTGAAATATATATGCACATATGTGCATGTATATAAATATACATGTTCTCAGATTCATTTATCATTCCTGATGTTCTCAGATTCCTTTATCATTCCTGTCTGTTTATTAAACTTTCTTTAGCCATTCTTTTAGTATAAGTCTACTGGTAAAAACCAAAACATAACAAAAAACAACTTTTAGTTTTCCTTTATGAAGACATTCCTTTCATTCCTAAAAATATGTTCTCTGGATATAAGCTTCTGAACAGGTAGTTCTTTTCTTTCAGCACTTGAAAAAAATGTTGAGCCACTTTTCCAAGCCTCCATAGTTTCCACTGAGAAATTCATTGTCATTCAACTGGTTTTGCACTTATTCGTAAAGTTTAATTACTTTCATAATGTTTATAAATATTTATATTTAGTTTTCAAAAGTGTGACTATGATGTGTCTTGTCTTAGATTTCTTTGAGATTATTCTGTTAGGGTTTGCTTAAATTCTTCAATCTATAACTATGTGTCTTTCACACAATTTGGGCTTTTTTAGCTACTATTTCTTAAGTACTTTTCAATCACTGCCTTCTTTCTCTTCACCCTCCAAAACCCTAATGATACAGAATTTAATATTTGGCAAGTGTCCAGGATCTCTAAAGTTCTATTCCTTTTTTACTACAGCATATTTTATCTATTTCAATATTGGGTAATTAACCTGTTCTTTCTTAATTGCTCTGATTCTTTCCTCTGTCTCTTCCAGTCAGCTTTTTAACCCATGTTATAGTCTGAACATTTGTGTACCCTCAAAATTCATGTATTGAAACTTAACCCCCATGGTGATTGTATTAAAGGAGAGTGCCTCTTTGAGACCTAGTCATCTAGGTCATGAGGCTCTGCTTTTATGAATATAATTAGCGCCCACATGAAAGAAGCCTGAAGAAATTTATTTAATTATTTTTCATTTTCTTTTTTTAGTGTATACTTTTAAAAAATTTATTTATTTATTCTAATTTGTTATACATGGCAACAGAATGCATTTCAATTCATAATACACATATAGAGCACAATTTTTCATGTCTCGGGTTGTACACAAAGAGTCACACGATTCATGTCTTCATACATGTACTTAGGGTAATGATGTCATTCTCATTTCACCATTTTTTCTACCCCCATGCTCCCTCTCTTCCCCTCCTTCCCCTTTGCCGTATCTAAAGTTCCTCCATTCCTCCCATGACCCCCCTCCCCCAGGTTATGGATCAGCATCCACATATCAGAGAAAACATTTGGGCTTTGTTTTTTTTGTTTGTTTGTTTGTTTGTTTTTGTTTTTGGAATTGGCTTGTTTAGCATGATATTCTCTAACTCCATCCATTTACCTGCAAATGCCATAACGTTATTCCCTTTTAATGAAGAGTAATATTCCACAGTTTCTTTATCCATTCATCTATTGAAGGGCATCTAAGTTGGTTACACAGTTTAGTTATTGTGAATTGTGCTGCTATAAACATTGATGTGGCTGTATCACTATAGTATGCTGTTTTTAAGTCCTTTGGGTATAAACCAAAGAATGAAATAGCTGGGTCAAGTGGTGGTTCCATTCCAAGTTTTCTAAGGAATCTCCATACTGCTTTCCATATTGGCTGCACCAATTTGCAGTCCTACCAGCAATGTATGAGTGTGCCTTTTCCCCCATATCCTCACCAACACTTATAGTTGTTTTTGTTCTTAATAGCTGCTTTTCAGACTGGAGTGAGATGAAATCTTAGAATAGTTTTGATTTGCATTTCTCTAATTGTTATAGATGTTGAACATTTTTTCATATATTTGGTGATTGATTGTTAATCATATTCTAAGAAGTGTTTGTTCAGCTCCTTGGCCCATTTATTGATTAGGTTATTTGTTTTTTGGTGTTAAGATTTTTGAGTTCCTTGTATATCCTAGAGATTAGTGCTCTATCTGATGTGTGTGTGGTAAAAATTTGCTCTGAATCTGAAGGCTCTCTCATCACCTTACTGATTGTTTCTTTTGCTGAGAAAAGCATTTTGTTTTGGATCCATCCCATTTATTGATTCTTGATTTTAATTCTTATGCTATAGGAGTCTAGTTAAGTAAGTCAGGGCCTAATCTGACATGATGAAGATCTGGTCCTACTTTTTCTTCTATTAGGCACAGGGTCTCTGGTCTAATTCCTAGGTCCTTGATCCATTTTGAGTTGAATTTTGTGCATGGTGAGAGATAGAGGCTTAATTTCATTTTGATGCATATGGATTTCCTGTTCTCCCAGCATCATTTGTTTAATAGGCTATCGTTTCTCCAATATGTTTTTGGCATCTTTGTCTAGTATGAGATAACTGTATTTATGTGGGTTTGACTCTGTGTCCTCTATTCTGTACCATTGGTCTATAAGTCTATTTTGGTGCCAATACCATTTCATTTTTGTTACTATTTCTCTGTAGTATAGTTTAAGGTTTGGTATAGTGACACTACCTGCCTCGCTCTTCTTGCTAAGGATTGCGTTAGCTATTCTGGGTCTCATTTTTCCAGATGAATTGCATTACTTCTTTTTCTATTTCTATGAGGAATGTCATTGGGATTTTGATTGGCATTGGATTAAATCTGTATAGTGCTTTTGGTAGTATGTTCATTTTGACAGTATTAATTCTGCCTATCCAAGAAAAAGGTAGACTTTAACATCTTCTAAGGTCTTCTTTAATTTCTTTCTTCAGTGTTCTGCAGTTTTCATTTTAGAGGTCTATCACCTCTTTTGTTAAGTTGATATCCAAGTATTTTTTTTTCAGGCTATTATAAATGGGGTAGTTTTTCTCATTTCCCTTTCAGAGGATTTGTCACTGATATACAGAAATGCATTTGATTTATGGGTGTTGATTTTATATCCTGCCACTTTGCTGAATTCACTTATTAGTTCTAGACGTTTTCTGGTGAAATTTCTTGGATCCTCTAGAATCATGTCATTGTCAAATAGTGATAGTTTGAGTTCTTCTTTACTTAACCATATCCCTTTAATGTTGTTTTTTTTTTTTTTTTTTTTTTTTTTTTTTTTTTTGTTGTTGTTGTTTGTCTGTGTAATTTCTCTCGCTAGAGTTTCAAGAACTATGTTAAATAGAAGTGGTGTAAGAGGGCATCCCGGTCGTTTTCCAGTTTTTATATGGAATGCTTTCAATTTTTCTCCATTTAGAATAATGTTGCCCTGGGGCTTAGCATAGAAAACTTTTACAATGTTGAGATATGTTCCTGTTATCCCTAATTTTTCTAGTGTTTTGAACATGAAGGGGTGCTGTATTTTGTCAAATGCTTTTTCTGGATCTATTGAGATGATCACATGATTCTTATCTTTAAGTCTATTGATGTGATGAGTTACATTTATCAATTTCCATATGTTGAACCAATCTTGCACCCTGAGGATGAACACCACTGGATCATGGTGCACTATCTTTTTGATATGATTTTGTACTTGATTTGCAGAATTTTATTGAGAATTTTTGCATCTATGTTCATTAGAGATATTGGGCTGAAGTTTTCTTTCTTCTATGTGTCTTTGTCTGGTTTTGGAATCAGGGTGATATTGGCCTCATGGAATGAGTTTGGAAGTGTTCCCTTTGTTTATATTTCACAAAATAATTTGAGGAGTATTGGTATTGGTTCTTCTTTGAAGGTCTTATAAAACTCAGCTGTTATCTCCCTGGATCTGGGCTTCTTTTGGTTGGTAGGCTTCTGATGGTGTCTTCTATATCATAGCTTGAAATTGATCTGTTTAACTTGTATCATCCTGATTCAGTTTGGGCAAATCATATGACTCTAGAAATTTGTCAATGCCTTTAATATGTTCTACTTTATTGGAGTATAAATTTTCAAAATAATTTCTAATTATCTTCTGTATTTTTGTAGTGTCTGTCATGATATTTCCTTTTTCATCACAGAAGTTAGTGATTTGAATTTTTTCTCTCCTTCTCTTCATTATTATAGCTAAGGGTTTATCAAATTTATTTATTTATTCAAAAAAACAATTTTTTGTTTTGTTAATTTTTTTCAATTTTTTCTTTTGTTTCAATTTCATTGATTTCAGCTTTGATTTTAATTATTTCCTTTTTCTACTTTAATTATTTCCTTTCCTGTCTTCTACTGCTTTTGGTGTTGATTTGTTCTTCTTTTCTAGGGCTTTGAGATGTAATGCTTGGTCATTAATTTGTTGATTTTTTCTTCTTTAAAGGAATGAACTCCATCAATTAACTTTCCTCTTAGTACTGACTTCATATTGTCTCAGATATTTTGATATGTTGTATCAGTGTTCTCATTTGCCTCTAAGAATTTTTTAATTGCCTCTTTAATGCCTTCTGTAATCTACTTATCATTCAATAGCATGCTAGTTAGTCTCCAGGTGTTGGAATACCTTCTATTTTTGATTTTATCATTGATTTCTAATTTCATTGCATTATGATACAATAGAATACAGGGTAGTATCTCTATTTTTCTATTTGCTAAGAGTTGCTTTATAGCATAAAAATGGTCTATTTTAGAGAACATCCACGTGCTCCTGAGAAGAAAGTGTATTCACTTGTTGATGGATGAAATATTCTATTTATGTCTGTCAAGTGTAAGTTATTGATTGTATTATTGAGTTCTACAGTTCCTTTGTTTAGCTTCTGTTTAGAAGATCTATCCAGTGGTGAAAAAGGTGTATTAAACTCACCCATAATTATGGTGTTGTGGTCTATTTGATTCTTGAACTTGAGGAGAATTTGTTTTGTGAATGTAGATATGCCATTGTTTGGGGCATATATATTTATAATTGTTATGTTTTGTTGATATATGGTTCCCTTAAGCAGTATGTAAAAGCCTTCTTTATACTTTTTTATTAACTTTGACTTGAAGTCTACTTTATTTTATATGAATGTGGAAACCCCTGCTTATTTCTGCAGTTCATTTGAGTGGTATGTTTTTTCCCAACCTTTCACCTTCAGTCTGTGGATGTCTTTTCCTATGAAATAAGTCTCTTGAATGCAGCATATTGGGTCTTTTTCTTTTTCTTTCTTTTTTAATCCAATATGTCAGTCTATGTCTTTTGATTGGTGAATTTAGAACATTAACATCCAGGGTTATTATTGAGACATGACTTGTAATCCTGGTCATTTTGTTTATTTTTGGTAATTTAAATTGACTTGGTTTCTCCATTGATTTTTTTTTTCCTTTAGTGTAAAACCTCCCTTTGCTAATTTTCATTTCCTCCTCAAGGAGTATTTTGCAGAGGATATTCTCTAATGAAGGCTTTCTAGTTGTAAATTCTTTTAACTTTTGTTTATCATGGAAGGTTTTTATTTCATCATCAAATCTAAAGCTTAATTTTGCTGGACACAAGAGTCTTGGTTGGCATACTTTTTCTTCAAGAGCTTGGTATATGTTGTTCCAGGATCTTTTAGCTTTCAGGGTCTGGGTTAGAAAATCTGCAAAGATCCTAATTGGTTTTCCCCTATATGTAATTTGATTCCTTTCTTTTAAAATCCACTCCTTATTCTGTATGCTAGGCATTTTTATTATAATATGACTTGGTGTAGATCTGTTGTGATTTTGTACATTTGGTGTCCTGTAAGCCTCTTGTATTTGATTTTCCAATTCCTTCTTCATGTTTGGAAAATTTTCTGATACTATTTCGTTGAATAGATTGTTCCTTTCTTTCTTTCTTTCTTTATTGTTTTTGGTTTGTTTTTTGTTTCTATGCCTTCCTCTATCTCAATAATTTTTAAATTTGGCTTTTGTTTTTATAATATCCCATAATTCTTGAATGTTCTGCTCATGTTTTCTTACTATCTTCACTGTGTGGTCAACTTTATTTTCAAGATTTATATTTTGTCTTCATTTTCTGAGGTTCTGTCTTCCAAATGATCTAATCTGTTTGCTGATGCTTTCTAGTGAAAGTTTTTTCTTTTTTTTCTTTATAATAGTAGTATGTATTACAATTCATAATGCACATATATAGCATCTTTTTACATACAATGGTTTGTATACATAGTATATAAGTAACATTCAGATCTTCAATCATGCATTTAAGATAATGATATCCATCTCATTTAACCACCAAATTTTTTTCCTTTCCCCCCACCTTCCCCCTGTTCCCTCCTTTCCCCTCCCTTTTCTTTGACCATTCTAGTGTTTCTCTTATCCTCCTATGTACCCCCATCCAACAACACTGTGAACTAGGCTCCTTATATCAGAGGAAACATTTGGTATTTGGATTTTTGAGATAATTTCACTTAGCATTATATTCTCCAACTTCATCCATTTACCTGAAAATGTCATTATTTTATTCTCCTTTATTGCTGAGTAAAATTCCATTTTGTATATATACCACATTTTCTTTCTTTCTTTTTTTTCCCCACATTTTCTTTATCCACTCATCTACTGAGGGACATCTTGGTTGGTTCCACTACCTAGCTATTGTGAATTGGGCTGCTATAAACATTGAAGTGGCTGTGTCACTGTAATATGCTGTTTTTAAGTCCTTTGGGAATAGACCCAGGAGTCAGATAGCTGGGTCATAGGGTGGTTCCATTCCCAGTTTTCCAAGAAATCTCCATACTGCTTTCCATAGCGGTTGCACCATTTTGCAGTCCCACCAGCAATGTCTGAGTATGCCTTTTTCCCCACATCCTCTCCAACATTTATTGTTGTTTGTGTTCTTGATAGCTGCCATTCTGACGGGAGTGAAAAGAAATCTTAGAGCAGTTTTGATTTGCATTTCTCTAATTGCCAGTGATGTTGAGCATTTTTTCATGTATTTGTTGATTAATTGTGTATCTTCTTCAGAGAATTGTCTTTTCAATTCCTTAGCCCATTTATTGATTGGGTTATTTGTTTTTTTGGTGTTAAGTTTTTTGAGTTCTTAATATATATATATATATATATATATATATATATATATATATTCTAGAAATTAGTGCTCTATCTGATGTGCACATATTAAATATTTGTTCCCAATTAGTTGGCTCTCTATTCACCTCAAAAACATCAAAAAGATATGCACCATGATCAAGTGAGGTTTATTCCAGGGATGCAAGGCTGATTCAACATTCGGAAATCAATAAACATAATACATCACATCAATAGACTTAAAGATAAAAATCATCTGATTATCTCCATAGACGCAGAAAAAGCATTTGACAAAATACAGCACCCCTTTATGTTCAAAACACTGGAAAAACTAGGAATATCAGGAATATATCAGGAACATATCTCAACATTATAAAAGCTATTTATGCAAGGCCCAGAGCTAACATTATCTTAAATGGAGAAAAATTGAAAGCATTCCCTCTAAAAACTGGAACAAGACAGGGATGCCCCCTTTCACCACTGCTGTTTAACATAGTACTGGAAACTCTGGCCAGAGCAATTAGACAGACGAAAGAAATCCAGATAGGCAAAGAAGGGATCCAGATAGGAAAAGAAGAAGAGCTCGACTTAGCACTATTTGCTGATGACATGATAATATACCTAGAAGACCCAAAAAAACTCTACCAGAAAACTTTTACAACTAGTAAATGAATTTGGCAAAGTAGCAGGATATAAAATCAATACCCATAAGTCAAAGGCATTTTTGTACATCAGTGACAAATCCTCTGAAAGGGAAATGATGAAAACTACCCCATTTACAATAGCATAAAAAAAATTAAAATACCTGGGAATCAACTTAATGAAAAGGGTGAAAGGCCTCTATAAGGACAATTATAGAACACTAAAGAAAGAAATCATAGAAGAACTCAGAAGATGGAAAGACCTACCTTGCTCTTGGATAGGTAGAATCAATATTGTCAAAATGTCCATACTACCAAAAGCATTATACAGATTTAAGGCAATTCCAATCAAAATCCCATTGTCATTCTTCAAGGAAATAGAAAAAGCAGTCATGAAATTCATCTGGAAAAATAAGAGACCCAGAATAGCCAAAGCAATCCTGAGCAAGAAAAGTGAAGCGGGTGGCATAACCATACTGGACTTTAAATTATACTATAGAGCAATAGTAACAAAAACAGCATGGTATTGGCACCCAAACAGACTGGTGGGCCAATGGTACAGAATTGAGGACACAGAGACTAATACATATAATTTCAGCTATCTTATGTTAGACAAAGGCACCAAAAATGTACAGTGGAGAAAGGATAGCCTCTTCAACAAATGGTGCTGGGAAAACTGGAAATCCATATGCAACAAAATAAAATTAAACCCTTATCTCTCACCATGCACAAAACTCAATTCAAAGTGGATCAAGGACCTAGGAATTAGACCAGAGACAATACACCTAATAGAAAAAAAAGTAAGCTCCAATTTCCAACATGTCGGATTAGGCCTCAAGTTCCTTAATAAGAATCCTGTAGCGCAAGAATTATTACCAAGAATTAATAAATGGGATAGCTTTAAACTAAAAAGCTTCTTCTCAGCAAAAGAAACAATCTATTGAGTTTTTAATTGGGTTTATTGTTTCCTTCATTTTAATGATTCCTGTTTGGTAATTTTTCAGAACCTCTGTCTCCCTATTGAAATAGTCTTTTCCCCTATATTTAGTTATATAGCTCTTTACCAAAAAAAAAAAAAAAAATAAATTAAAAAATAAAAAAAAAAATTGGGGGGTGTGTACCAGGGATTGAACTCAGGGCACTAAACCACTGAGCCACATTCGTATTTTATTAGAGACAGGTTCTCACTGAGTTGCTTAGCACCTTGCTAAATTTCTGAGGCCAGCTTTGAACTCAGTATCCCCCTGCCTACACCTCCTGAGCTGCTGGGATTACATGCATGTGCCACCATGCCTAGCCACAAAATGATCTTTTGCTGTCTGTATTTGCTATCTTATAGCATCATTTAATTCACAGAACATTTTAGTTATGCACATCCTGAACTCCTTCTCTTTCATTTCTTCTGCTGTGCTGGCCATGGATTCTAATAATGTAGTATCTTGGATTCTAATAATGTAGTATCTTGGTTTGGGGCACTTTCTTCCTTTTTTTTTTTCTTTTCTTTTTTTTTTTTTTTTTTTTTTTTTTTTTTTTCATATTGTTCTTGTGTCTTCCCTTCTAGCACTGTGGATCTGAGGTTTTACAGTTTTTACCCTATAGGCTTATAGTGTCCCTGCAGTGTTCCAATAGCTCTCCTTCAAGGGGGAGAACAATATTAACCAATCCAAATACAAACAGTATACAGCCTTAAATCAAATAGTTACTATTAAGATGTTGAAGATTTTGTCACAATATATAGAAGTAGTGAGTTCAATTATTATCTACAATAAAAATAGTAGGTTTGCAAAAGGGTCTACAGTTTCTGATGATGGACAAAGAGAGAACCAGGGGTGGGGTGTAGGATGAAATGTTAAGGAGGCAGGAAGTGAAGATATAGAGTTATTAGATCTTAGGAAGTTTGAAAGAGGAATCTAAAGAAGTTGATTAGTAGGAGGAGAAAAGAAAGAAAGTGATTTTGGGGAGACAAGTAAGTGGGAAGACAATAGAGTACAAAAAACAAACATAAAAATTAAGAAAAATTTAAAAATGTAAAAATAGGAGATAAAAGAATATGCAATACAACTGTAATATACTATTCAGACATCCTAGACCTTAGTAGCCTAACTCATGAAAATTGTTTTCATTCACAAATGTTAGGGATGTGAGGGTGAGAAAAGAGAGAGAGAGAAAAGAGAAAGAAAAATATCTTGAAGGAAAATACAAGGATTGTTTTTGTTGGATTTCAGTATCTTTCCTGCTCTTCTCTCATCCAATAAGTGGGGGCTGTCTGTTGTTTGCTGCTATCTCCACCCTAAGGACGGTGAAGGTTATTAGTGTGGGAGGGTTGGTCTTCAGGGTGGAGCTTCTGGAGGTGGAGTATAGTACTTGCTGGTCCCAATGGGAGACTGCACCCCAAGGATCTCCTTTGGGGCCTGCTTGTGTGATGTGGGCACCTGGTCTTATCTCCTTATATTACCCGTAGACCTCACAATTCCTGGTCTCTAATTTGGTCTCTAAACTCAACTTCTCCCTTTCTACTTCCCAATCAGGAACCTCTCTCTCCAGAGGTCTTGTGGGCTGCACTCTGGAGGCTGCACACCTCTCAGAGAGCTGTTTCATATTGGATAGTTCAGGGCCAGGCTTTTTGAGTTATGAACTGGCCATGTAGCCTCAAGCACGGTGCTGGACTAGTGGCTTCAGGGGAGAAGGGGGAGTTAGGACCTATAGGTACCTTGATATTGCTTCTAGTCCCCAACCAATGTCCTAAGCTGGGAGTTTCCCCAACTAAAGATGGCAACAAAGATGTCCCAAGATGAAAGCAGTTGTTTTCAGAGATGGGGTGTCAGATTGGGTCGGGTAGGGTAGTGGCATTAGGCGGCATGTTCAGAGTTGCAGCTCTGTGGCATGCAGCATTGTGGCTGGTGGTTGTCTCTAGTCCCTGTGTCCCCAGATGCAGGCTACCACGTGTGGGGGACTATGACAGTGGTTGCAGTGTCCCAAGATGGAGGTAACTGAGGGATCCCCACTTTGGTAAATGGGGGTCCACATGGGAGTGGCATCTGGAGGTCCTATGTGTGGGCAGCAGCTGGGTATCCTGTGTGGGAGTGGTGGCTGGGACTCCTGCTAGGGTACTAATGCTAGTGTTCCTGCTCAAGCCCCATGGCCAGAGGTCCTGTGTGGGCAAGCAGCCAGGGACCCTGCACTGACACTGAGGCCTGGGGACCTGTGTGGATGAAAATTTGTTTACTTCTTACATCAGGTAAAGATTCATTTAAAAGACATCATATTTGAAGTTTAAAATATAATCTCACCAACACCAAATGTGCTAGTGACTTGATATTGAGCCTCTCAGACTCTAGAATTCTGAGAAATAATATTCTATTAATTTATAAGTTATCTAGTTTAATGCATTTTGTTATAGCAGCCTGAATAGTCTAAGAAAATATCCATTAAACTTATTACTCAATTATTTTTCAGTTTAAAGATATCCATATGCTGCTTTTTTCTATCTTTGTGAATGAAACTTTCTATTTTTTAAATTTATTTCAAGCCTATTTGTAATTTCTTAGTGAAAGATTCTTATGATGGCTTATGGTAAAAACAAGTCTGTCATTTCAGTGTTCCCATCCCTACCCTATGTCATCTTTTTTTTTTTTCCAATTTAGTTTGAACTATTTCTGGTTCTTTGTCATGTCTATTTTTGTTGAAATCTGAAAACTCGAGTGTTACGAGTTTCTTATTTAAACTTTCCAGTTTTGATGGCTTCTTCTGACACCTCTGTAGCAAAAAAAAAAAAAAAAAAAAAAAAAAAAAAAAAAAAAAAAAAAAAGTTAATGTTACTTCAGGGTGAGTGTGGGAGTATATGCTTTCCACCGTACTTCTCCTGTAATTCCTCTGACTGGGAAAAGTAGCAGTACCTACTTCTGCTCTCTACTTGGCTTTGAGTCAAACCACAGGAGTAGATGTGTAGCCTCATTACTTCTGGACAATGGTGAAATTTCTGATTTTCTCCAAGTCCTACTCTGAATACACTCTACTGGGAAGGAGGAAGTATACTTCTTAGATTTCAGGTACAGGTAGAATTCCAGGCTTTCCATGTTAGTTCTAAACCTCTGACATGAAGGCTCATTGACATCTGGCAGGATTGAGTCTGTTCTCCTGTGACACCACTCTAGCAGGTAGGTTGAAGCATCTCATTCAAGTCTGAAAAAGAGGAAATTTAAGTATCCTTGCTCAGCTTTTGCTGACATGACTGGAAATGGGGCTACAATTTATTTTCTGTGCTGTTTGCAATAGAGTAGTTATTATCTAAAATGTTCCTCTCTTGCTAGGCTGACCCTTTCCTTTTACTTTGTGTAGGGATTACACTCTTTTGCTGAATTCTTTATGGTTAGTGCTTATTGGTATTTCCTAATTTCCTCCTCCATGTTTGGTTATAAGAGTCAAAAAGAAACCCCAAGGGACTCCCTAATGTGTCTTTATATTGGTCCTGAGGTCTTTAATTGTTCTGCCTTTTTCTACCTTTCTTTCAGAGTTTTCCTGTGTTTATTTGTCCAGAACTTTTATTTGTACTTCATGGAAAAAATAGGGAAACGTTCCTGTCCATGATTTGAAAACAAGCTGTTATTTGATTTTTCTGAAAGCTGTCTATGATTATGTAATCTTTCCTTTCCTGAGAAACTTCAACCTAAAGAGGACATGGAAGAAGTCTATCAGTGATATGCTGCATGATATTTCAGGTTATCAGAATTCATGCTATACAACTCAAAAGGCTGCGGCAATGCTTTGTAACTATGCAACATCTGTGGATGTTGCTTAAAGGCACCCACAGAATTTCCATGTGTGCAATGGAGAAAGGAGAAAGAAATAAGCTGCTGTTTCCCCAGGTCTCCTTACCTACTTCATCCAGAAGAACTCAGCTTTTATCTGTCTTCCATTCTGAGCTCCTACATAAAATTTTATTTGAAGAAGAAATTGTGATGATTGAAAATTTTGAAAATATCTAAATTCCATTTTTTTCTCTCTGGATCTTATAGTGAGATTAAACCATAAAGATATGATTTGAGTCACTTTTTGTGTTCAGTTTTCCTAGAATGGGACAAGGATAGTAACATAGATGCATAGGGCACTTCATTCATTTAATTCAATAATTATCTTTGTGCACTGGGGAAAAAAAATCTATTGTAGCACTTAGGTAAGAAAGGTTGCAATTGTCATGTGTTGACAAGAATTTTCCAAGGGTATAGTCCAAAGAACTAAGAGCTTAAGACAGGAGTCAATAATATTTCAAATAGTAAAATATAATTATACCAATGAACCTAAAAGAAAGAAATTCATTTTTGTTCTAAAAGAGGAAACAGAAGCAGCTTTTGAGCATTTAATCAAATTGTGCTTTACCAATTACAAAGAAAAACTGACTGCATTAACAGTGTCTAATATCTACTTAAAGCTTAGAAGCAAATAATGAAATAGTATCATTTATGATCCTTTCTAAATTCATGAAAATGTTATTGACCAATGTGTGTAGCATGTATTAAAATGGTATGAACTGATGATTTTAAAAAGCTTGAAGATTTTAATATTTAAACTATTTCTTCCATGCTCACAGATGAAAAAGTTATAACTTTTTATCATTATTCTAGGTCTCAGTTCATTCTATGTGGACCACTGTGGCTGTAACACTGAAGTTTGTCCACAGTAGGAAGCAATATGGTATTCCCAATATGCTGTGGCACTAGATAGAGGGCCATATGTATGGTGACTCAGAAATCAGCAAATGTACCCCCCACTCACCCTGTTTTTCTTCCAGAATGTTTGATAACATGATGTAGGCAACTGGTAGGGGCTTTGGGATATAGGAAAATGAGACTTGCTGAACAGACCGAGACATGGCTTTTCCTTAGCTCTTATCATGAAGAAACATATGGATAAACACTGAGACAGAAAGAAGCAAAACATATTAACTGCAGTAAAAATATCTGCTTCAATAAGCTTGCTAACATGGCCTGAAGGACAGAACACAGATATTTACTCTAAGGGCTCCCGAGCACCACTAGAAAGTTCTGGGCCTTACCTAGTGTGAGTTTTAATACAGACAGAAGTACTCTAACAATATTTCTATAAATCAATAGTAGTATATTTTCGTTCTCAAGCTAGTTAAATGCTACAAGGAGAAACATGTCATACTAAAATAATATTTTGACATACTGCCACCAAAAAAATAATTTTAAGTGCTTAAAAGATTACTTTCTGTCAAAGGACAAAGAGATGCCTTACTTTATTTCAGAAAGAAGTTTTTTAAAAAAAATTCTCAAGAACTAGTTAAGACAAAGCCTACAGGAAGTCCAGAAAATCATTTGAAGACTTTATTTTCCATTGTAACTAGATTGATATAAGAATTCCCCTTACTAGAATAAAACAGAAATGAGTTTATGTATAAATTCTGGAATATCAAAGACCAATTGATATTTTTCTTTGCATCTTAACATGATTGTAAAGACATGTTAATAAAACAAACATAAATCAAATAAAGTTAACTGGTTTTAAATGCACGTTGGAAGAAACAGTGCATTAGTAAGATGCTCAAAGTGATTTAAATATATTTGGTAATGAAAAACAAGAACAAAATAAAATGGTGCTTTGAGAGACTCAACAACAGGAGAGAAATGGCCATCCTGTATTAACTAGAATATCAGAGAGAAATATTAGCAAAATAGTGATTACTTTATAATATATAAATAAATATGTATGGGATAGGTAGGATATACTCAAAAGTATGCTTCTTTTCTGTCTTTGGATCCAGCTTAGTGTTTGGTCTCAATGAGGGACCTTGATGATTAGAATGAATGGTTGAAGTACATTGAGGCAAAAATGAAGGATCCCACTTGTTATGAAATTATGGGCAGAAGCAGAGGAACTTACTGAAGCCCAAAGAAGTACCAGTATTTTTTTTGCTCAGACCCAAGTATCCCCAGCTATCAGGTTTCTAAAAGACACATATTCATTGAAATCATAGTCTTTGAGTTGTCCAGTTAAGTAAGTTCAGCATATGTTAAAATAAAATTTTGTATTATGTTTTTTTCCGTTATGTTCTGGTCTGTTGGATAAATATACATTGAAAATAAACTTTGTATAACTTTGAATATTACAATTTTACAGCATGGGTAAAACCACAGAGAAATAAAGATTTATGTTCTTTCCTGATATCTTGGTCTTATGTTCCCTCTGATCTTCAAGTGGTCATGAAAAGAAAATATAGATTTAGTTCTTAATTCTATTATTAATGAAATACTTCAAATTTTTAAAAGTTACTTATTTTGAAAGACACATCTACTTATATTATAGCAAGGTTATTATTGTTTATAATTTTCTTAGAATTTAAATGATAGATGATTATAAGGAGCCTATGGAATCTATAAACCAGTAGCCTATAAAAACACAGTCAAAAATAAAAGATAATTTTTATATCCATATGAAATTGAGTTAGACCTTTTCTAAAAGGAAATAGGGAGTAGTACTAAAAATTATTGCATGAATTTTTGCACTATAAATATTATTTTATTGCTTAGAAAATTAAATAAATTAGTCTAATGATGCACTTGAATCCCATGAATCATGAAGATCTATATACAGAACATCTTTCTAATGATACTAGCAAAGAATTCAATATATATTAATAGAAAAACTAAAAACAAGTATATATTTTATTATACAAAACAATAACTATCAGAGGCATATAGGGATTATACATTCAGAGTGAGAAATTTTACTGCTTGGAGTGAACTAAAGGAAAATAGAGTTAGAAAATAAAATTAAGTAATTGTGCTATGTTTAGGCTATAGGGAAGAAATAAATAAAAAGCTAATAGGACAGAAGAGTAGCAAGAAATCAGAGAAACCAGATTTCCTTGTTGCTTGGGGTGTTTTGCTCCAATAAATTAGAAAGGTGTAAATTACACTCCAAATTGAAATTCAATCTACTCCTATAAATAGGAAAAAAGCAAGTATGTATCTAGCTTTGCATTTTTATCCATGGAACACCTGATGTCAGAGAGCTTTCCAACAAAACCTGTCAAAAGCATATAGCACTCACCCAAATGACAGTGTGAAAAAGATGAAGACTTTATAATGTCTGTTTTAAAATTAGTTTAAAATAATGTCAGAAGAAGGTGAGACTTGTCTAAGAATTTGGGAAAGAATGAAGGTGGTAGATAGAATCTATTATACTCCAAGTGTCTAAGGAGTAGATAACTGGTAGACCAGACAGAAGGAAACAGTTGGGGAGCAACACAGCACAATTACATCAGTAGTGATAACACCCTCAAACCCAAAGTCCTTCATATTTTTGTTATGATTTCAAAAAACATTTCCCGAACTCTGGAATTGTCCTCACACTTAAAACTAAGAATCTGGTCTCAGTGGCTTACATCTCTCTTAGCTTTAATATCCTCTGATTTAAATATGCATGCAAAATGAAAATTGATGAAAGAATCACTAATTCTAAATTGACAACTAGGGTGCATTTGAGAAATACATTTGCTTATTTTTATTTAGCAAGATAATAAATTTCCATTATGTTTTAGATCCATAATGTAGTAAGTGATTTTAAAAATTGAAGAAAATTGTCTCATGAAGGATAAGCTCAAAACCATTGTTAATTATATGATTATGCAAATAGAAATAAGGTATATTTTATATTAACTAACTATAGAATATTGTCAGGACAGGTAAGTACAATGTTGTGGAGGTGTGGAAAAAGAGAGACCCCCATGTGAGGCTGGTGGGAGCCTAGATTGTAAAGCTAACCCAGAGAGCACACTGTAACTAATCAAACAAATGAAGCATTCGATATCTGATGAGCATATCATACCAACCTAGGGAATTCACATTCCAAAGAGATACAACAGAAACCCAGATCATGTGATTGGATGTTCATTAAAAGATTATTATGGCAGAAATTTCAAGCAATCTCTCTGTCCCTCACTTTGAGAATAAGTGAAATATCATGAATGTGTACTGTTAATTAAAACAATAGACTACATACAATCTGGAGAGATCTGAAGAAACATGTTGTCATGAAAAAAACTAAGAAACTGACAGTCATATTACATAAAACCATTTAGACAAATTAGAAGTACCTGCAAAAATAACAACAGGAAACTTTTCTTAATACAAAAAGAAAATATACATGCTCAATCCAATAATAGATTTTTTTTAATGAAAAGGAGATTGAAATGTAGTGACAAAAGAAAATGAATAAATATCAATAATAAGATATATATATATATATATATACATATATATATATATATAAATGGAACAATAATGATACTGTACTACGATCTGAGGAACATGATTAATCTACCCTCTATACCTGGAATCTAGAAGAAATAAAGAACATTCAACAAGTATTAAATTTGAAATGAAATAATGAAATAAAATGAATAGCAAAACTACACTTTAAATTGAAAACAAAATGCAAAGAAAATCTCCATGGCATTTGTGCTGTGATGAGCACATTCTCACTATGAATCAGGCACTACCTTTAATGCATCAACTCTTTCATTCTTCACAATAGGGAAGAGTGAATCTCATAAGACTGACATTCTTGTATTCAACTTAAATTTGAATTATTGATTCTTCAGTGGCCCATTTTTGCCCTAAAACACATAGCTTGTTTTGTGGTAGAAGCAAGATTCAAACCCAGATATCTTAACACAGAAGCTCATTTACTTAACCTCTAGAAAATACATAGTCAAGCTTCTCAAGAGTATATGCCACAATAGAGTAGTCCCTATTTCTTATACATTCATTTTCCTTCTTCAGGTTGATGAATTAATTGTCATTCCCACAAACACCTGACAAGTGCTCTGGATAAACATTCCATGAAGCTCTTCATGACCACGTCCACTAATACCTCCTGCATTGGACAGTGTTGATCACACTCTTCAAATACTGACTCCTTTCTGTTCTAGCTCCTTCACCTAGTTCTTCTCATCTGTTCCAAAAGCTCTGACTCCTTTGTGTTTAATTTCTAAAATATTGGTATTCACAAAGATTTCAGTTTTAATGTCTTTCAGGACTGATCTCTCCACATGTTCACCTTGTGATGATCTCAAGCAATCACAGTTATAGATTGATCTAATCACTTCATCAAAACATTGAAATCAGGCTTAATTTGTTTCTCTTTTTGTGTGCTTTCCATCATCAATCAATGAATTGATTTGCAGATTTCAGCTCTTAAATATTTTTCTAATCCATACCATCTTTATATCCTATTAACACCACTTTGCTGGGACCTGCATTATCTCTGTACTGAATAATTTGCCTTTCACTGATTTTGTCCTTTATAACATGATCAACCTGAAGTCATACTAATCTAGTTCAACTACCAATGTGAAGGATCTTTTCCAAATCCTTCAATCATGTTTTTATTCTTTATAGGATTATTTTAATTTTCTTCCCAGAACCTACAAATTCTTCTATGATATGGTTCCTAAACTACTATTGTGTACTCTGTTACGGAGGAATTTTGAAGTCATAATTCCTCATACCAGGCGGATTATTCCATTATATGTAATATTCCCTGCCCAGATTATTCTTTCCATCTCTCTTTTCTTGTTTTATTCATTTTTGCCTCTAAAGATCCAGTTAAGACACCATATTTTCAATAAAGTCATGTGTTAATTTGTGGGCTGTCCTACCATAACATCTTGGATTGTTCCATTAGAACACTGTGCTTTATAGATATACTCTGTTTTAAAATACCTGCTTACATATCTCTCTCAGCATACAAAATTGAGAAGAGAAATTCTTAATACCAGGAGGAGAGGAAGGAAAGGCAAGGTACTGGGGAATGAGATTGATAAAATTATATTATGTGTGTGTATGACTAAGTCATAATGAATCCCACTATTATGCATAATTAAAATGTACCAATAAAAAAAAACCTCAATACTTAACATGTTGCTCAGATTACAGCAGGTTTTCATCAATGTCTGTTAAAATGATTTCCTATATAACTGTTAAACATTATTAATAACGTTATTTAGAATATTTTACTTCCCAGGTTCTGTCCTGAGTTGAATATAATGTTTTATGTTTGCCTTTTCTCTCTTTAATGTATTGGTAAGAAAAGGAAAAATATAACTATCAGTTGCATCACCATCACGGATATAATAGGTAAAGAAATCTTTTGAGAAGCAGGTTTTTCATTATGTACAATCACTGTGTGATTCTTCATCTTTGTCATCCAGCATTGCTAAGAAATCTAAAAAGACCCATAATTATTTTTGGTTTTCTGATATGAAGAAAGGCAAGAGTAGGTTTAATAATCACCTGAATTTTAGTTAAAAGATGTAGGTGGCAATGGTATTTATAGTTATATAATCTGAATTTACTGTGAATCTGAAAACAGTGATTAACAGTGTAGACTCAGTTTTGTCATCCCTTTGATGTGACATTTGTATAAACTCCCATCACATACAAGAAACTTTGCTGACAAATATTACCTTTGACCTAAACAATTTACTAGTTTTAGAATAGATATATATTTTTATGATGTAATGAAATATTTATATTATCTATGCCTCAGAAAATAAAACTTATTTAGGATTCTGCTTTAGGTTATTGTAAATCATATCTAGTTACTTTTATTATCATATTACTAAAATAGAAATATGTACTCAATACATAATCTTTTACACTCAAGAGCTAAGTGATCCACTGATCATTGAACTATAGAATTTAAGGTGTTTTGCATATAAGTCATCAATTCAAAGATATTGCATTTTTTTCTGCAGATTCTCTAAAACAGCACATTGCATTTTGCTTTGAATTACAGGTAAAATATTTGGAAAGGTGTTATTATAATTAGAAAATAGACAAATATGCAGAATTTCAACAAATCTATAATTATAGTTGAAAATTTCAGGATTTCTTTCAAAGTAATTGACAGGAAAAGTACATAAGAAGTAGTCCTACTAACACTAATAACGAACATATTTATTTGATATTTGTAGAATTCTGTACAAAACACGTATTCTTTTATAGGTATACTTGGAACATTTGCAAAAATAGATCACATGCTATATCACATAATGGGTCTCACTCAACTGAAAAAACTTAAATCATACAAAATATATTCTTTGAACACAACAGAACTAAAGTTGAAGTTAACAGCAAATATAAGCAAAAAATCCCTTTAAATATTTGAAAATTTAACTTCATACTTCTGAATAAGCAATTATTAAAAAGATAAATCAATACAAAAATATAAAAACATTGTAATTAAATTATTATGGCAATTCATATGAAAAATTAAGACATTGGTAAAGCAGTGTTGAGAGGAGATTGATAGCTTTATATGATTATATTTGAAAGGCAGACAAAAATCAATGTTTTAAATATTTACCTGAACAAGATATAAAAGTAGAAAACTGAACCCAAATAAAATAGAAGGATAGAATTATAAAAGATTAAGATCAGAAAACAGCAAAGTGAAAAAAGTACAAATAATGGGGAATATAAATGAAATCAAAGATAGTTCCTTGAAAAAAATGAGGGACAAAATACACACTGTATTAATATTAGAAATAAAACAGTGGACTTCCTCCAGATCATTTGGACATTAAAAAGAAAATTTAAAAATGATGAGCAACTTCATGTCAATTGCTACAACTTAGATAAAAGAAAAAAAACACTTGGAAAGATAAAAATCTATCAGTTCTAACTTAAAAAAAATAGAAAAGCTGAATAACCACAGAAATATCAAATGTTTGAATTTTTAATTTAGAAATTGCAATTAATGCCCCAGGTTCACTAGCACCACTGAGAAATTCTATCAGATATTTAAGGAAGGAAAGACACCACCCCTACATGATCGTCTCTTTAGAGAAACAAAAGCAGAAAACACTTCACAACTTCATTCATGAGGCCAACAATTTTTTTATAACAAAACCAGTAAAGAAAATTATAGGATAATATCCACCATGTGTACAAACAATTAAAACTTTTAATAACAGCAAATACATTTAACAGTATATAAAGAATAATACATTATAACCAAGTGGATTAAATTCATAAATGAAAAGTTGATTGAATACCCAAGAACAAATAATGTATTTTGCCATAGTAATAGGAAAAAAAAAAAAAAGAAAAAACTAGGATCATTTCAGAAAATACAAAGAAAGAATTTGTCAAAATTTGATAACCATTAATGATAAAAAACAGCAAACAAAATAGAAGAAAATTTTCAGTTTGGTAAAAGGGTATGTTAATTTTGGAAGAATATAGCATTTTTTCATTTGCACCTAGATCAGCCAAGAATGTCCCCTATCACAACATTCATTCACTATTTTACCAGAAAATGAAATCAGTGTGATGGGGCAGGAGGCGGGTGGACAAAAAAAAAAAAAAAAAAAAAAAAAAAAAAAAAAAAGGAGACACTTTTAAGTTGGAATGGAAGAAATAAAACAGATTTTATTCAAAGATGACATGATCATTTAGATCAAAAAATCTAAAGGATCAGCAAAATACTACTAGAACTTATAAGTGAGTTTAGCAAGGTCAGAAGACACAGAATGAATATAAAGTCAACTGTATTTCTATATATTAGCAACAAACAAATGGAAAATATTAGTTTAAAATGCCTCTAACAAAGCCATAGAATTCATGACATATTTAAAAATAAATTTAACACAATATATACAAAACTTAGAAACTATAAAGAGCTGAAAGAAACTAATGACCTAATTAAATGAAGAAGTATATTACATTGTTGGTGTAAAAGACACATTATTTTAGGATGTTTATCTCCAAGTCCATTTGTAAAATCAAAATAATTCCAATTAAAATGGCAGTATGATTGTATCAGTTGATAAGTTAATTCTAAAATTTATATAAAAATGTAAGTACAAGCCGGGCCTGGTGGCGCACGCCTGTAATCCCAGCACTTTGGGAGGCTGAGACAGGAGGATCGTGAGTTCAAAGCCAGCCTCAGCAATGGCGAGGCACTTAGCAACTCAGTGAGACCCTGTCTCTAAATAAAATACAAAAAAAGGGCTGGGGATGTGGCCCAGTGGTTCAGTGCCCCTGAGTTCAATCCCCGGTACCACAAAAAAAAAAAAAAAAAAAAAAAAAAAAACAAGTAAGTACAAATAGCCAGCATAATTTAAATAACAACAAAAAATGAACAGAAAAAACTCTCCATACATGATTTCAAGGCCTCTTATAAAACTACACTAATGAAGGAAATGAATATGGAGTAATGAAAAAGAATGATTTACCCAGAATATACCCCTTCATGTATGGAAAATCAATTTCCCACAAAGGTTCTAAGGTGATTGAATGGAGGAAAAATATCTTCAAAAACCAGTTAAATTTTGAGATGTTCATATAAAAGCAAAACAACTTAAATCAGACAATGCCATACAAAAAATAACCCAAGATTGTTATACATAAATGTTAAACTATAGGTATAGGATTTGTAGAAGAAAGCAAATGGGGAAATCTGCATAATTTTAGGCAAAGGTTTCAAAGAAAAACTATGTAGATGATTAATCATAACAGACAAATTAATTTTGCACAGTTGTGTATTATCTGTTATCTCTACAACTCAAGAGGCTGAGGCAGAAGGATTGCAAGTTTGAGGCCAGCCTGGGCATCTTAGCCACATGCTGCCTCAAAGTACAAAATAAAAAGGGCTGGGAATTTGTCAAATGGTAGAGCACCCATGGGTTCAATTCCCAGTACTAGGGAAAAAAAACTTGGATTTTATAATATTTAAAATCTCCTCTTCACAAAAGATTTTTAAGTGAAAATCCAAATACTGAAATGAAATATTTGTAATACATATCTTTGACAAAAACATGTGCATTAGAATACCAAAAAAAAAAACCTTAAAAATAAAAAATAAAATGAATGTAAATATGGAAAATTTTTTGCATAGAATTGTCACAAAATAAGATATACTAAAATCTAATAAGCATATCAAAAGATGTCCAATGTTACTGCAGAGAAATGCAAATTAAAATCACAAATACATACCAGAAAATTTCCCAATATTGATGATTACACACATTCATGAGAGTATAAAGCAACTAGAACTCTTGCGTACTAGTTGAAAGAATATAAAGGTATATCCACTTTGGGTTTTATTGTTGTTTGTTTCGGTTTTGCTTTTGGCAGTGCTGGGTATCCACCCTAGGGTCTCACAGATGCCACAGCCTGAAATATATCCACCTTGGAACATTGTTAAGAAGTTTCTTATTAAGTCAAATGGTTACTTTCTATGTGATCTAACAATTTCATTTCTACATATTTACCTAAGTAAAAATATGTCCATAAAAAACTTGTACAATATTTTTTTTTATTTTTTAGTTCTGGGGATTGCACTAAATTTTCACAGTGTATAACTGGAATCAGTTGAAAATCCATTAAGTCAATAGAAAAATTGGTCAATGGACAAACAAATTGTGGTATATTCATGTAATAAAATACTAGTCAGCAAGAAAACCCTCTGATATATGGTACAACTTGGACATATTTCTAAGACATCACGCTAAATGAATGAAATCAGACACCTTCTTTAAGCATCATTTATATGAAATTTTACAATAGATAAAGCTAATCACCTTTGAAAGAAAGGAGATCATCCCTGGTATTGTGTGTGTTGGGAGGTGACTGGGAGGGAACATTAGGGAATTTAGGAACATATATTGGGATATTTTATAGCTTAATGAAAGGTTAGTTATACACATATGTATGTATATAAATATATATAAATATATATAAATTGACATATAAATATATATATATCAAAACTCATCAAATTATATTATTTAAGTAACTCTAATAGACATAGCAATAAATCCAAATTATTTAATTCCTTTATGGAAATTTGCAATCTTCATGAATATTTCCTACTCTGTGAGTGCTGTTTTAGGTTTTCAGAATTTCTGTTGAGGAGAAACCACAGTTTTAGAAATATTTAAGATATATATCTTTTCCTCTACTTTTCTTCGGATATTTTTCTTCTTATCTATTGAAAATTTATGAACTGTCCTAAATTTCAACATTAATCCTCACTAATTTGGATCAAAGAGATAATAATTGAGATAAATGACTAGAAAATTCAAATTATAAGATATTCTTAAAGAAATATAACTTCATCACTTTTAGGTGGAGAGTGTAACTTGAACTGTCCTAATCAAGGCTACCTAATAGAGTTCTGTGGGTGAACAGATTAAAATGATTTCCAATTAACATACCAAAGCACTCTCCAAAATCCTGTTGATTGAAGTTTGTACTGAGGATTCCTTTCATGTAAAAAACATTATTTTTAAATTCAATTTGTATCCCTAACTTAAATATTTTCATTTTATACCTGATTCTTTAGGAAATCCTTTTTGAAGAGCGAAAAGAAAAAAAGATAAACGCAAATCTTTAAGGAATGTTAAATTAATAAAAGCAGAATTAGTCTTAGCTGAGGCCAATTTTTTTTTTGTTTCTTTTCTTTTTTTAAAAAAATCTGAGGTAGTTATTAAAATGTCTAAAATCTAGAGTGATGCCAAAAGGCAGGTAGGAATGTTAGCCTCTCAGAGTTGAAAGAGAATTCGTGTGTATGACAAGTTCCAAGGATTCCTCTTGCAAAAGAAAATATTTGCAGTAGGGGACAAGGAAAGCCTCTTTTATATTAATTTCTTGAGCTGCTTGTAGCCAGAACCATCCCTCTGCCGTTCTCTGTCACTTTTGGAGGTCTTTGAGCCAAGCCCAAGCTGCCTGCCTGGCCCAACAGTGGTGTTTTCTCATCAAAGAACCCTTGCCACAGCCTCTCAGTTCTGTGCAGGAATTGAAAAGCCTTTGAAATCGGTGCAGCCTCACTGCACAGCTAGTAATAAGCATTAGAGAAAAACACGCAGCTCATTTGTTTAAAAGTTCATTCGCTTCAGTGTGATTTAGACAGATGTGAGGTGGGTTTTGCTTAGTGCTGCTCAGCCCCATGGCAAAGTTAGATAGGTCTCCTTTTCAAAGACTTCCTCAGTCCCTGCCCATTGCTGAGCTTCTGCAACAATGGAGCTTTGAAAGGGGAAAAAAGAAAAAAAAAAAGAAGAAAAGAAAAAAGAAAGAAAGAAAGAGAAAAAGAAAGAGATGACACCAGTGGGAGAGGCTGACAGCTCAGTCCAGACTCAAACAACCTTTCTAGTGTCCAGGACAGAGGTGCACGTCTGAAGGTGGGGATGAGGTCTGGGTTCAGAACAGCCCAAAGAATTAATTTAAAAGAAAGTCTCCTCCCATTTTCTGTAAAGGCAGCAGCAGCAGCTCTATAAAATGCTTCCCAGATCATAGGGCAGTTAGGCATGTAGATTCTGCTATATTCCTAGAGAATTCTATTTCAGGGAAATAAATCTTACTGGATTCTGGAGTTATATTCTACCAGGCACAAATAAGTAAAAGCCATCCATGTTTTTCATTGAATAGGGGGTCTGGACAATCAACACCCATTACTAATGACAGGTTATTTCCTCCAGAAACAATGCTGTTTGGAAAGAGACGTGTGTTTATTTCTCGTGATGCATACAGAGTAACAGTCATTTTGAGATGTGAAGCATCAAGATATGTTTTTGCTAGCCTACGTGGACATATTGATAGTGTTGAGGTATGACGCTAATTCCACAGGCAAATGGATCTATTGTTATGATCTTGCTGAGAGCTAAGAAATTGCTTTTATATTTAAAACCTTATTTTGAGAGCTGTCAGGCTAGAGATAATACAAATCCAGTTAAAGTATGCCAGAGATTTTTGAAGTAAATCTGAACAGGTACACATGATAAAATATATTGTCTATAATATGTGTATGATGTATTTAAAAACACATTTCTAGGTCATCCTCTTAAACTACAACAAATCTAAGTACACAATTAAGACAACCATACAATGTAACTGCTTATAAACAAAAAGAAAGCTTCAAAGGAATGGAAAGCTAATTAGAAATGGGGTTTTGGGAAGACAATAATTCAATTAGAACTGAAGTTGCCACATGCCTATAATTAAACAGTTGTGTGATAATTTGAGTGTGGCTAATTCCAATGTAGTCATCCCTTGAAATGCTTTACAAATAGATAGGATTTGAACATATTTTTAAGATTCAATAAAATGTCCTGTGAATTAGCCCTACAGAATGAGCAGGGGGAAACAATGAGTTTGAGTCTTGTCTTGATCACCTATCACTTAAATAATTTGGGGGCAATAAGTAACTGGAGGCAGAATGGATGCTCAGAAAGCAGACTCTGAGTTATAGTTAGCATTCAGAGTATTTATGACCAACATTTTTTGACAATTTGAGAAAGGCAGAAATTGCAGAAATAGAAGTCAAATTGTAAAGCCTGTCTGAATAAAGCCACAAATGAATACACAGAGAGCTCTGCAGTAATGTCCAGGTCTTTATATTCCAACATCTATTAGGATGAGGACCACTGAGGGAAGGGGTTTAACCTTGAATGAGGAGTTCTTCTCAGCTGAGAAAGTCCTTAAGGGGCTCAGCTGAAACTTGTCTGCTGCTAGAACACTCAAACATGGGAGAATGAGTGATGCCTGACAGTGTTCACCAGAGTAACACTGATACATGGTTAGTTTCCTATAACATGGAGATAACAATACCTACAACTCACAGGTTTGTCCTACTGAAAGATGCCTACTGTAGATGTCAAAGTGGATATCATCCTTCAAACAGCAACTAGGAAATCATCCTACAATTAATTGCATAGAATAGCAATAAAATTTTAGTTACTGAGGTCTGTTGGAAATATCATATGTAATTAAGTGATAATTACCACTCTTTATTATTTACAAATGTTGAAAAAGTAACGAAGCAGTAAGTGAATAGCATCTCAGAACTTTCAAAGAGATTAGTTTTACTTTATTATTAATAGAAGTACAACTGAGTCCCAGCTCTCATCACTTCAAATTTGCAGGCTGGTGCTGAATCAGTAGTACTATTGTTTGATACATTTAAAGTAGCTTTTTTGGTGGGGTCAAATATTGCAGCATACACAGTGGCTACTGTACCCATGTAGACTTGGGGAGACTTAATTTTTATTAAATTAAATATGTAAATACCATTTTTTTTTCTTATGCACTCCAAAACTTCATGATGCTTTCTCAGCCCCCAAATCAAGTTTTAACACATGTTTGTTTCTACACATAGGTTGGCAACACAGGGGTGTTTGCTGTTTGTTTAACTGTATTGAAAAGAGCTTACTCATTCGTTAATGATGCTGTTACTTCAAATATGGGCTCTATTTGTACTTTTTGAAAATAGGACTTGACAGCATGAAAATAACTATGTGCTGTAACTTTTATTTCTTATTGTTAGGTATTAATTTGTTAAATGGATTAAAAAACATCACCTATAGAAAATATATTACCAATATGTTCCCTCAAGGTTTTCAGCAGCCTCATATTTTTAGGTTTGTTTGAATTTGGAAACTTTTAAATCTCACATTAGATTTATAACAATTATCTCTTCGAAAATATAAATTCATTACACAGAAATATGTCACAAGATGGATTTTGTCCTTTATAGATTCAGAGCAAAACACTGGAAATTTGCCTAGTTATCATAGTCCTCAGAACGCCAATGAATTTGGAAAAAAATATCAATTATTAATGGGGAAAGTGATTTTGCATATTCTATGTTCTTTATCAATGATAAACTTCAGCTTATTACTTTTGGAGAACAGCAAAATTATCACTGACATGTATGATAATTATTGTTTATAGTCAAGCTTGTCACAAAAATTCATCATGTAGAATAAATGGTTGACAATGATGAAATTTTCCTGCTGCTTTGTAGCTTCAAGTAAAAAATAGATGTTTACAGTATATTGTAATGTGTCAAAAGCTGATGATTTCTTTTGGATAACGAAATATGTTTAGATTTATTTCACTATTAGTATTTTCAGTTGCTTCATATGAATTCTATACCATTGCCTTATCTTCACTAACCTAAACAATTTTATGACTGGGTCAGAATAAAATAAAATGATTTTCAGCTACATTATAATTAAATTATATTAACCGCACAATGTTTAACATTACCATAATAAAGATGAACCAGTTTTGAATATCAAAGCTTAATAATAAGGAACATTTTTTGAGTGGGGGAGTTGACTGACTTCTACTGCAAGAGCAGTGGAAAAAACAGATGATGAAAGGACAAAAGATTTATAAGAAAACACACATGTAGAACAAAGGCACATGGAAAAAGTGGGGATCGTGAAATTGTGCTGAGGTGGTAGGTTCCAGCATTTCAATCTCCAAACTGATGTTTTGAATTGGGCCACACCCTCCCCTGAACTATCCATGTACCTTTGATGGATGATAGAATTTGTAGCATTAGAATGATGCTATGGGAATTTTAACAGGGAAAGAATTGCATTATTTCTGCATGATAGACTAAGAAAGCTTAGTGATGCTTCTCAGGTAACAAAGTTTGTAGAATGAAGAACAAAATCCCAATCTCCTAGTACTTATTTCTATACACATTTTCTTCACTATTCTGGTTTATATTATTATGACTAGTTCTAAAAATTAGGTGCAGTATTTTCCTATGTTGAAATTAGGAGTGTGATGATCCAAGATGGCGGATTAGAGGAAGCCGCACTTCAGGGCAGCTCCGTGGAAAGAATCCAACAAAGCAGATAAATTGCCTTTCATCATATATATATAGGCTGAAAATACCAATCTCCTGGATGGTTTGATTACCACTACCAGAGAGAGAAAGAGACAAGCTGTCTGCAGCAGCTGGAGCCACGAGGCTCCTGCAAAACTGCCTGGGTGGTGCACAGGCCTTGCGAAACAAAGTCAGTGTGGGGAGACCGCGCTACTACTGCAACCCCAGCCAAACTCACGGCACACCAGCGTGAAACCGGCGATAAAAACCAGCGAAAACAGCCGGCGGAATTGGTGCTGGGGGACCACGGGAGACCGCGGGTCTACAACACCAGTTCAGATCCACACTCCGCCAGACGCGACCCTCAGCAGTAGGGCCCCGGAAAGAGCGGCATGGAGATCAGCGAACAGCAAGCAGGGGCAGAGTTGGAGCGGTCCACAGTCCGAAGCAGCGCTGTCTGCGCCGCAGTTACAGTTGTGGCTTCCCGGTGCCACTTCGGCAGGGAGACATCCACCCAACAGCTTTGAAATCGATTGGCGAGGACACGGGAGTCTGCGGAGCTGCTGTTGACTGGAAGGAGAGCACCGCCATCTTTGAAAGGTGCAGTGGCTGACCCAGACAAAGAGGAGGAGACAGAGAGCGACGGCTGCAGCCATCCAGGGACCCTCCAGCTCTCTGAAGACAACGCACACTTGGGTGAGGCTCGGGTGGCCAGCAGGGGAGGGCGTGTCTGAGGCCAGCGCAGCGGCCACAAGAAGCTGCAACTGTGGGTGGGCTTGGGGAGGGGGTGCCTTCTGGAGGGTCCTCTTCCCAGTGCCATTCATCTGCTGACACACACAACCCCCCTGGGCCACTCCTTCACTGAACTGTTCAGACACTGGCCTAAGATGCAGCCTTGATTCCACTAACAGGATCGCAGACTGTCTAGACATGATCCAATAACAATTGGTTTGAACTGGAAAGGAAAAAAGAGGGGGGCTTCCCAGGGCCCATTTTGTCTGAGACTTGGGGTTTGACTTTTTTTTTCTTTTCTTTTTTGTTGGTTTGCTTGTTTGGTTGGATTGTGGGGAGGTTTTTTGTTTGTTTGTTTGTTTATTTTCGTTTTCTTTTTTTGGCTTTGTTTTTTTCTGCTTTTTTTTTTTCCTTCCGCATTGATTGTCAGTGTGTTTGTTTGCTTCCACTCCTTTTTTCTTTGCTTCTTTTCTTCCTTCTCATTCTTGCATCTTTTCTTCCTTCTTCATCTTTCATGTTTACATCCTGCCAGTGCATACTAAACAGAGGCAAAAACAAGTTATACGCAGAACTTGGGATTTCTAGAACCGGCGCAATTGAACTGGGTAGCAAAGCAGTATTATATATAGTTTACTCTCTATTTCCTTGATTCTCTCTCTCTCCTCTCTCTTACACCAATTCCTACTCTTTTATCATTTTTTTTTTCTTTTCCAACTTACTTTATATATAAATTGGTCTTTCCACCTAATTGTCAACTCCATTCTCTTTCTTCCCTCGTCTACTGACACTAAACCACTTCCACTAAACCACTTCAATAGATATCTCTTTTCATACTTTCCAAGAAAGAACAATTCAAGACACTTCCTTCTTCCTAAACATAACACCTCTGTATCCAATACTTGAAGCTATAAAACCCCATCAGAAGCGTACAGAGTAAATTGGAAATAATATCTGGGTTAACCAAATCTGTATGTTGTGATCAAACTTGGATTTTCTGAATAGAAAGTGTTAGGTTTTAAAAGTGTAAAGGAATTATAAGGTGATCTGATAGCATTGTACTACAGAAACAACATAAGGCTTTAAGGTAAAATCGAAATAGTCAAGGTCCCACAGTGCAGGAAGAATAGACACACAAGCAACATGAAAAAACAAGGAAAGAAAAGGACACAAACAAATCAAGATACCTCATCGGTAGATGTCAAGGCAAGCACAGTTGGTCAAATGCCAGAGATGGAATTTAGAAATTACATATGACAAATGTATATGGAACTTAAGAATAAACTCAAAAATGCGATGAGGGAGCAAGTACAGGAGGCAAAAGATCATTTTGACAAAGAACTCCAAAAACAAATACAGTAAGTAAAAGATTACTTCAATAGGGAAATAGAGGCTCTAAAGAGAATCCAAACAGAAATTCCAGAAATGAAAGAAGCAATAAACCAAAATAAAAGCTCAATTGAAAGCATCTCCAACAGAATAGACCACTTGGAAGAAAGAACCTCAGACAATGAAGACAAAATATATATCCTAGAGAAGAATTTAGACTATACAGCAAAACTTGTTAGAAATCAAGAACATAACATCCAAGAATTATGGGACAGCATAAAAAGACCAAACTTAAGAGTGATTGGCATAGAGGAAGGGGCAGAGTTTCAAGCCAAATGAATGAGTAATCTGTTTAATGAAATAATTACAGAAAATTTTCCAAACTTGAAGAATGAATGGGAAAACCAAGTTCAAGAGGCATACCGAACACCAAACAAACAAAATCTCAACAGATCCACACCAAGACACATTATAATGAAAATGCCTAATACACTGAGCAAGGAGAGAATACTAAAAGCCACAAGAGAAAGGAAGCAGATTACATATAGGGGGAAACCAATCAGACTATGTTCAGATTTTTCCACCCAGACCTTAAAAGCAAGAAGATCCTGGAATAGCATATTTCAAGCTCTGAAAGAAAAGGGATGTCAACCAAGAATCTTATATCCAGCAAAATTAAGCTTTAGATTCGAAGATGAAATAAAAACCTTCCACGACAAGCAAAAGTTAAAAGATTTCAAAACTCGAAAGCCAGCACTTCTCAGCATCCTGGGCAATATTGTTCATGAAGAAGAAGAGAAAGATGATAACGAAAATCACCAAAGGGAGATATTAAACTAAAGGAAATACCAACCAGAAGAGAAACCAAATCAAGCTAAAGACCATAATTCAAATAAAAATGGATGGGAATAAAAATCACATCTCAATAATAACCCTGAATGTTAATGGCCTAAATTAGCCATCAAAAGACACAGATTATCAGAATGAATTAAAAGAAATGACCCAACAATTTGCTGTCTCCAAGAAACACACCTCATAGAAAAAGACATCAACACACTGAAAGTGAAAGGCTGGGAAAAGTCTTATCACTCACATGGCAGGTGGAAGCAAGCAGGGGTTTCCATTCTCATATCTAATAAGGTAGACTTCAAACCAAAACTAATCAAGAGGGACAAAGATATCCATCTTTGTCCATTTTCTTATTACTTAAGGGAACCATCCATCAACAGGATATAACAATCATAAATATTTATGCCCCAAATAATGGAGCATCTAAATTCATCAAACAAACGCTTCTCAAGTTCAAGAGTAAAATAGACCACAACGCAGTTATTCTAGGGGACTTCAACACACCTCTCTCACCAATGGATAGATCATCCAAACAAAAGCTAAACAAAGAAACTTTAAGCCTCCTCAAAACAATTAACAATTTAGACCTAACGGACATATATAGAATATTTCATCCCTCAGTAAACGAATACACATTTTTCTCAGCAGCACATGGCTCCTTCTCCAAAATAGACCATATATTATGTCACAAGGCAACTCTCAGCAAATATAAAAAAATAGAGATACTACCCTGCATGCTATCGGACCATAAAGGGATGAAATTGGAAATCAACAACAAAACAAGGAATAAGAAAAAGTACTCCATCAACTGGAAGCTAAACAACATGCTACTGAATGAACAAGGGGTTGAAGAAGACATCAAAGAGGAAATCAAAAAATTCCTAGAGGTAAATGAGAACACAGATACATCGTATAGAAATCTCTGGGACACTATGAAGGCAGTAGTAAGAGGAAAATTCATTGCACTGAGTTCATTCCTTAAGAGGAAAAAAAAAAACCAACAAATAAATGACTTAACATCACACCTCAAAGCATTATAAAAAGAAGAACAGACCAACACCAAGAGCAGTAGAAGACAGGAAATAATTAAAATCAGAGCAGAAATTAATGAAATTGAGACTAAGGAAATCATTCAAAGAATTGACAAGACTAAAAGTTGGTTCTTTGAAAAAATTTACAAAATTGACAGACCCTTAGCGATGCTAACGAAAAGAAGAAGAGAAAAAAACTCAAATTAGTAACATTCGTGATGAAAAAGGGAATATCACAACAAACACCTCAGATATACAGAATATAATTAGAAATTACTTTGAAAACTTGTACTCTAATAAAATAGAAAATACTAAATGCATTGACAGATTTCTAGAGTCATATGATTTGCCTAAACTGGATGTGGAGGCTATACACAATTTAAACAAATCAATTACAAGCGAAGAAATAGAAGATGTCATCAAAAAGCTACCAACAAGGAAAAGTCCAGGACCTGATGGGGTTACAGCCGAGTTCTATAAGACTTTCAAAGAAGAACTAATATCAATGCTCTTCAAACTATTTCAAGAAATAGAAAAAGAGGGAGCTCTTCCAGACTCTTTCTATGAGGCCAATATCACATTAATTCCAAAGCCAGGCAAAGACACATCCAAAAATGAAAACTTCAGGCCCATATCTTTAATGAACATAGATGCAAAAATCCTCAACAAAATCCTGGCAAATCGGATACAAAAACATATAAAAAAGATAGTGCACCACGATCAAGTGGGGTTTATCCCAGGGATGCAAGACTGGTTCAACATTCGGAAATCAATAAAAATAATACATCACATCAATAGACTATAAGACAAAAATTATATGATCATCTCAATTGACGCAGAAAAAGCATTTGACAAAATACAACACCCCTTTATGTTCAAAACACTGGAAAAACTAGGAATATCAGGAACATATCTTAACATTATAAAAGCTATTTATGCAAGGCCCCGAGCTAACATTATCTTAAATGGAGAAAAATTGAAAGCATTCCCTCTAAAAACTGGAACAAGACAGGGATGCCCCCTTTCACCACTGCTATTTAACATAGTACTGGAAACTCTGGCCAGAGCAATTAGACAGACGAAAGAAATTAAAGGGATCAAGATAGGAAAAGAAGAGCTCAAATTAGCACTATTTGCTGATGACATGATAGTCTACCTAGAAGACCTAAAAAACTCTACCAGAAAACTTTTACAACTAGTAAACACATTTGGCAAAGTTGCAGGATACAAAATCAATACACATAAGTCAAAGGCATTTGTGTACATCAGCGACAAAGACTCTGAAAGGGAAATGATGAAAAATACCCCATTTACAATAGCATCAAAAAAAAAAAAAAAATACCTGGGAATCAACCTAACGAAAGAGGTGAAAGACCTCTATAACAAAAATTATAGAACACTAAAGAAAGAAATTATAGATGAACTCAGAAGATGGAAAGACCTACCTTGCTCTTGGATAGGTAGAATTAATATTGTCAAAATGTCCATACTACCAAAAGCATTATACAGATTTAATGCAATTCCAATCAAAATCCCAATGTCATTCTTCAAAGAAATAGAAATAGCAGTCATGAAATTCATCTGGAAAAATAAGAGAACCAGAATAGCCAAAGCAATCCTGAGCAAGAAAAGTGAAGCAGGGGGCATCACCATACCAGACTTTAAATTATACTATAGAGCAATAGTAACAAAAACAGCATGGTATTGGCACCAAAACAGACTGATGGACCAATGGTACAGAATTGAGGATATAGAGACTAATACATATAATTACAGCTATCTTATATTAGACAAAGGTGCAAAAATGTACAGTGGAGAAAGGATAGCCTCTTCAACAAATGGTGCTGGGAAAACTGGAAATCCATATGCAACAAAATGAAATTAAACCTTTATCTCTCACCATGCACAAAACTCAATTCAAAGTGGATCAAGGACCTAGGAATTAGACCAGAGACAATACACCTAATAGAAGAAAAAAGTAAGCTCCAATTTCCAACATGTTGGATTAGGCCCCAAGTTTCTTAATAAGAATCCTGTAGTGCAAGAATTACTACCAAGAATTAATGAATGGGATAGATTAAACTAAAAAGCTTCTTTTCAGCAAAAGAAACAATCAATGAGGTGAATAGAGAGCCAACTAATTGGGAACAAATATTTAATACATGCACATCAGATAGAGCACTAATCTCTAGAATATATAAAGAAGTCAAAAAACTTTACACTAAAAAAACAAATAACCCAATCAATAAATGGGCTAAGGAATTGAGAAGACACCTCTCAGAAGAAGATACACGATTGATCAACAAATACATGAAAAAATGTTCAACATCGCTGGTAATTAGAGAAATGCAAATCAAAACTACTCTAAGATTTCACTTCACTCCAGTCAGAATGGCAGCCATCAAGAACACAAGCAACAATAAATGTTGGAGAGGATGTGGGGAAAAAGGCACACTCAGACATTGCTGGTGGGACTGCAAAATGGTGCAACCGCTATGGAAAGCAGTATGGAGATTTCTTGGGAAAATGGGAATGGAACCACCCTATGACCCAGCCATCCCACTCCTGGGTCTGTTCCCAAAAGACTTAAAAACAGCATATTACAGTGACACAGCCACTTCAATGTTTATAGCAGCACAATTCATAATAGCTAGGTTGTGGAACCAACCTAGATGTCCCTCAGTAGATGAGTGGATAAAGAAAATGTGGTATATATACAAAATGGAATTTTACTCAGCAATAAAAGAAAATAAATTAATGGCATTTGCAGGTAAATGAATGAAGTTGGAAGACATAATGCTAAATGAAGTTAGTCAGTCTCAAAAATCCAAGTACCAAATGTTCTCTCTTATATAAGGAGGCTATTTCAAAGTATTGTTGGATGGGGGTACATAGGAGGATTAGAGGAACACTAGAATGGTCAAGGGAAGGGAGGGTAAGGGAGGGAGCAAGAGGGGAGGGAGGGGAGAAAAGAAAAAAATAAAGGTGGTTGAATGAGATGGATATCATTTTCCTTAATGCATGATTGAAGACCTGAATTGTACGAATATACTTTGTATACAAACAGTTGTATGTAAAAAGATACTAAATATATGCACTATGAGTTGTACATATTAAAAATTATAAAAAGAAAATAAAAAAAAAAGAAAATGAAAAAAAAAAGGAAATTAGGAGGTATATATTTGAAGATTCTTTCTTGGAACATGCTCATATTAGCTTACTCAGACCCTAATTCAGAGCCAAGGACATTAAAATGGAATTCAAAAAAATAATGAAAGGGGCTTTGTTTATTTAGAATATTACAAAATTACACACACACACATACACAAATAACTGTAAGAACAGGGTTAGACAGACAACAAAATTTTTATAAAACACAGGGATTACTATTATTCAGGTATGGTGAGACCATCAGATCAGAAGATGACTAGCATTGGAAAAATCATTTGTAACTCACAAGGAAAGGGGGTATCTAACGCCATGCAGGGCCACAGGAGCAAATTAATATTCTCAGTCGGGAGGCAGATGGTGGAAAAGTATGAACAGTAGCCTTTATTTTGGTTTCTACAGGAAGCAGTGGCAAGACAAGATGGGAAGCCATAGGATTGACTAGTTTGGATAATTTCAGTGGGCTCTTGGGTATGGACATAATTTCTAGTTTTCTGGTTCCTGGAGCTGGGTGGTTAGGGACAGGGAAATGGTCCAAAGTATAGGAGCCTAATAGAGGAGGTGGTAGGAGTAGATTGGTCAGATTCATATGAAGGCACTATTTGGGCATGTTGTTTTTCTATATCTAGCAACTGGCTGGACCAGAAAGGGATGTTCCCTTCAGGATCAGCAAAGGCCCCAGATTTCAAAACATCAGAAACATGTAGTTAATACAGGAACAGAATAGAAAGCATAGAAACAGACCCGAAGTGCCAATATACTTAATATAAGATAAAGAGAACTTCAATTTTGCTATGAATTAGAATACATGAAGTGTTGAATTTACATTTACATGCAAACCTGAATTTACTGATAAAACAAAAACACAGAGTACCTATATCCTTATCTTATATTTTATATGTAAATAAAATATAGAGTGTTTTTTTCCTGTTGTTAATAACTCCTAGAAAGTATTTGAAAATACAGTAGAATAACTTTAACATATTGAGTTGGGAAATACATATTTTTTTTTTGTTTTGGCCACATAGTACCTGTAAATATCAAATATTTGAATCCATCTACTTTTTATTTATAATTTCTGCACAATTGGTCATTACTAGAAAATATACCACTATTTTTAACTATTGATATTTGGTTTTTGAACAATCACTCTCAATTTCCAGTTAAAATGAAGTATCATTTCAAACAAAATATGACATTTCTAAGGTGCCTTGTCCTATATATATATATATATATATATATATATATATGCATATATATAAAATATATAAATATGATATATAAATATATATGCACATATGTTTTGCTGATGTCATCAAGTAACTAGAGTTCTACTGTCAATATTTCCGATATCTATGTGTTATTCAGACTTGACTTTAATCTAAATAATTATTTTTTCAACATTATTTAGTTGGTATTTATGTTATAACACAGAAATTTAATTAATTATGTGACTGATACCCCTTTTAACACAAAAAATAAAATAGATTCTAATAGGAAGATCCAACCTCACATATGAGCTACCTGTCATTGACCCATGGTAAATGTCTGATATGCTCTGTTTCTCCTAGCCAGTCTTAGGAACTCTGTTAACATTTTTATCTTTTAAAATCATGGTGGTTATATGAAGGCCTTATCTATCTTTTACCTGCATCAGAATCAGCTTCTTCCAAAAAGGGTGTGATTGGCCTACATGAAAAGGCAAGTAGGTGTGGATTTCTCTATAGCAGCACAGAACAACAAAGATTTTTAGCAACTTTACATAGGACTAAATACATTATCATTTTAATCTAGATGGAAATTTGATGGTATATAAAACTGAGACAAGAGCTTTGAAAAAATTTTATGGAAGGTTTTTGTATGTTTATTTTTAAATACTGCAGAATCATAAGATATCTTGCCCTGACCACTCTATTAATTGAATATCACTTTACCTTTTACCAATGCAATTGTATAGTTTCAGTTGCCTAAAATTATGTGATAAAAGTACTCTGGAAAGATCAGTTCTTGGAGAATTTCACTGGCATATTCTATCAATGTGCTTAAATATAAGATAATATTCCTATATCCTCGAATTTTTTCCTGGAACATTAACAAACCTGTAATCATAACAGGAATTGCAATATCTGAATAGGTATGAAGGGATTCTGGTATAGAAAAGGTCTCAGCCATTCATTAATAGTTTATTTCTTATACAACATGAACAGCATTTCCATAGGAATCTACTCCCACATGCTTGGGGCATTTTCTGAATCACTTTAAGATATCAAATTTGGTTCCATGGAAAACCTCAAGTGACCCTATGATAGACCCTGAAAAAAAAAAAAAAGGCACTAATAACAGTTGGCAGAGCTCTATCCTCATTAATCTGTGTTAATGAAATTTCTTCAGGAAAATACTTTCATCAGCTGTACTCATTTTGGGTGGAGTGAAAGGACTGAAAGATCTTAACACAGCAGATTGCTCTTCATAACATTGTTAATTTTGGTAATAAAGCTTCATAGTCCACCATGTAATTGAAAATCTTCTTGAAGATTTTTTACTTCAGAAACCCTAGAAAAATTTGGAAACACTATTAATTAAGAAATTAGCTTTCAAAATTAACTGATTTTGAATTTTTAATGCCCTTTTTTATTCCACATAATGATTCTGGTTAAATCACAAATGGTATTTAACAACTGTTTTATGCAATTCAATATCTTAGTAGCAATTAAGGCAGATTACAACCTAAATAGAATCAGCTCAAGGTATTAAATTAGGGGCAACCCCCTGCTTCAGAACCAAGTAGATGAGGAAGTTCCTGGCTGCTTGACAAGACTGCCTATAATACTAAATATGCAAAGCTAGATTGAGAGATTTTGCGTTTTGGATCCGTAGGCAGTGGCAATTCAGGAATATTTAGCACTAATGAAGAGCATCAGAGCAGTTCAAGTTAATTAGCATTTATCCTTCCTCCTTCTCTGAGTCCTTCTATCATGCTTCATTCAACATTAAATCTAAGCATGTACTATTAGGAATAAAAGTGGGGCCTGAATTACCTATCCTTGGGAAAAATTGGCAGCTGAGCACCAGCTTTCCACATTCATTTGTCAACACCATCAATGTATTCACAGAGGCACCATTCTCTTCTGTTTAAAAAGATATTTCCTTATTTTAAAATAAAATCTATGTGATAGTATTCAATTTATAAAACTAAATATTAATATCCCCAAATACGAGCCAATGAAATCAGATACCTGGTCTTTTACATATTTACATTTCTTCCTCAATTAACATTTTAATATATCATGACTATTAAGCAATATTTTTAAGATCACAGTTGATATTATTAAGTTATAGTTGTCTTATTTTATGAATTTAAAATATCCCTGGAGGTATAAGGTATATTACCATTTTCTGAAAAGAGAAAATAGTTTTTATTTGAGTGTATGAGTTGGAAACAAAAATGTTTGTGTTCTTACAATCTATTTCTAAACTTTTTATTCTTATTTGAATAAAATAACAATTTTTTTTTCCTGAGGATATTTTCTGCCTTAGATCATATATAATGCTCCCTTCTCCAGACTTTCCTGTGCTTCTATATAAATATATACACAAAGTTCAAATGCCTAGAAGCCATCTATAAAGTAAAGCTGCCATAAGTACATGACTTGATTTGTTAATTACTTTAGTCATCCATTCTTAAATATTGCTGAATACCTACTAATCACTATGCAGTGTGAGAAATGATCCCCTTTGAAGTATGGAAGTCAAATAAAAGAATTAGCTTTAATGAAAATTTCATAATGTATTTTTCAGTTGTATTGTTTTGGGGGATTCATTTTCCACTTCCTTTTTTTTAAAACTCAATTTGTAATTTTGCATGAGAAAATTGACCTACTGAGACTCAGTCTTTTTGCAGAATTTTGAGGATTTATGTGATGTGCACGAGTACTTTTAAATTTAATAAGTAAATATTATTATTGTTATTATTAGTAGTAGTAGTTTTACCCAAAGGTGTCAGGAGTATTAGTTTCACAATTATCAATGTTTCATTGTTATAACAAATCAAAGTTTCTATGTATTAAAAAATCAAATGTTAGGTAAGAGTTAAGAAATAGGGAAAAGGATGGCAGGAGAATACACAGAACGCACTGAGCTAGTGATAATTTTCTCTAAGAAATGGTACCAAGAGTTTGGCTTTTGATGTTCATTTTTGCACTAAAAGCATTAACTGTGTCTAATGTGTACTCTTTTAAAAGAAATGTAATTTATATTTTACAATTTAAGTAGCTTATTATTTATTCTTCATATCCAACATTGTTCCAGGTCATAACACTATATTTTTTCCTGTGGGATTTACATTACATTAGAACATAATGTGTTATCCTGGACAATATTGTATGTTTTGAGAGGACTTGGATTTCCAATACTGAGGTTACTCCTTGTGGTCACCAATTGTTAGAAATATCAAAATGATTCTGGAAGCCTAGAAGACAGCTATGTTTTGTAGGCAACAAAGAAAGATTTCAAGCTCTTTTTAAATATAAAACTTTAATTTTGTAAATCCATTAATACACTTTGGTCTGTTATTCTTCCTATTAAAAAAAGAATAGTCAATTTATTCTCAACCAGAAGATGTCATTCAAAGCACTTTTATAGTTGAGTTGAGTAGGTTGAAATGATCTGTTCTAACCTAGTTTAAAATATGTGTTATTGTCTAGCCCAGAGAATTTTCCCCTCATTATCACCTCATAAAACAACTATGAGAGGAGACTAGACTTCTTACCCTAATGCACTTGTAATGAAGTGAAAGTTTTCTGGTTTGCTTTTGGATTCTGCCTCCTAAGAGTCTTGCAACTCAGGCCAGAACACACCTTGGCTCACATATTAGTTTTTTTCTTTCCCAGAAATTAGAATTTAGAAACTAGAAATCAAACGAATGCAAGGAATTCTTAAACGATTTGTGGATAGTCATAGTCTATGAACATTAATGAAAACCACAAAAAGAAAAATCCCTGTTAAATTTTAAGAAATCTTCACAACAGTGAGAACTTTTATCATGTTTGATATAAACAGTTCAGAGGGCACTAATAAAAGCTATTTTACCACCAGTGAGTGATAGATTCTTAAAATCAGAGAAACTACTTGTGTCCTCAAATGTATGTAAAAAATTGATGAATGTTTAAGGAACTAAAAAACCATTGAAAAAGAGTTAAATATATGCTTTGTAAACTCTCCATTTATCTTATTCTAAATCATGCTAATTGAAAATCGTTACTGGTTTAAATCCCACTAGAGGATTCTTATTGGCAATAGTGAAATTTTCAATGAACTTATCTTGGAATCTTACATCAACATCTCAGTCTTAAAAGTCAAAGGAGTGGTTCATAATCTCTAGTAACTATTTGCAAAGAGAAATAAGCAATTCCTAAGAGGAGTCATGATCCTTTAATTCATGCAATAGCAATTTCTGTGGCATAAATGTCAGAAACATGCCTTTCATCCATGGAAAAATTCTACTTAGTAACTCCCGCATTATGAGCTGCTGAAGTCGTTCTTGAAAAACCACACAACCACACAGTAATATGGCATATAAACTATAATTCCTAGAGCTATTTCACAGAACAACTTGCACAATAGTGATTACACATACTTTTCCAATTAGTTCAATTTAAAGAAATTTTGTCTGCATATAATTATAAAACATTTCATTCTTCACTTTGTTATTTGTATATCAATATTTAGGTATACATTTAAGAAATACATAAAGAAAGCAAAACAAAATAGTAGCCTAAAAAACAGTGAAATATTTTTAATGTCACATCTTTTAAAATTTCTTTGGAGAAAACTTATTTTTTTTTTTGTCTTCTAAATAAATACCAGTTAATCTTTGAAGATTCCTTATTAGCCATACATGAACTTAAGTTTAAAAATACATGCTGTTTCAATGGCCAATGTGGTATTTACTAAATTAAGGCAATTTATATTTATTTGAAGATGTTGTTGTACAAGAAAAAACATATTGCATTTGTGTCAAATTTAATAAAATTTCCAAGTACATGCCAAGTTTAATATTGGATTAAGGTATTCAAGCTAATTTTGAAGGAATAAAGGAACATATAAGGAATTCTTACCTCTGGCATTATTAAGTTTAGAAAGGAAAAGTATACCTTAATTGATGAAGTTGTTTATGGACTCTATCAGAAGTTATGTATTGCATATTGCTTGCCAATACTAGAGAATCTGTCTAACTGATGGAGGAAAATGGAGCTGTCCAAGGCTGAGGATCTAGTTATACATTCAAACACATTCACTAGCGTTTAAAGGGACAGCAGGAGCAGCTTACTAGAGTTTTGAAATATACATTGTTAAGTATATGAAATAGTCATTCCTTTATAAAAATGGTTGAATATTGGCAATTTCTCTGGGGTCAATCTAATGTCTACACTTGGGCATTAAAACTGTCTTGGGAAATAAAATTTCATTTGGTAAAAGAAAATTGAGTGAGAGGAAAGTTTTGATTACATTTCAACTTGTGTTACAACTAAGGATGAGAAGTCTGAGGGAAAAAGAGAAAGCACATTACTACAACATTACTTTAGAAAGACTAAGATACAAAGCAGCACTGAAATACGGGCCAAAATTTTGCAAAGCGTATTCATCCATTTCAGTGTGGCAGTGGGAGAACTTGCAGAAATAGACATTACATTACAAAAATAGTCTTGAGATTATCCTTTTTATACTTACATGGAATGACTAAGTGTTTTCATGTTTATTCAATTGGTCGTTCATTAATTCATGAATTTACTCAACAGATATTTACTGAACTTCTGCTGCATTGTAGGAACAAAGGAAGGTACTAAAGATGTGCTTGAAAACAAGATGTTCAATTTTTTTATCACAATCTAGGTGATGACTAAAATACAGAAACAAAAAATGAAATAGTGTACATAATGCCATCATGCCAGTGTAGAATACTAAAAGAGTGCAAAAGAATGACACTTACATTATAGTTTTTAAAAGTTTCTTAGCAAAAAAGATATCTGAGCCAAGAATTAGAATTGTTTTTTATCTTTATTCAAAGTTGTTGTATATGATAATAGAATGCATTACAATTCATAAGAATTAGAATATTTTAAAAGTCTGAGAGTGAGAGCTCTCGTCAACAACTAACGTTTATGTTCAAGTTACAGAGAAGTAAGAAATGAGACCAGAAAGTATTCAGTATTGTCTGTAATATGCTAATCTTGCAAATCTCATTCTCTCTTGCTTTTGGATTTATCTGAAGAGCAACAGGAAAAATAATGAATGGATTTACATAGAAGAAAGAGAAGGGTATTACTCATGACTCATGGCTTTGATTCAATTTCCTACCCTAATGCTCTCTTTGCCCAAAATTTCTTACCTATGTGCTTGGGCTATTTTATCATTTTGTAATAAGGATGAGAATAAATAAATTGGAAATACTGAAACTAATACATAGATGCTATTATGCTCTGAGTATCAGTTTTCTCTATTTTTTTTTTAATGATAGACATTTATATGAGAAAACTATAAGGTTTGAAATCAGAAAACTTGAACATCATCTTTAAAATTCTGCAAATCATTTATCTTTGTGGGCACAGTGGTATCAAGAATTACTATGAGGCTGAGATGAGGTGTTAGATTTGCTGCCTCTGGCCCATGGTATAATTTCAGTAAACGTTGGTTCAGTCTGACTCCATGATATCTAGGTGAAGATAATCCTAGGAGATTTTTTAAAGTTTCTATTGTTTAAGTCACAATTTCGTAGTCCTATACACTTATATTATGATCTACATCTCTAACTCTCTAAATTGATTCCTACTTATAAAAAAAAAAATAGACACAACTTTTTAATCTCCAATACTCGTATCATGTCATCATTAATGACAGCACTTGGGGCCTCTGACAAATCACACTCCACAACCATCTGGGATGTGATGGGCATGACCTACTCATGGCCCCATAGTTAGTACCTCCTCTCTCTTTAGGAGACCACCACAGATGGACTTGCTATATTTCAGTCTTGAGCCTCATTCCAAGAATGATAGAATGGAGAATCCAATTACCCTAATTAACCAATTACTGTACTTAGGAAATTTGATTGGGTAAGAAGGGGAGGCTAATTTAAAAACAGTTAGAGCAGGAAATATCATCACCTTAATTCTTTTATTACTACCTGCATCTAGGACTAAGTAGTTATATTAGGTCCTCTGTCTCTCACTGATAGATACGCTCAAATATATTTTTACTTGAAAGGCTAAGATATAAACCTTTAAAATACTTTTTCAAAGTAGGTGATCAAAAACCATCTGAAGAAGTGATACTCAGGGTGATTTGGGCATGCAGCTGTCCTGGAAGGTACTGTAGCACTGAGCAAATTATTTGGACATTTGCATAAGAAGTTATCACTCACCCACCTTTTTGTCAGAAACATTGAGGACCTCTGACTGTATCTCTCATCATTCATTTATATGGTCCTGGAAGCCCAAGACTTTCCTTTCTCACTTAATCCCTTGAAATGTTGTGTAGAAATCAGCCCTTTCAGACTCCCAAATGCTTCTTATGGATTCTTTAGGACTTCCAGATTGTGATTAATTAAATTTTTCATAAGTCTTAGTCTGTGTTGTGCATCTATAAGAATATGTATTTTATAATGAACAGAAACATATTGGCTCACAGTTCTGGAGGCTGGGAGGCCCAAAATCAAGGGAGAGCCTTATTCCTTCATCCCATGGCAGAAGGCAGAAGAACAGGAGACTTTAAGAGGACGCCAAACTTGGCCTTTTTTTTTTTTTTTTTTTTTTTTTTTGTAGTGCTGGGGATTGAACCCAGGGTTTTGTGCATGTGAGGCAGGCGCTCTACCAACTGAGCTATATCCCCAGCCCCATTTGGCCTTTTTTAACAGCACCAATCTTATCCATGTAGGTGAAACACTCATGACCTAATCACCTCATAGATAAGTCCCACCTTTTAATAAGTCCCACCTCTTAATACTGTTACAAAGGCAATTAAATTTCAACATCAGTTTTAGAAGGCATGGAAATGTAAACCAAAGCACCATATTTCAGCATCTTCTTTGCCACCTCTCTGCTTTAACTGAAAGAAGATGTTTTCAAAGTTCCCTGCTTCCCTGACATCCCTCTCCAATAGAGGTGACTTTTCCTGACATTGTCCAGGTACTTTCATAGCAGAGGATGGAACCAGTATCTGTTATCTTCCCTACAGTACTTTTAAGGTTATAGATTCTTCCTGGAAAACATTCTTTGAGTGTCAAGATGGAATATTCTCTTTCCATCTTCATTGCTGGTCACCCAGTATTTTAGTTAAAATTGTAATATAAATCAAAAGTTTTGCAGTATCTCCAAATACGCAGTCTTTCTACCAAGGTTCTGGTCACTCACTTGGTTCCAGGCACATTCCATAAGAAAGATAAACTGACATGGCATCATGAGTACAAAGTGCTAAAAATGAATCTCTGTAAAGACCTAAAGCTAAACTTAACCAAAATTTGATTTATCGTGCCATCCTGAAATGGAGTGTCACAAAACTTTCTCAAAGGTAGATGAATGTACAACTAGTTCTACCCCTCCTCCTGACTCCTAACAGTGCATGTCTTGCTCTCCCCCTACACTGCTGCTTCTTTTCACTAATCCCTCCAAAAAGTAAAACTCCATCTTTATATTCCTCTTACAGCAGGACTATCATTTATTATTATTTTATTGTTTCAAAATGGGGGAACCATTTCCTTGGTGCCACTGAAACACCCCTGCACAGCCACTTTATCGTCAGGACCCTTCACTCACTGATTGTGCCAGTCAAGGTCAGTTAACAGTAAACTTGTTGGCAAGCCAACACATAAGAACATAAAAACTTCCCTTTCATCTCTTTTGTGTATGTTTCGTCAGCAATAAATGTTGGAGTTAATGAAGCTGAACCCTTCACAGCTTATGGCAAGGGCTAAAGATTCCCTGCCAGCAGGTGTTTTGTTTCTTTTAATTATGACCATTTAACGTGTTGATGAGCACTCTTACTTAGACTTATATTCTTTCCTACTCTAATTGATGTCACCATGCATGAAGGCTGGAAAGTACACATGGAGGACACATGAAGGATACGTGCTCCTCGACTCAATGATATTTTCTTCCATTTGACTTCCATTTCCCACAGAAAACCTCAAATTTACTTATATTTCAAAAATATCTGATGCTAAAGCCCTACTCTCCAATCACAACCTCTTTCCTTCCTGCTTTGCGAACATTCTTTCCATAAAGATCTTTTATCTCTGTGTGAAATTCCTTGACTCCATGATGCTCTTTCAGTTCTCCCATGTACTTCATTCTTTCATTTTTCTATTTTCCCCCAGCTAAAATTGAAATAACCTCATTATAATTACTCTCAGGAAACCATCCTCAGCTCTTCTACCATACCCTCCCTGAATGCATATACTAATCATATTTCTCATTATGGGTGAAATAAGGAAAATACTTATTCTCACTTACATACACATCATCTCCCATCTATTTAATAAAATAGAGGGGTGGGTAGACTCTTATTTTGGACTGGAGAACTGATCTCTACCTTATTTCTATTGCTCTTATTCTGTCCAATTCCCTTAGTGCTCATCCCATTGAAGCTGCAAATTCTCCTGCTCTTCTAAATTGCAATGTGTCAGACTAGAGGTGGTTTTGAGATTGTCATTTATTGTTTCAGTCTGGCTTTAGATCTGTCTCTACTGAATATTTTTCCTTTGTTCATTTAAACACTTTGGAAGGAAATTTCAAGAAGAGTTCAGAGTACTTTGCTTTTGGGCAGGATTCATGTAAATATTATTTATATTCATTATATTCTTTCCATTTGCTATTTCTTATGGGACACTGCTAGAAGCTTAGAGTACTCTCATAGCCCCTGAATATTTTGTCTTTTTTTTTTCTTAAAGGAATTTCTGGTTATTCTAAGTAGGCATTTAGAATTCAGGTACTGCTAAGAAGAAAATTTCATAACAAATTGATTATAAATGTAGAATTTTATAATTTCCATTATCTTTAAATATTTGAAAACATAGTACTCTATTGGATCTTAAGTCTTATAATTACCCATTTCTTTTGAATTTGATGTATTATGATTTTGATTTTATTAATTCTCTTCATCAACATGTTAATATACCTCCTTCTTGCCTTACAGTATCTTAAGTTCTGCATATTTTCCTACCATATTTTAATAACTTTATCCAAAATTGGGTAAGTTCAACTGCACATTTTCTGTCTATCCTAATCTTGTGTGTTATTTCTGGGTTAGGAGAGTATGTAAGATAGTTATACTCTAAATTTATGCTAGCCAATCTTAATTGGATACTAAAAAGTACACTGAATCCTGTGCTCAACCCAATTTTGCATATCAGGTGTCTCAGTCTTCTTGCCTCAAGCAAGAATATATACCAAATCCCATACCTAACAACAGAAATGGTCATTTCCTACTATATTGAAAATTTGGATGGGTCAACCTCAACCCTTTTCCCTATTACTGAAATTCTCCTTGTCATATAATTACTGTTCTTTTTGTTCTTTTTTCTCTTTTGTCAGAGAAAGACAAGGCCTTTTATTTATGACTATATAAGTCATGCAATTCTCTAGACTTCTTCAACAGTTATTTCCCCTGACTTTTATATGTTTATTTTAGCTAAGTCTTTTCCATCACTCTTCAACTTTTCTTTTTGATAACATTTCCTGAACCTCAATCTATTTCTTCTCTTCCAATTTTCTCAGTACCCATCAACTTCACATGACATGGCTGACCACCTTCTCCTCTTAGTAATTCATGTCATTTGCATTCTGCAAACCTGTGCCCTCTTGATTATCCTCCTAATTCTGTGGTCTTTTCTTCTTGCTCCTCCTCCATCTTTTACCACTGCTGTTCTCTCTCTTCACATACTGCAATTTGGCAAATTTAAATGCCTTTCAACATGAACTCTCACTTTCATGAAAAAGACAATAAAAACTCTCTTCAAATATCTTTGTCTTTGATCCTCTGACCTGTGTCTTCACTACTGTTTTAGTCAGCTTTTTTGCTGCCATGACCAAAAGACCTGACAAGAAAAGTTAGAGGAGAAAAAGTTTATTTGGGAATTCACAGTTTCAGAGGTCTCTGTCCATTAACAACTGGCTCCATTCCTTGGAGCCTGAGGTCAGGCAGAACATCATGGTGGGAGAGTGTGGTAGAGGAAAAAAGGAGGTTAGGACATGGCCACCAAGATGCAGAGAGAGAGAGAGCTCTGCTAAACAAGGACAAAATATAAACCCTCAAAGGCATGCCTCCAATGACCCACATCCTCCAGCCACATCTTATCTGCCTACCATCTAGTAAATCCCTACCAAGGTATTAACACACCAATTACATTAAGGCTCTCATAACCCAATCATTTTATCTCCAAACCTCCTTGCAGTGTCTTATAATTGAACTTTTGGGAATCCCCTCATATCTAAACAATAACAACTGCATTCCAAAAAGTTGGCTGTGGTGTATTTGGAGAATTTCCAGTACAACATGTCTCTCCATCCAACTCGTCTCTTCCAGTTTTCATAGTCTCACCAGGCAAAAAGATCATCACTCTTTCTTTTCACAATCAATCAAAACCATCAGTTTCCCTCTCCTAATATCTTTGCCTACATCCCTCTGTTCTTCATGAGCATCAGTTAGGTACCTACTGTCATGAATGAGTAAAAGTATATGTATTCTTTGACTAAGATCCTTTAATGATATGCTACAAACAAACAATATCAAACTAAAACCAGAAAAAGTGTAAAAATAATTTAAGCCAGAGGATCATTTCTGTCTTTATTTCAGTTGGAAATGTTTTACTTCAGTTCTAAACTTGAAATCAACACTCATTGAAAACTTGAAAAACATCCAAATATCAATAAAGCAACTATAGCTATTTCCCCCTATAAAACACAACCCAATTAGTAAGTAAAATTGTACATTCTAAATAATAGACAACATAATGTAGTTTGAGTAAAAATGTTTGGTACTTATCTCTTGATCAAGCAAATCCTTTCCTAAAACTTCATTTCCTCCATATACGTTGACAAAGAAAATAAGTATGCCTAGCTCTTGCCTTATTTCTCAACACTCTCTCTCTCTTTCTTTTCTTTCAGAAGAAAACATTATTTTTGGTAAATTGCACTTTTACTAAGAGGGAAAAGATTGAAGTTTTGAGAGTAGAGAGATGGGTGTTTTCCTGAGACAACGAGCTAGAGAAGAATCTTAAAACTCCTTGAAATCTTCAACTTTCACATCTGTGTCTTACTACAATTTTGTGTCTGAGTGCGTCATGAAATGTAGAACTTTTAGAGAGCAGAAGTTGCTGCAGTTCATCTGCTCAAGGAGACTAAGAACTCTGAAACTGAGAGGCAGAAATGACAGTAGAAATACGACAAGAGAGAGTGAAATAATCATCTCACACTGAAAAGATGTCACGCACATGTCCCAGCATAAGCACAAAGGGAAGAGCCAATCTGAGTGAAGAGTCACAGTGGTGACATCCAGCGCTGAATTCCTCCTGAGAGGTCATGTGCTGGATGAACACACAGGTGAGAAACGCAGGGAAGAATCACAGACCGAGTTTCTTTGTTTGATCAATATTGTAAACAAAAGCAAACACAAAAAAGAGAAGAGAGAAAAAAAAAAAGTGCTAACTCAGAATGTTTATGGAAGGATTTCATTATGATTTCTCTTTCAAAGTTTGTTTTAAGAAATCAGACATGGAAAGCATCCAATCACAGCATTATTTCCAAGTAATAAAGATGTGCAATAGTTTCTTACTGATGGTGGTGTGACCTGTCACATTTCTATTGTTGACAGGGGTTGCTACATAAAGCCAATCCAAGTAAGCTCTATTTGTGTATGTCTCACTCTCTCTTTAGATGGAATGCCCTGAAATTGAAGGTGATAACTTATTTACTCTTGTATGCCATCTGTAGTATTTGACTCAGTGTCTTGTATAATAAAGGTACTCATATAAAATTATCAAATCTAATTAGTTGATGTTTCAAAGTTAAAAAGAGGAGTTAGTTTTAATTTGTAGCTTTATTGCACAAATAAAATTAAAATAAACATTTTAAATTTCCAAAATATCTTTGAAATCTCAGTTTCTGTGCCATTGTTCAACTTAAGGTCAATAAGTATAATGCTGGGTGTTGACACAGTAAACTTGGGGACAATTTAGCAAATTTTACTTAAAATTTTGCTAGTGTAATGTCTAAAACCAGATGATATTGCTCAACTTCGCTATTCCCAACACATTCCTTAAAATGTATAAATTATAGAATTATAAAATAAGCCAAATTCAAACAGATGCAGCTCTTGATTGTTTTATTTATGTTATCCATTGACAGGTGGAGTATAGATAATCTACTAAATATGTACTTCATATATATACATGAGCCAGGCATGTTGGTGCACACCTGTAATCTTGTAATATTACAGGTGCACACCTATAATATTGCAGCTTTACAACTTATAGTAGTACTCTAAGTCAGGTAGCCTATGTCCCTCTCTATTTTTGTCTTTTTTAATATTGCATTATCTGTAATTAGTCCTTTGCTTTTCTGTGTAAAAATCAGCACCACATACTACTTATTAGGCACATGTAACTTGAATAGCTGGGATCTTTCTTGGGGAGCGATGTACAGAGTCTTTAGATAGTTTGCATATAAAACTTGGGAGGTTCAGGCAGGAGTATCACGAATTCAAAGCCAGCCTCAGCAAGTATGAACTGTTCATTTATTTAGAGCAAATGCTTTTTAGTAATCCATTTGCCCAGAGGAGGAATTTTAAAGATAATGCACATAGACAACCCATGTGGTATTAGAAGGCCCAACCAACTCCTTTCAAAATCATGCAAAAGAATGTGTAAGCAGAGACTATGGTAGTGCAGTCTAAGGGAAGAGTAATAAAAATTTTGAAATACAGCAAGGAGGTTAATGAATATTAGAATGCTGAAATTTCTACTGAATTGGCAACAGATCATTACTGATAAAACTAATAATACGAGCCTATTCAGTGGAGTGGTGAGGAGTAAACCTGGTGGCAGCAGAGAGTGGAATGGTAGCAGTGAGGCATTGAGACATTAAATGTGATCAAAAAGAGACAGAGCTGCAAGAGCCAGGTTTGGTGGAATATTTATGTTACAAAAGTATATCAAGAAACCAATTCAAGATATAGAAAATTTCCAGTTCCACAGAAGGCTCTTTTGTGTTGCCTCAGAGATGGCACTTTCTCTCCTAAGAACCACTACATTGACTTCTATTGTTATAGATAACATTTCTTGACCTTTAACCTCACAAAAATGGGATGAATCATTTAGAACACACTGTTTTGTGTCTAGCTTCTTTCCATCAAATGTTAACTGAAAATCTCATCCATGTCATTGCTATAATTTGCTCATTTACATTCCATTGTATGGATATAACCCAATTTTTATTTTATTTATTTTGGGAGGTGGCTACTGGGGATAGAACCCAGGGACATTTTACCCAATTTAGCAGTAAACTACATCCCCAGGCCTTTTTAATTTTTATTTTGAGAAAGACTGTCACTAAGTTGTTGATGATCTAACTAAGTTAAAATGTTAAGGCTGGGATAGAATTTGTAATCTTCTTGACTTAGCCTCCTTCAGAGTAATTGGGATTACAGCTGTGGGCCAGAGCACTTGGACAATCAGTGATACTATTAACATTCTTGTGCATATCTTTGGGGAGCTATGCATCCTTTTCTCTTGGGCCTACCTATGAATGAAAGTGTTAGATCCTAATGTATGCATATGTTTGGATTTAATAAAGAAATGCTGGTTTTCCAAAGTGTTTGCACTAATTCATATCCCACCAGTGAGGTAAGAGAGTTGCACTGTAACTTCACCAACAATTGTGCTTTGAATCTTTTGCTTTAGTCAGTCTGGCAGTCATGTGCTCTATTTCATTGTAGTTTTAATTTGCATCTTTCTGAGAACTGTCTTAATATGTTTTGTGAAATGTGCATTCAAATCTTTCAACCATTATTTTGTTGGGTTTTCCAACCTTTTATTTTTTAATTGAGCTCTTGGTGTTCAGCATACATTCTGAACATGTGCCCTTTTTTTAACATATTGCAGATATATTCTTCCATATCATGACTTGCTTTTTCCATCTCTTAATGATGTTTTTGAGAAAGAGAAATTTTTAATTTTAACAAAGTCCACCTTATTATTCTTTGTCTTGCTTACTATATCTTTGTTCAGCTAAAAGTTGAAAAGCTATGCTCCTATATTTTCATCTAGAAACCGTATTATTTTGCCTTTTAAACAAGTCAACAAATACATCTATGATTGATATTTTATCATAATACCATATAGGATGGAGTCTGTTTATTTTTTGATATATATATATATATACAATAGAAACAGTACCATTTATAGAAAACAAATCCTTTCACCACTGTTTTGCAGTTATCTTTGTTTTAAAATAGTCAACAATATATGGGTGAGTTTATTCTCACATTGCCTGTGTTGGTTTCTTTGTCTATTTGTTCTTGAACCGATACAATATTGCAGTTTTACAACTTATAGTAGTACTCTAAGTCAGGTAGCCTATGTCCCTCTCCATTGTTGTCTTTTTTATTGCATTATCTGTATTAGTCCTTTGCTTTTCTGTGTAAAAACCAGCACCACATACTACTTATTAGGCACATGTAACTTGAATAGCTGGGATCTTTCTTGGGGAGTGATGTACAGAGTCTTTAGATAGCTTGCATATAAATGTCATTTCAAGAACAGTGAATTTTTTCACCCATAAATGTTGAATTGCTTCTTTAATTCATATTTTATGTAATTACTGAATAATTTTATGCAATTAAAATGATAAAGTCCTTAGTCTTTTTTAATTTATTTCATATATTCACTCTTTTATTTACTTCCATATTATTAAAGTATTTTTATTCCATTTTTCTTTATTAATTTATGGCATTTTTACTTGTTCTAGCTAACCAGATAAAACTAATAGGGTTTTTTAATGATGAAGAAATACAGAATTTTGTCAAATATTGTTTATGAATATATTGGGGCATTCATGACTTTCTTCTTGCTTTTCTCAATAATGAGGTAAATTGCATCAATCGATTCTCTAAGGCTAAGCCAACTTCAGTTTCTTAATTAATTCTACTTTTCCTGATACAGTAGGTATTATTGAACTTCATCATCCATATAGGATTGATTCCAGGACCCTAGAACATAACCAAAATCTGCAGATGTTCAAGTCCTTTACGTAAAGTGGCATACTATTTGTATATAACTTACACATACCTTCCCAATTACTTGAAAATCAACACTAGATAACTTGTATCTAATTTAATATCATGTTGGTAGTAAGTAGTTGTTATACTACTTACCGTGGTACACTGTATTATTTAAAGAATGCCAAGAAAAAAACATCTGTACATATTTAGTACAGAATATTTTTAATCTGCATTTGTTGGAGTCCATGTGGCGCTCATGGACCTGTACAGAGGACTGACTGTATGTATCTATATTTCACCCAGTTTCTACACATTGTTAGGTTCTATAGGTTGATATTTAATTTAAAATATTTAAATCTACCTAAGATGTCAATATGTGAAAGAGGTTAGTCTTTAATATTCCTATTTGAAATCTCCCTGTTAGCTCTTGGCATCAAAGTTATACTAGTCACATAAAAAAGATTGTATATGATTGACACCATTTCTTAATATTTTGAAGCCTTCATTATTGAAATCATTTATGCCTGAACATTTTTATGGGAAATTTTCTATGCCAGATTCATTTTTCTGTAAGGAATGCAGGATTGTTCAGCTTTTCCATTTTTCTGTATCAGTTTTATTAAATTGTGCTTTACAAATAATTTCCTGTTTATTCTAAGTCATTAAAGTAATCAACATATAGGTTTTCATAATATCTTATTAATAACTTTAATTTCATTAAGAATTTGAAATTATAAACACTATTCCATATTTGATGTTCATAAGTTGTGTCTTCTATAATTTCTCCCTGATTATTCCTACTGTGATAATCATCATTATTAAATATTTCCAAAAAAACAAGTTTGAAGATTAAGACAGAAAGATCACAAGTTCAAGGCCAGCCTGGGTAACTTAGTGAGAGACCTGTGTTAAAATGAAAAATCTACAAAAGGCCTGGGGATGTAGCTCAATGGTAAAACACCCCTGAATTCAATTCTAAGTGCCACTGGGGGGGTGGGGGGAGGGAAGGACCAAGTAGTTGTTGTTGTTGTTTTAAGTTTTTTTTTTTTTGTGTGTGTGTGTGTGTCTTTTGAATTGTGTGTATTATTTTAGCTTCTCCCTTTTATGCTTTTTTGTTTAATTCATTTTTCATTTTTTTTTTACTTACACCAGTGTGGGCCAAGAGAATATTGGGAGATAATAAGAATGTTTTATATCTACAACTCACTAGCCATTAGCCAAATTTATCAGTGAGCACTTGAAGTGTTATTAGTATGACCAAATAACTGGTTATTTAAATTAAACTTAAATTAACAGCTTAGTTCTTCAGTTGCATTATCAATATTTTAAGTGATTTTTTAAGTGATTGACAGTCACCTCAGAACATAGAGATATAGCTCTAGATTCTTTTTTTTTTTGGTACCGGGGATTGAACTCAGGGGCACTCAACCACTGGGCCACATCTCCAGCCACTGAGTTTCTCATTGAGTTTCTTGGCGCCTTGCTTTTGTTGAGGCTGGCTTTTGAACTCACGATTCTCCTGTCTCAGCCTGCAAGCTGCTGGGATTACAGGCCTGTGCCAACTCCACTGCACCCTGCTAGATTCTTAATATACAAAATAGATGATTGCCTGTGTGTCTTTTGTCTCTCCTAATAGTTTATGTGATGCTATTAATTTCATTGCAAGAAATGTTTGAGTTGAAACCCACAAGTGTTAATTTATTTTATTTTGACAATCACTCAGTTCATTTCCTCCCCTTGTAATCCTTTCTTTTTTCAGTATTTGTTTAGACATATATCATTTAGTTGTCCAACTTGGGATAAATTTTCTAATTATCTTCTATTATAGACTTTGGCTTAATTCTACTAAATTTGGAGAATGTATTCTGCATAATTTTAATCCTTTGCAATGTGTTCATAATTTATGGTTCAATTTGATTTGCTTGGTAAATATTTCTTGTGTTCTTGAAGAAAAATAGGCATTCTAACCACCATTGTATATGGAATTTGATAAATGATGATAAATTCAAATTGGTTATTTGTGTTGTTCACGTCACCTTATCACTCACTTTTCCCATTCTACTTACTGTGACAATCTACAAACTTAAATGTCCATCCCCAGTGAAAATATTCTTCAAGATGTGAAAATGAAAAATAAGTACAGATATAAGTCAAAAGTCAATCAACCAATGAATAACATGAGATATATTCATATTCAATTCTAATTTATTTCTGCTGTTCTTTTGAAATTACTGAGAATAGTATGCCTAAATTTCCAAATAGGATTATCTATTTGTCTAATTCTCCTGTTGGTTCTGAATATTTCTGCTTAATAAATTTTGTTACTGTGGTAGATGTATGCAAATTTAGAATTGCTGCAATTTTCTACTGAATTGACTCTTTTGTGTTTATCAAATGTCCTTCTTTATTCCCAGTAATAATTTTTCTAAAAGTGTACTTTTTCTGCACTTAATATAGCTGCCCTATCTTTCTTAGTGTTTTCTTGGCTAATACTTTTTTATATATTCTTAGTTCTCCTTTTATTTAACATATGTTTCTTATCAACAGCTAGCTATATTTGGGTTTTGTGTTTTCATTCATCTTACAATCTTACTTTTTAACTGAGTTATTTATTTTATTTACATTTCATTTAATACTAATATCCAGATTTTAAAGATACTTTTGGTGTGATTATTTTCCATTTCTCCCATCTTAACTGTGCCAACATTTCCCCTTTATTGATTACTTTTGGATTATCAGTGTATTTTTGTATTTCATTTTTTCTCCTTACAATAGTATTAGGTTTGTTACAAATTTATTTAATATTTTCTTGCAGTCACAATGAATGACTGCATCAATATAGTATAGTAACAAGTATCAAAATTTCATTCCTTTTTATTGCTTCCTAATATTTCATTGCATGAATATACCTCATGTTATCCATTGGTTGATTGACTTTTGAGTTATATCTGTATTTTTTCTTCATTTTCATATCTTGAAGAATATTTTCACTCGGCATGGACATTTAAGCTTATACCTTGTTGTTGTTTCTTCTTCTTCTTCTTCTAGAACTCTAAATATAACAGCTAACATCTTTCTTTCCTTGTTTCTTTTGGAATATCAGCCATGGATATTAGCATTGTGTAGATGGCATTTCTGGTGTTCCCACTGAATGTCTGTGACAAAGTATAGAGCTTGAATTCTCACCATTACCCTTTTGGCACGTCAGAGTTTCTGAAACTTTTCTTGTTTCTTTGGCATCCTATCTACTGCTCTCTACTGGGTCTGGGGGACTTTCAATTTCTGCCTGTGCTGGTTAAAAGTTAGCAAGCATCCAGGGGAAACTTCACAGACTTTTATGCCTATATTCTTCTCCAGTTCTACCCTCTGCCATTTTTCTCTCCTCAAGTTACCAGCTACTTTGGTCTCCAATTTTAAACTCTTTCCTTTGCACAGAGGAACTCTATTCTCTTATACCAAGAAATGGAAAATCATCTCTCGTAAATAGCAGATGTTAGTGCAGAGCTCACCTCTTTCCCCTAAAATTATAGATCCTCAAATTCTCCTTGTATTGCTTCTATTTCCAGTCAACTTTGTTAAATATTTTGTTCCATGTTTGTAGTAATATAGATGGAAAATTAGTCTGACACAAATGACACAATTAAAAATAGTTACTCTTTCTAAGAGCCTAGGTTTAACGCAGAGTTATATGGAAATAAGTAGAGAAAGGACAATGATTCCATTAGTGCATAAAAGTGGAGATATGTCCACATGTATGTATGTCTCATATATGAAGGGTTGAGGACTAGGGAATCAAGAACTCCTATGAGTAAACTGGCATTGCATTGGAGGAGAAGCACCTCATAGAAAGCTTTCCTTGAATCAGTCCCGACACTAGTCCATGGACAAAAGAAGAGTGGGAAACTGACGTAGTTCAGATCTTATAGCCTCAACTTTCTGTGTGAAATGTGAATAAAATTCATTGTTCTGAATAATGGAAAGATGAGGTAGAAGAAGATCCAGAACAGAAATGAAACTTTATAAACCAGAATGATTACAGATGAATCAGACCAGACACAATTAATTAGACTTCTGAGTGTTATTGAAGGGCAAGTTAAGCATCATACCATGGGTTAAAATATGATAGCTTCATCCTAAAGGGTAGAATTTTAGCCACAGTGATAGGGTGGGTAATGTCCTTTTCTTTGGTTGTTTCATCTTCAACTTGGGCTATGGTCATATGTGAGTATATCCTGAGAAACTTGGAGACTGAAATGTATCAGTCCTGATTCTTGAGAGTCGCTACTGGATTTTGATGTGTTAGCAGGAAGATATAGTTGGATAATGCATAGGGTGGTAAATATGAGCTTTGCAATCAGAAAGTTCTAGATTAAAGCCCCAGAGTGATCACTTTTGGTCCTTGTGTTTTCACAATATTGGTTCCTTGTAAAGAATACATTTTGATTTCATCCCAGTTTGTCATTCTTAAAGGGAGGATGTTACATGTTAATAGACTAATCCATTAGGATGCCTCTTCTCTCCTGCTTCTACTACTCCATCAGGAGCCCCACATGTTCTGATCTAGCGTCTTTCACCTTGTTATGATGAAAGTAGAGAATTAAATCTCATCAGAAAATCCCACTTCTAATTATCATAAACTCTGTGACTTTATTTTAGTTATTCAAATGAACTTCAGAAATACTAGGAATCAAAGCATCCTGGTGGCAATATTCTGATTAGTACAATACTATGTTTTTTTCTTTTTTGGTACCAGGGATTGAACTCAGGGGCACTGGACCACTGGGCTATAGCCCCAGTCCTTTTTTTTGTTTGTACTTTTTCTATTTTATTTAGAGACAGGATCTCACTGAGTTGCTAAGTGCCTCGCCATTGCTGAGGCTGGCTTTGAACTCATGATCCTCCTGCCTCAGCCTCCCAAGTGCTGGGATTACAGGCGTGCGCCACCACACCCGGAACAATACTATGTTTTCTTCATTGGATATTGTATGTGCTGAACCCACAATCAATGAGATTCTTTCTTTACATATGGCAAGTAACATAGATGTTATTGCATAGCAAACTACCTTCAAGCCCAGTGGCTTAGAGCAATAACCTTCTATTATCATTCACATGTCTGTGGGCCAGCTGTAGGTTATAGCTGCTCTAGACTGGGTCCAGCTAAACAGCATTGTTCAGCATCCTCCTAAGATCAACAGGCTAGCCAGGGCATATGCTTCTTATAACAAAGGTAGAGGTGCAACCCAGAAATAGAAACATATGAAACATCTTATGATTTAATCCAAAACTGATAAGTTATGGTTTGTTCCTATTCATTATTGGCCAAAACAACTTGCATATCCAAGTTCAACTTCAAGGAACTCAGATTCCAATTCTATACATGATGAGATTGTGTGAAAAGGATTGATGAATGAAAGGATAAAAATTGGGACTAATAATCCAGTGTACATTTTTGTTATTTTTTACTAATTAAGAGTTATTGGCCTTGGGCATCTGGGCAAATGAATAAAATTTCAATCTTTCATTTTTTAATTGACACATGAAAATTTAACATATTTGTTGGGTACTATGTGATATTCAATACATGCATATATGATGCAGTGTTTGAATCAGGGTAAATATATATCTTATTGAATGTTTATCATATAATGTACATTTTTTCCCCAATTTCTTATCCAGGGCTTAGGATCTTCTTGAAAACTATACATTCTATGTGTAGGGAAAACTAATGTGAAGAGGCATGTTTTATTTTATTTTAATTGAAAAATCTAAAGCACGGGTGCTTCTCTCACACAGAATAGCATTAATGACTCAGACTACCCTTGCACTTTGCCTATTTGATTTTCTACCCATAACTAACATGAGGAACAACAGTGCAGAATGATGAAAGAGAATGAGCTTTGCAATTAGAAAGTTCTGGATTACATCCCAGAGTGATCACTTTTTAACTTTTAACTTTGCTGCTTAGCATAAATCTCAGTCTTCCTCAACATAAGAATATAAATACCACTTACTTTACCTCTATGATGATGTGGAATCAAATGAAATACTATGTACATGGCCAGCACACTCATTGATCAGGAATTATATATATATATATATATATACACATATGTGTGTATGTGTATGTATGTATGTATAATGTATATATCAATTATATATAATTGATATATATTTTTTTTCTGGAAGAGCTCTTTCAGAATCTAGAGAGATACTGGTAGAAAGAAATAGCTAACTTCTCTTATAATGAGAGTAAGAAATAATGACATTTAAGATGGCTGTCCAAAGATTTTTGTGGTCAGTGGTATGATTAAAGGATGATGTAAGAATTAACCATTGCTAGATTAAATGAAGGAAGAAGTTATTACAGTAATAGGAGTCTTATGAATTTTTGGAATTCTAGGAATTTCTCCATGTCCTCTACTCATGCTCATCAAGTCTGGTATTTGTCCTCTCACCCCTCTATCCAATGTACATATTGAAGGGCAAAGCATCACACCGGGGACAGCCGTGCAGCCAAAAGATTTATTCAACAGCCTTCGTGGCTGGTAGCGAAAACTGGAGAAGAGGTGCTCTGGTCGAAGGTCGAAGAGGTGGGAGAGGGAGTCAGGGAGAAGGGAGTGTGCAAGCTCTGGTGGGAGAAGGGAGTCAGGGAGAGGGGAGTGTGCAAGCTCTGGACAGAAGGTGGGTGCTTGGTTGCACCGGCTGGGATCTCTGGAGCTGTCGGCTAGAGCAGCTGCTGTCTGGCTGGAGGCTGGAGCTGTCAGCTGGGAGCGGCCGTCGGGCTGAAGGTGGTCGGTCTGGAGCTGTTGGCTGGAGCAGCTGCCGTCGGCTGGAGGTGATGGGTCTGGAGCTGTTGGCTGGAGCAGCTGCCGTCGGCTGGAGGTGATGGGTCTGGAGCTGTTGGCTGGGGCAGCTGCCGTCGGCTGGAGGCGATGGGTCTGGAGCTGTTGCAGTGGCTTCCTCCTCTCTGCAGCGACGAGCCAATGTATCTGTCTTCCTCCTCTCAGCAGCGACGATCCGATGTTGTGTCTGTGTGTCTCTCTCTGTCTGATCTGAGTCTCTCAGACAGGGCCTTATATAGGGATTTCTGGTGGGGGGGTGCACTAGAGTAACCCCAACACCATTGGCTAGAACAGGGTGTCCTTTAAGCCTATTGGCTCTTGCCTGGGGAAAAGAAACATCCTGCCCGGGGAAGAAACATCTTGCCTGGGGGAAAAAACATCCTGTCCGGGGAAGAAACATCCTGCCAAGAATGAAACAAGGTTGCTTCTCTCAGGATGTGGAGAACTCTGGGGGGAGGGTAACCTATCTATCACATATGATGTCCACATTTTCAGTTTCCCTTAAAATCATGTTCTAACAAAGAAAATTAAGGCCAAGAGGGGCCTGATGCTTGGGTCATTTGTAATTAGCAAAGCCATTAAAACATTGGTTCAATTACTAGGAACAGAAATGCAACTGTAAATAGCATTCCCTAAATTAAACTCCAAAGTTATTTTCTTCAAATATCATTACTCTATAGGTTTACAGAAAATTGTGGATACCATGTAGATAAACGCTCCATTGTTTTCCACTGAAGGAAGAATGATTGAAGTTCAGAACCATGTACATGTTAAGTTACATAAAAAGGCCACTTTCAACTTTGCCATTTAGAGGCTCACTTACTGTTCATAACTCTTATAATTGAAGCCTTATTATATTATCCTGCTGCACAGCGTGAGTTCCTGTTATTTGTCTAATGTTTTTTAAAGAACAGTAATTTAATAACTCTGGTGATATTCATCCTTGGCGTCCAACGAATGTGCCATTCCATGATGCCTGTTTTAAGAGGCTGCGGCAGTCAGTGTATATTCCAAGCTTGCCAAGAGGTACTGTGGTAACAATGCAAATCAGAAAAAGAATCCCGAGGCTCTGTGATGTCATTAGCAAAAGGAAAGAACTTCAAAATTTTAGGATATTACAATTTTATTTCTCTCGAAAGCACTTTCGATTTATTTTTGCTCCTAAGAAAACAATTTTTTTTTTTCTTATGGGAAAGTCTGAACTATGTGTTTCAGTTTCAGGGAAACATTGTTAACTTTTATTGTCTGAACCACACACAGATATACTGACACTATATTTGCCAACCCAAACAGAAACCCTAAAATTAAAAATAACATATTCAGACCACCACTGAGAATAAGTAATTTTCTTTCATTTTTAACTCAGTCATAATTGGTCATTAATTGCATTTTTTTTTTCTTTTTCACATGCTGCCTTCACTTATTTTGTTGTATGATACTATTTGAAAACTCAGGCTTTTTGGCAAAAAAAAAAAAAAAAAAAAAAAAAAATTAAAAGGCTTTTAAGATAACCAGCATTTATTAATATTAAAAACCTGGCCCATTCTTTCTTCCTTTTTACTTCTTTCCTTCCTTTCTTAATTGCTGCTTCCTTTTTTTTCTATTTAGAGAATAATTTTGTACAATGTTTTATTTTTGTATTATTAAAATATAAATCAGATATAACTTCTGAGGACAGTTTAAAGTATTTGTCCTTTTATTTCAGATTTTACAAAAAAAATTGATAAGATTAGTGCTTGTTTAATATACTTAGTAAGGAATGGGCAAAGAGAAGACCCATAGGATAACTAGTCTCTGTGAATGCCATTACTATAATTATATGTACACCCCAAATTTAAACTCCCTACTGATAGCAAAGTAGATATCAGAATCCTAAAATACTATAATATATACATATTTTAAAAGTATCTCTCTCGCTCTCTCTTTTATTTTTATCTTGGAAAGCAAAAGCTCAGATATAGGGAGCTATTTGTTGATTCTCTTAGCAACTGAATAAGGCTCAAATCAAGATACTTGAATTAACCTTGAAACTTCATTGTCCCCTCAGGTCCTTCATCTTAACTTTTACACTTTCTCTGCCATATGTGATTATGGAGATAAGTTTTATTGTTAAAACCTAAAAAGAAATGCCTTTGTTCAGTAGTCAAAAGATAGAGACCTTAGAGGACAGAAGTTGTGCCAGCTATATACACTATGCTAGGATAAAAGGAATGCCTTGTCCCTGGGAGTAAAACAAGCAAGATTTCTCTCAGATCACAGTTTTGGTATATTTAACTCTCACTTTTAAATGTGGTTTGTGATCCATATTATCCCTTATCCATTATTTTAGCCAGAAAATATACCTTAATATTTTTCCCCCAAACACATCAGGTAAGACCTTAAATATCTTAAAACCATTTTAAAAATTAAAATTCAATAATAGAATCTTGATACAAATGGATTGTCTATCCAAAACCAAATAAAAATCATTTGCTAAACTACACAATTTCTTTCTCACAGGATTCGAATCCAAGCATTTCTTTATTATAATATTTCCTTTTGTAATTCTCTTAAAATGCTAGTTGACTGAATTTCACTTTTAATAAATTTCAAGAAAAATTCATTGCATTTAGCTGCTCAAGTTAGCTTTTATTTTTAAGTTTGTACATTTGTGTCTATTGTCCTTCGGTTGTTGACCATTTTATCATACAGATTTCTAATGTGATACCTAAAGTTTCACCTCTTTTAAAATTTATTTTCTTCTTGTAGATTTGATTTGGTATAGCCTTCATTTGTTGTGTTTGCTTTTCAAAAACATGTGTATACAAATCATTTAAAGTCACATAATTCTACCACATGAATGTATGTAAGTAGATAGGAAGAGAACACTCACACCATTGCTTCCCACACAACACAGGGACAGGGACGTGTTACCAACTGTTCTTTGTAATGAACACTTGCTCCATGCTCACCTTTGGAGTGACTACAGCATTAACTGGAGTCGTGGTTTCTGTGGCCTTCACTTGCTGGTAGTGACCAACAACAGAACCAAAATCAATCTCTGTCAGCCTTGTAATTGAGCACTTCCCTAATTTATGAGACAGTTTTCCCATTAACAACAAAATCTCGAGAATTAAATAAAAACAGACCTTCACAAGTGCTGCTGCATAGGTGAATGTGGGATAAGCATTGATAAATGCACGTGCCTTCTGCAAGCCTGACTTTGAAAAATTCCGTGTCAGAGTTTTAGGTCACATTCTGACAACAATTAGGAACACTGAAATAAATAGTTGGCAATTCTTCTTTGTTATGACAGGTGATGTAAAGCCATCTTTACCCAGAAAAATCCTGTTTTATGAATATGAATTGCAGTGCCCAGCCATCTCGCTGTGACTGGAAATCTGGAGGCACTTCTATTATAAACCAGAGTAAAATCCTTTTGAAGATTTGAAAAGTTTAGTTAAGCTGTCTTCACCTCATTATTTGTAAAATTCCAGTGCCACTGCAATTCCATGCTTCACACGGAGCCTATGAAATGGTTAAAAAAATAATAATAATAATAAGTGAAATGTCCAGTTGAAGTTTATTTTTAGCATAAAATATCTAACCAAAATATTTTGTGAAATATTCTGGCAAAATCTAAATGACTAACAAATACTGACTAAAATGCTAAGCCTTTAATGCTTAATATAATTTAATGTAGTTTATAAATTTTAATGATTCACCAATTGGTAGCATTGTCATGTTTGACATTTAAATTATATGAATATGTACATTTGCATTGTTGTAAAGACTATAAGCTATAACAGGAAACTGACATTTCATCCATTGTGCTGAATCTGTATGGATATAAAACTACTTACTTGGGGCTAGGGCTATGGCTCAGTGCTAGAGCACTCATCTCACATGTGTGAGGCCCTGGGTTTGATCCTCAGCACCACATAAATAAAATAAAGGTATTATGTCCACCTACAACTAAAAAAAAAAAAAAAAAAACTAAAACAAAAACAAAAAACTACTTACTTGCCCATTTGGTCAGAAATTTGAACAAATCCTGTCTGGAGATACTTAACATAATTCAAACCAAGTTTGTTAAATCATTTAAAAATTAATTGGCCATACTGTGTCTATATTTAGCCATTGTATTTGTCAATTCATGGAAGCATACTCAAATCTTTACCATAGCCCCACAGTGCACCCATGCTTTCCTCTCACATTTCCTGGACTTTGTGGAAGTCAGATGGTCGCAGATATTATCAGACCAGGTGTGATTTCCACTAGAAAGAAGGGAGAACACATATTTGCTCTGCTGTGCTTATATAATTCTCCAAAACACTAATTTGATTATCTACTTTACCTTCTCTGAACTATTTAACAAACTTTTATAATTGGAATATAGCAATAACAGAGCAAAAAGCTACTCAGAACATCTAAGATGATATAAACTATTTGAAATTAAAGTACCTGCATTTAATACATTTTAGAGATATTAAAATGGAAACCTAATAAGATCCTAATTAATTTTTGCTGCTGTGTAGACTTAATATGTGTTTCTTGATTTCTGGGTTTATCAAACTTTTAAAAAATGAATGCTAATTAAAAAAAAAAAAAAAGATGTTGCTATAGGCTAATACACTGAAAACAGCCTCTTAGGCAAGTAAGACTACAAGAGCGGTAAATAAATACATAGAAAAATCAATTGTTCAATCAATCAATCATGATAACTTGAAGCTATTTAGCATATAGTTGAACTTTCTACTCATCCTTGAAAACCCAATTCCAGTATCATGCCCTCTGTGAAGCCTTGACTCTCTGTGTCAGACATAACTATCTCCTCTGGGCTTTGGATTCCTCAATATTTTTCACTTACTCTCAACATGGCATTTATAACACCTCACTCCTTTTCTAACCTATAAGCTTTTGTTGACTGGGGATGGTTTATTTCTTATTTTTGTACCTTTCTCTACTCTGTGCTTAGCACAAGGTTTGTCATAAAAAGAGATGAAATGGAGGAATCAAACCACATTTTTAAAATATCAGATAAAATACCCTATTACAGCAGAAAATCCTCTATTATAGGAGAAAAATAAAATAACATATTTAAAATTATCATACTCAAAGTGATAAAACTTGCTTATTATTTTCTGTTTGTGATGGCAGGGATATATAGTTCAATTTAGAAATGAACGTTCAGATTATGACTTGGTTTTCATTAGAGAAATTAAATTTTGAGTGATCAAAAAACCTCATCTACGTACATATATTTGCATTATATTCTTATGTATTGTGTAATATATTAATTATATGAAAATTAAAAAGCCTATACAACATTATACACAATATTAATTTATTATGCTATTATTAAATATAAAAATAGAAATTATTAGCATGCCACTGTGGCTGCCATATAAATTTCATTTTCATGAGTTAACCATTGCACAACTTTCACTTGGGGTCTTTACCACCATCTTCCATTACTTCTTAGAATGGTCACAGAAAACATAGACAATCAAGCAGATGAGTTTCCATGTTCTTGAATACATCTTGAATCCTGTACTCTTAGAGTTATGGGTCATTATGGTGTAGTATCTCAAGTGTATATCCACAAATTGAGTGAGTCATCTCTGTCCAGATCATCTACCTTTCAATTACCCATGCCGGATTTGATCCATATTTTTCTTTCTTTCTTTCTTTCTTTTTTCTTTCTTTCTTTCTTTCTTTCTTTCTTTCTTTTTCTTTCTTTTTCTTTCTCTTCTTTCTTTCTTTCTTTCTCTCTTTCTTTCTTTCTTTCTTTCTTTCTTTTTTTTCCGGTGCTGGGGATTAAACCCAGGACCTTGTGTATGCAAGGCAAGCACACTACTAACTGAGCTATATCCCCAACCCCTGATGAATATTTTTCAAACATACAAAAATACAAAGCAAATCTCTATGGGTCAACTGTTAAAATCTTCTGTATATCTTAAATTTTGTTAAGTGAACAAAATATTCTGACAAAAGTTACATTTCTTTACATATTGTGCTCTTATATTGATAATTTTGTATCATGAATATTTCATCAAAAATCATTTTGATGTTAATTTTTCTATTTCAAGAATTACTCTTCTTGTCAAACCTGTTAGGTGTGTAGGTACATATCCTTAATCTTTGGAGGTGGGGGAGTATCACACTTTTGGTAGATGAAAACATATTAATATATGCTGTTCTTAAAAAAAATTAGGGTATTAAAATCACATCTATTGATGCTAGAACTAAACTACATGTCCAGTTGTTTGCTAAGTCAAAGTCTCCATAAAAATAGAAAAGATTTGTTTTCCTGAAAATGTTAAAAATGTGGGAAGGATGGAGACTTCAGTTTTATTAACTTCTAAGGACAGAAATATGTAAATGTTGGATGACACAAATCCAGGGTTTTCTTCCTTTAAATAAATTAAGACTGCAAAGGTATAAACTCCCTGAAAAATGGGGTTTATAATGGAAATAGAAACTGACCCTTAACTACAATGGCACTAGCGGATGCCGTTATAATCAGCTCCCCTAGATGCTATGGTGTAAATGTATTAGCTGTACTAAGAGACCCACTCCTGCTGTAATTATGTTAGGAACCAATAAGACAGCTCAGAAATCAATATGCTAAGACAGATAGAGTGAAGGACCATGGCCAGCCCACTGGGAATAGATTAGTCTGGCAGGTCCCTAGCTGAGCCATGAAGAAGGGGATATCTTCGCTGTTGTAGAAAGCCATTAATTGTAAATTTTCCTGAACAAGGAACTTGAAGGGAAAGCTTAGACAGCGTTGTTCATACCACTCAATGAAAACTGCAACTCTTATTGATCAAGAGTTAAGCTTTTTATTTTTATTTCAAAATCCATTGGTGCAAAAACCTAAATAAATGTTCAGAGAGATTTTTGAAGCTTCTCCCCCACTGCCATTGAAATTCTTCTTTGATTATTAATTTGTATCAATATTTAAAATTTTTCTGGATCAATAAAATCATATTTAGACAATGGCCTTCCACAATGACAAGTTTACTGGTGTGGCATCAATTCTCTAATTAATATTCATGTGCTCTAAAATATGGGGGGGGGAAATGCATATATTCTTCTCAGTCTTTTCCCCAAGTTTACAACTGCATGACTATTAAACATTACCAGGTTTAACAATAACTAAATTCATGATAAGGAGGAAGGGTTGCTGCAACTTACTTTACCTATTTCTAATTGAGTTCCTTTACATTGTAAGTCTTATCCAAGTAATTTTCTTAATAGACAGAAGCAGGATAATTTAGCAGTTTTGCTAAGAAAGAAAAAGAGAGAGGGGAGAGAAACGAAGGAAGATAAAAAGAAAGGGAGATAAAGAAGAAATGAGAAGAAAACAAAAGACCGACCTTTTGTGGTTACAGTTTGGCACATCTGCTCATGCCCAATCAAGCTTTCAAACACAGAGTAGTAAACAAAAGGAGCCATCAAGCAAGGACAAAGTCAGAGACATAAGTGGTTTGAATGAGTGTGCAATTTCTGCCCATATGACCATCCTGACACAATTGCTCTAATTTTCTTTCCAGAAATGACTGATAAAAGATTTAGGTAATTGCTGTGGAGACAGACTTCCTTCCATCACTAGGTATCTTGAATAATACAGCCTCAGGGTCATAAGATGGAGTGTCAGATTCTGCAGAGTCCTAAATTAATACTTGTCCCTGCTTTGGCTACACTTCCTGTACATCTAATGAAGTGAATGTAATTTATTTTGACAATGTATTGAAAATCACTTGATCAAATGACTATTCTGTAATGAACACAAAAGGCAATATAAGCTTGGAAACTATAAACTCCAAAATAATATAAATATATATCAGTTTCTCAAAGCATTTTTTTTTTCCCTAAAAACTGTGTATGTGGTCAGAATAAATGTGAAAAAAAATAGTTTCTAAAAGCATAATCATTCAAGTGAATATAAAATTTGTTTTTTTTTTTCTCATGGCTGAGATTGACCTATCTCCATTCAGTACATGACCTTGTCCCCTCTAATCAAACTTAATTTGTCTGGTTGATCTCTGCATTGCTAAGTATTAAGTAGCACACAGAAAGAAAACCAAAGAGCCATGTACAAGCTATTGCTTAGAAGGAAATTTTGAAAATATTATAGATCAGCCTTGCCAGAAATTTTACCTTCTCTTATGAATAGTCAATTTGCAAGGAAATCTTTAACATGTCCACTAAAACTGCACAGTATCACACAGATTATAGCTTCATTGTTTTCTGGATGTTCTGATGTCTTCCATAGTTAATGAAATCAGCTGTGCCAATGAAAGCTCTCCACACTGACATTATAAATGATCAGATGATTATGTAATTTGTTCTATGGTGCACATGTAATACTTATTTAAAAGGTAGTTTCTTTGTCAACATGAGAAAACATCTTAGGTCTTGTGATAAGAATTCTAATTTTTCCCCTGTGGAAAAAAATATCTAAAATTTGAAAACATTCAAACAATTGAATTATACATATAGTCCCTGGTACCGGAAATGATTGCATAATTTCTTTCCTTAGAAAACCAGTGGAACACCTTCAAAGCCAACAAAGATAGTATAATTAAAATATTTAGTTTGTCCTAAAAGGAAATGCACTTGGCACTATTTTGGCAAGAGGGTCAAGGCAAAGCAAGTATCTATACAATGGCACTGTGAAAGTACAATGTAGTGTTTAAATACAGCCAGGCAGAAGCCAGTGGATAATGCTCAGTAATGGGTTAATCAATACTTATTATGGTTTTATTGGTTCACTAAAGAGAGAACAGAACCTAGTGAGCACAGAGTCGAAAAAATCACTGCATCTGATCTAGATAACATCTACTCTCCCTAAGGGATTTCCCTATTCAAGAATCCAATTTTCCATGCCTGATTGACAAGGATTGGATCCTAGGGAATCACATAACTCTTTTTAGGACCCAATAAAATCCTAATGGATTTGTCTGACTGGCCAGGAGACTTCTAGTTTTACTAAACTGAGGTGGTTTGTTGCAATTAGCCTTTATTCCACTTGCAGTTGAAAAACTAGGCTATTAGGAGTCACCCCCTCTTTATAACTGCTGGAGTCATGCTGGGATATACCCGCTGGAAGGAGGTACTGTGCTGTATAAAAGAAGACCCTTATGATAAATTGTAAACATTTGAAAGCTTCTGAAAAATGGTAATCAAAACAGGATTCAAATGAAAAATGTGTTAAGTCCTACTAAATTGCACACTTAAAATCCATTTATTGGTCAGTTAGCCTTTACAATTTATTTCTCATTCAGGTAACCATAATAGAAGGGAACTTCTCTCTTTGAAAGAAGCTTTGAAATATGAACCTTTTGCTATCTGAGTTTCCTCTTTAATAGCCGAAGTTTAAAAAAAATCACTCTGCAACAACAAAATCTTACACACAGTTGTCCCTGTTCCTACTCTTTTTTTCTGGAGATAATGTTTTTAATAAGCAGCTAAGTTGTTCAATCACATTGATGTTTGATCTTGGCGGCTGTTAAGAAATCAGAAAGCAGCATGTGTATGATGATGATTTGAAGTCAGGGCTGAAATATAGCTAAAGGAGAACTTTTAAATAATATAAATTGTATTTTGAAGCAAACATTCCTGTCATATAAATAGCACTGTACAACACCTTTCCTCTAGAATTGAGTCTGCTTTTTCAGAAAATATAAATGACACTTTAAATTTGTTTAAATTGAATGGACTTCATAATCAGTTATATATTCACTTATGATGTATCTTTGAATAGACATCATGATTTTCTCTTCTTCTCTGACTTGGAGGGGTCTCAGTGATACTCTGAAAGCTCACATGAGCTCACATTACCAGCAACCCAGACCAAAACTTTCAACTCCAGAATCCCCAGCTGAAAGGTTATACTAATTGAGTGGGGAAAAAAAAAGTGCTATAATAAAAGTTGCGGGCTGGGGTTGTGGCTCAGCAGCAGAGCGCTCGCCTCGCACGTGCGCGGCCCGGGTTCGATCCTCAGCACCACATACAAATAAAAACCCATTGTGTACAGCTAAAGCAAATAAATAAATATTAAAAAAAAGTTGCATGACTACCTATGATAATAACTGCTTAAAAGAGGAAATATTTATGTGTTTAATCATATGACATTATTTTAACAGAGATAAATAATATCACATTTAATTCTACTTAAATTTTTATAGTGACATTCTAGCTCAGTGCCTGTTAAGAAGACCAAAATAAAATGCTGTCATATGAAAATTATAGAGGAAAGCTGAGAAAGAAAAGTAAAAAAAAAAAAAAAAAAAAAGGAGGAAGGGAGGGAGATAGAACAAGAACTTAATTGAACAAAAGAAATTTTATATACTATTAGCATGACTTTTTTTTACAAAAAATACTTTTAATTTATTTTGTTTTACCATTTTTAAGGAAGATACATCTGATGCAGATTAAGAAAAGTGGTTATTTCATTAAAAATTGGAAATATTGTAGAAGAAGAGTGAAATGGGTCAATTTATTGAGCTAGACATATGTATGTTTTATGATTATTATATAAGCATTTCATTAAATTTTCTAGGGTCAGTTTCATTTAATTTTGTAAATTTTAAAATGAAATATTTTAACAGGGTATGATGACACACACCTGTAATCCCAGTGGCTAAGGAGGCTGAGGCAGGAGGATTACAAGTTCAAAGCCAGCCTTGGCAACTTAGTGAGACCCTCAGCAACTTATTCAGACCCTGTCTCAAAAATTTAAAAAATAAAAATAAAATAAACAGAGGCTGTGAATGTAGCTCAGTAGTAGTGTTCTCCTGAGTTCAATCCCCAGTATGAAACAAACAAAAAAAAAAGAAAATATTTTAATTGTCTTTAATGTATTTTGTTTAACTTCACACACTGAAGTGTTTCCATGGACCAAGGATGTCAACAGAAGTTAGTTTTATTCAGAATATGTGAGAAATATTATTAAAATTCAAGTCAGGATGATTCAATAAATGATTAAGCTATCCCTCATCATATTTTTTCACATTTGCTTATAATTATGGCATATTTTGTTATTATGGGACTTTAAATGATTTAGTGTTGTTGATTAAGAATTTAGTAATAATTCTAGTTTTAGATAATATTGATTTATCGTCCAAATATGACTTGCTAAGTAATATTATTTTTTAATTGCTACTAATTGTATTTTGTCTACACTACAACTACCAACATTTCATTCACACATTAGCATAATGTAATTTTCACTTCTAATACAAAATTTTCATTTACAAAGAAAACTTAATACAAGAATTTATTTTCAAAATAATAAATACAGTAATTTAGGAAAAATGGAAAGGATTCTGATTTTAAAGCAAGTTTGGCAAAAAATTAATATTCAAAGCACATAAGGAACTTACCAGAGTCTATAACCAAAAGAAAAAAAAATTTAATTTAAAATGTACAATAGAAGAGATACAAATGGCAAACAATTGTATGAAAAAAATATTTACTTCATTAGCTGTCTGGGAAATGCAAGTCAAAAAAATGAGATATCATCTTACCACAAGAAAAAAGAATTTTTATATGCTGTAGGTAGAAATATAAATGAGTACAATCATTATGGAGAACAGTGCAGGGGTTCCTTAAAAAAAACTAAAAACAGAACTACTATATTATCTGTCTTTTCCACTTATGGGTTTACACCCAAAGGAAATGATATCAGCATATCAAAGAGATAGTTGCATGCCCATGTCTGTCACTTCCCTATTCAATAGCTATGATAGGGAATTGACCCAGATGCCCATCAATGGATGAATGGATAAAGAAAATGTGGTATGTATATAAAATGGAATATTATTCATCCATAGAAGAAATAAGATCTTATATTTTGCAGTAAAATAAATGGAACTGGAAGTCATTATGCTAAGTGAAATAAGTCAGAGGCAGAAAGATAAATACCACATGTTCTCTTTCATATGTGGATATAAAATAAGAAAGTTGGTTTAAACACATAACATCTAAGAAGGGTGCAGTAAGGGGAGATAGAGGGAGGTTGAATGAGAGATACCAAAAATCAGATGACTGTATGTAATTGTAGCTCATAATAACCTACTATATAACTTGTGAATAACTAAAAAAGAGGAGCTTGAAGGCTCTAAACACAAAGTAATGATAAAGACATGGAAACATAAAATTTCCTTGATTTAATCTGTATACACACACATACACACACACACACACACACATATATATGTATATATGTATATATGTATATATATATATATATATGTATATATATATATATATACTGAAATATCACACTGTACCATATGAACATGTACAATTATGGGTTAATAAAATATCCTTCAGGAGAAGAAAATGTTAACTGTTCTGATTTGATCATTAAAGTTGTATACAAGTATCAAATTATGGCACTGGAAGCTATAAATTTGTACAATTATAAAAGATGATCCAAGACATTATAATTATTATTTTTTTGGTCATGGTGATTGTTTTTTAATGAGTCAACTTCTTTACTAGGCTACAATTTCCAGATAGCCAAACACTAGTGAAGGCATCAATGTGAATACATTTTGTAGATGTGGCTAAGTTCACACTATTGAACAAATTAAAGTATTATAGATAAACTAGATGAAGTTGATTCAAACAAGTCAAAGGCCTTGAAAGGAAGAGTTGAGGCTTCCTTGATTAAGACATGCCTATCTTTTCCCATGAAACATAACTGTAGCATCAGTAAAGGAATGGTTAAATATAAGACTCTACAAAAGGAAACAAAAATTTTACATAAATGAGATGATACGAAATTTGAACAAAATTCTGAAACACAGAGAATAGATGAAAGTCCACAGACAAACCAGAGCTGTGGGAATTTGTATTTTCCCAACATGACAACAGCTGCATTTCAAATTCCACATGCCTTTCTGGAGCCTTGCTGTCCTCTCAAGTAGTGGAATCTATTTCCCTTCTTTGAAATTGGGTAGACTTCTTCTACTGTGAGGATGTGTGGAATATGACACACCTGAGGGCAAGTGACTTAGAAGAGTCTGTGGGGCAGGTTATCCAGTTATCAACCCCAGCTAAGGTTTCAGCTGACAGCACCAATTGGTAGACATATGAATGTCTGTATCTTCTGGTGGTTCCATTACCTAACTTTTGCCCCAGCTGTTGCCAAATGAAGCAGAAATGAGCAATCCTGTGGTAGAAAATCACCATTAAAATGAATCTTATTTTTCTTTCAAGTTACTAAGTTTTAGGCTTTCATGTTTTTCTCTTTCTTTCTTTCTTTCTTTTTTAGGTATCAACATAAAACCTGATTTATTTTTGCTAATTAGAAGTAGTGTGCTATCATAGCAAATGTAAAGTCTGTTCGTTGGGTGTCCGGTAGCAGGTGGAAACTGGAAGAGATTTGAGGAAATTGATAAGGAAAGATGAAACAGCCTCCTGGAGGTTATTAGTATATCATTACTGGCCCTCTAGAAGGCTATTTGTGATAGCTTATAAGATGGGAAAATGAGCAGGATATGGTGGTATTTGCCTATGATCTCAGCAACTCTGGAGGCTGAGGCAGGAATATTTCTAGTTCAAAGTCAGCCTCAGCAATTTAGCAAGGCCTTGAGCAACTTAGCAAAACCGTTTCTCAAAATAAAAAATAAAAAATGCTGGTGATGTGGCTCAGTAGTTAAGTGCATCTCGGGGTTAATTCCAGCACCAATTAATAATAATAAATTGGAAAATGTCATTGAGGCTGAAGGAAAGGAGACACTTGTTATAAGCTGGAACAAAGTATAACCATTCTGTGCCTATGGTAATGTGGACAATAAAATATTTACAAAAAAAAAAATGGGCAATATAGCTGAGGAGATTCCTATGTAGAATATTGAAATTGCCACCTGTTTTCTTCTCACTGACTTTGTTAAAATGAGAAAGAAAAAGAATGAGATCAAAAGTTTTCATGTGAAATTAAAAAGGAGCTATAAAGCAGCCAGTTTCTCATTAAAAAAAAATTAAATTCCATATTATTGGACTTTGAAATTGTCAAATGAGAAATAACTTCAGGATAAACATCAAATGTCAAATAGAATTATGACATCATTTTTATACCTCAGAAGGTTTAAGGATTGCCTCAGCAATACACTCTGTCAGGTAAAGTCCTCTAAAGATCTTCTCCGTTAAACAACAGGATTAAAATTCTTAAGGATACTCTATATCAGATGACTTATAGGAAACCACATATGGAACAGGACTTACCCCTAAAAAATTGTTAGGAATGATGTGACTAGATAAAGAATATTCACAAAACCCACTGTGGTCTTAAGGGAGTAGATTGGTTAGAAACACCACCAACTTGGGTGAAAACTGACATTGATAGTACTAAATTAAAAGCGACCTTTAGGAGCTGGGTCTGTAGCTCAGTGTTAGAGCACTTGCCTTGAATGTGTGAGGCACTGGGTTCAATCCCTAGCACCACATAAAAATAAATAAAGATATTGTGTTCGTCTACAACTAATTATATATATATATATATATATATATATATATAGAGAGAGAGAGAGAGAGAGAGAGAGAGAGAGAGAGAGAGAGATTTAGATCCCTGAACCAATGTGAGCACAAAGCAAATACAATAAAAGATAAAATTTTTCAGCTACAAAAGTGTCTATACTTTATGCAAATTAAAGATGACTCAAAGAATAAAACTCAGAACCCACAGGTGAAAGAAAAATATTATGGAGAATCATTTCCAAGTAGTAGTACCAAGACCTAATCACTGAATTGCAATATATACCTTGGGTGGATTTAATAGTTACTATAGAATAGTGAATAGTGTATACCTCCAACGTCCACCATTTTTTAATGTAGTTACCCTATGGCTGACTTGCCATTATGTGATGAGCATATCAAGGGCAAAAAAGATGCCTCTTTTCATTAACTGGGCCACAGATTGAGAAGAACTATACTTGAAAAGTTTTACCCAAGGACACACATATGAGAAAGCTTATCCACTACCAGATCTAATTTTATTGACAAGATTCTAGATCTCAAGCCTAAGACTGATGCTATAACAAAATGAGATAGTGGATTTTCTTTGTGGGAAGGTGTGATCAATTGTATTTTGCATGTACAAAGGAAATAAATTGTTCTTAGAATAAGAATTGGAGTAGATGGTACTTTTCAACAATACTATTGAAGGATGTCTTATCCCACACACTCTTCTAGATACTTACCTCCCTACACTCCAAAAATGAAGTCACTTTCTCCTGCCTTTGAATTTAGGTATGCTTTTGTGGCTCGGTGCAAGAACACAATACAGTAGAAATGACTAGGAATTACTTAGATGCCTAGGTCCTAAAAGGTAAATAATAACCATTGGCTCCTTTGAATGAATACCTTTGCAATCTAGCCACCAGGTACTAAGGAATCCCAGGCCACATGGAGAAGATATAGTATTCAAGCTAATAGCCTCCAAAAAAAAGATCTGAAATAGCAGACATATGAGAAAATAAGGTTTCATGTGATTCCAGCCCCTAGGCTTTAAGCTGTTCCAACTAATACTTAAAGGATTGAAAGTGAGTTATCATCTCTGAGCCATAACTAAATAGAAGTTTAGCAAGCAAAATAATTGTAATTGTTAATTTAAGCCACTGAGATTTGGGTAGGTTGTTACATATCAATAAAGGGCAGAAAGTTTAGAAAAAGAGCAGAAAACACAGGAAAGTGGGATTGGAGAACATATTTAAGTTTGAAAGTTTGTTTGGAGTAATGATTGTCAACATGAGGAAAATAACATCTCAATTAGCTAGGAACTTATCATAATGGCAAACTTCTAGAACTGGCCCAGTCATACAGAATTCAAAATCTCTGGAATCAGTATGACTATTATGTTTTACCCTTCAGATTAATCTGATTCAAATTATAGAATCACTGGTTTTGACCATGGCTGTGAGTTCTCTCTTCAGAGTCACTGGCAATTAATCCATCAAAATCCTCCTAACACTCCATGCAAGTAATATGCTTTTTCCCATCCTTTCACTGTCAGTCAGTGGATGTCTTTTCCTATGAGATCAGTGTCTTAAGGATAGCATATTGTTGGGTCTTTTTTAAAAAATCCAATCTGCCAGTCTCTGTCTTTTGATTGATGAGTTTAGGCCATTAACATTGAGGGTTATTATTGAGGCATGATTTGCATTCCCAGTCACTTTGCTTTATTTTTGGTTTTTAACTCGAATTGGTTTCTCCTTTGATTATCTTTTCCTTTAGTGTACAATTATTCCCTTTGCTGAATTTCATTGTTTATTTTTTTTCATTTCTTCTTCATGGAATATTTTGATGAGAATGTTCCATAATGCAGGTTTTCTGGTTTAAAATTCTTTTAACTTTTGTTTATCATGGAAAGTTTTAATTTCATAATCAAATCTGAAGCTTAATTTTGCTGGATATAACATTCTTGGTTGGCATCATTTTCTTTCAGAGCTTGGTATGTATTGTTTCAGGAACTCCTAACTAGTACTCACCTAAAGATATTGTCAGGAAGAAACAAAGACAGTTAGCATATGGATGAATGTGACAATAAAAAACACTTCTCATGTTTGGGTTTATGGCTCAGTGGTAGAATGCTGGACTAGTGCATGCAAGGCCCTCGGTTCAATCCCCAGAACCACACACACACACACACACACACACACATCACTCAGTTGATATGTTTTATAGTATGCAGTGTTTCAAGGAAGGCTTCCCTTTCTATGTCATAGGAGAGATGTGTCATGAATAGCCATTCATCATAAAGAGTATTGAAGGAAAGTCACACCAATTGCCAGGAAAAAATCATTAAGACTTGAATTCTATAAACATTTTCATTTCCTTTGATAAAAACATATGCAAAATGGAACAGTTTACCCCAGAGAAGCAGAGAGAATTCAGGAAAATGAGAGTATTTACAAAAGAATGATTATAGGCTTAGAGAGATTATATCTGCAAAAAGAGGATGCCTAAAAAATAGAAAACTTGTAAGACATTAAAAAGCATTTTTAAATTAAAGAAAAATAAGTAAATTTCAATAGAATGGAATGAACATAAAATTAGTAAAGTATGTCCTAATATACATAAAAATGGCAGAAAACCTGTAAATGCTAAATATATAAGGCCCATTCATGGACATTCAAAATCTAATGCATGAGAACACAAAAAAGACTAAATAGGTAAAACAGAAGTGAGAAAAACTTCAAAAAAGTTAAAGGTACTATATTCTCTTGATCTGCTCAAGTAAGACATGGTCCAAAATTGAAAGAGGACTTTGGATCACCAACATCACATAGGCAGGAAGAACACTGAGATTTTTTTCTCAGTTAACATAGCCCATTTATTGTGGGATAGGAAAGACTCAAAGCTCTGATTTAATTCTTCAGGTGACAGAGCCAGGATTAGAGTAGAGTCACCCCCAGAGTGTAGTTTTGGGTTTTAATCACTAATATCATGATGTGTGGCTGGCTGGACTTCAGAGTTGTTTTGACCCACTGAATACTAAGTCTCCTATTCTCTCTCATTTTATTTTTAATTTTTTGGTTGTAGATGGACACAATGCCTTTTTTTATTTTTGTGTGGTGTTGAGGATTGAACCCAGTGCCTCATATGTGCTAGGCAAACACTCTACCACTCAGCCAGAACCCTAGCTCCTATTCTCTCTCATTTTTAAGACTGCCTTGTGATAATCTTATGCTTATATCATTAGTGTTTGTTGGGTTTGTAAGAGGGAGGTAACTTTTCACTGCAGTTCATAGGCCAACAGATAAAAATCATACTCTGTAGGTTATTTGGCTTATCTCCATTAAAAGCGATTCTACATGTCCCTCTTCTTAATTTAGGAATGCTGTGTGATTTCTGACCTATATAGACTGTAGTGGGATGGATGCTCTGTCAGTTTCTATGTCTTGACCTTAAGAGACTAGCAGTTCCCATTATCTGCTTCTAAGTTCACTTGCTTACAGGAACCACTGCTACATGAGAAAGTCTAGGCATCCCCATGGAGAGTTCTATTTATAACAACCTTAACTCTCTGGATTCTCAGGTGATATCCAATTGTCAGCCTTCTGAAGGAAACCAACTTGGAAGTGGATCCACCAGCCCCAGTTCAGTCACTTCAGCTGATGCTGTGCATATCAGAAATTAGCAACCCATGCCAAAACCTGCCCAGGGCTGGGGATGTAGCTCAGTTGTTACAGTGCTTGCTTGCATGCACAATAGGCCATGGGTTCAATCACCAGCACCGCAAAAAAAAAGAAGAAGAAAAAAAACCTGTCCAAATGCAGATTTTACAAAATAACTTTTTGGGTTGTGTTATAAGGCAATTGTTTTTGGCATAATATTTTATGCATTAATAAGTTATCAGCTAACAGGCATTGTGGTACAAGCCTATAATCCCAGTAGCTCAGGAGGCTGAGACAGGAGGATCATGAGTTCAAAGCCAGCCTCAGCAATTTAGCCAGGACCTAAGCCACTCAGTGAGACCAAGTTTCTAAATAAAATACAAAATAGGGCTGGGGTGTGGCTCAGTGGTTGAGTGCCCTTGAATTCAATCCCTGGTACCCCAAACAACAACAACAACAAAAGTTATCAGAACAGAACATTTATGAAATATCAGAATTTTACATACTTATATATATATATATATATATATATTATGCTTTATATATAAGTCTATATGTTTATACACACACACACCCATAAAATAAGATGGAAAAATCAAGATATTTACAAAAGGATAAAAATCAAATGGCTTTTGACTTTTCTTCACCACACAAGATTGTAAAGTACAATAGAGCAATGCTTTTTATATTCTGAAGGGATAATTTGAATTGAGAAAATAACTCCTTTTTAAAATATGTGTGCCTTTAAATTCTCAATCTATTTAATTTTCATAACCATTCTGAAAGATATTTTATGAATTCAATATTCAACCAAAAAATGTAATTCTTCATAGCTTCATATTTACCTGAATGTGTTCTCTTTACAGAAACTAAAGCAAGCTATTAACTTTTTGTTATATGTAATCAATTAACTTTTCATTTTATAACATTAAAGATTTATTTGTTTATTTTAGGTTCTTGTTAGTACAACAGACTATGGATTTTAGAAAACTATCTTGTGTGTTTTTTTAAATAGCATTTTCCTTATGGATATCAGTGCTTTGCTATGATAGTAAATAGAATGTTATAAAAAAATTCCATTAGAGATGAAGAGAGGGTGGTGGTTAGAATTGAAGGAGTGTTATTCTCTTAGACTATAGCTGTTCTCTTCACCATATGCCATGTTTTCAATTGTTCAAAAATGACACTTAGGATAGCATCACTATCAATGTCGCAGAAAGCTCATTTTTGAGCTGTACTTTTGGTTAAACCAAAGCACAACTTCTTCAAATACATCTAATTACAGAAGTAATTAAAGTTCTTGCCTTACCTGTGTAGTCAAGGACATAAGGACTTATAATGGGAACAAATCTAGATATAAAGCCTTTCTGTCAATTAGGCCTGATGGCTTGGAGAAAATAATGAAGGAGAATTGGGTTACAGCTCTGTACAATAACAAATACTGTAATTCAGCATCTCTTTCTTTTCCTGGATCCTACCCAAGAGTTTGGGAGAAGAAAGACAAGAAGATTATCTGGGTAATTTGATCTTACGACTATCAGGGGATAATGGTATTCTCAGTCAGCTCTGTACTAGTGCTTACCTCTCTCTCACACACACACACACACACCAAAAAAAAAAAAAAAAAAAAAAAAAAAGACTGCTATAAATACAAGCCCTTCAATCTGGGAACAACACAACTGTTCAGTTTCTTGTCACAGATTCTGTCAATAGAATGGAGACAAAAAAACTGGAAAAAAGAAATGTGATTCTGCTGTAGGCAGTGTTTTCTGTGCCCTCATAATGAGCAAAATCATCTTTCCAAATGAGCAGGGCCTCCTAAACATGTGAATATGTTCAGAATATCTTTAAGAATATATTTTTCTTGTATTTTAATCATTGTTTTTCTATTTTGATGAGGAAAGAAGTATAATACACTTAGAAAGAGCTAAATTTATATACTGGGAATTGTTAAGATAGCCCTAAAATAAAACTTAAAAAGTTTTAAAAAACCTTTTTACTTCTTGCACAATCATCTCTTGAGAATGTATTGACCTAAACACACATATTTTATGTATTATTTGAAATGATGTTTATTCTATAACCTTTCAAACTTTCCACTTGATGCCAAAGGAAATCTACTTATCTATCTTCTGTAATACAATTTAAAGTTTTGAGACAGTATGAATAAATCCAGAGCCTTTGTGGTTAGTAAAATGAAAATGCTGAACTTGAACTTCATATTAATTACATTAAAGACTCCTTTTATTGATCATCATAAATGCCAAGCATTCCATCAGGAATAATTATTTATGCTTTGTCTTCCTCTTTTCCTGTTTTATCAGTTGGAGCACAACAGATAAAAGTGTACTTGTTCATTGCAATACTTGCTGTACCTGTGAAGCTATTTCATCAAACAGGTGTTGCTCTGAAGGTATTTTATAGGTATGATATAGATCTATAATCAATTGACTTAAATAAAGAAACTTACACTTAATAAGATTTTTGGAATCGTATCCACACCACTAAAAGCACACTAAGGCCCAAAAGCACATCATTACTTCCTGTTTGTATGGTTGGGACATGGATTGGAAAACTGGGTTAGATCAATTAACAGTACCAGTTTAAGATATTTGTTAACATGGAGCAAATCTACCCTGAGCTAATTATACCACTTAATACTTTTCCTAATTTATTTAAGAACACTGGATTCTTATCCACACTGAAACATTTCGAAAATATGCGAATACCATAGCATGCAGGGAATCAAATCTATTACCTTTCTATTACTTATATTAAATATAAGAAGAAATATATTTTATGAATTTTAAATCCTTAAGAATTGTCCTGTGTTAATAATATAGCTTTAAATATCTCTATTCTGATTAAAACATAGTTTAAGGTAAGTGCCTATGCCAGTTCATCATAATTCTAGGTATAGAAAGTCATTAGATTAGTGTAAAATAAATATTTGAACACAATAGTCCAACAAATATTCTAATAGACATAATATTTATAATATAACAGTACTATTAGAAAGACACAGTTTGCAAGACTATGGAGAATGCTTATGTACATTCGGAGTACATATATATAATTAACAATTTTTAAAGACAACAGCAACTAAACAGGAGATTCAAAACATATGAAGATTCCTGTTAACACCTTTGATGACATTGTAGGATAGTAAATCTTCTGCCAGATATATCTGCTTTTATTGTTACCATCTTAATCCCTTTTGCTTCATTTTTCTAAAAGGTAGACAATTAAGAAATAAAAATAAAATGGGTGTGGTACTTACAGATTTTCCTAGAATATCACTTTAACCATGGCATTTCCTATTTTCATCAAGTACAAATCCTTCAGAGAATTCTGAAGGCTCCCACAGTCTGACCAACTTTATCTGTAGGTCTTTTACTTTCTAATTTATGCCACACCATTATTTTCCTTTGCGTTTTAAGTAAGATTATCTTTCTGCTGTTGGATTTTTTTTTTTTTTTTTTTTTGCTTTTCTTTCACTCGTAATGTCTTCATTCTCTTTTCTCCTGCTATTCACATCTCTCCATATCATCTGTGTTCTTCAACATCAAGCCCCACATCTCACCTAACATATAACACAGAGTAAATAACTGTTGTTTATTTGAAAGACTCAAACTACAAAACAAAGTGGCCTAGACAACAGACTACAGGCATGTAAGTTAGGAATGGTGAGTTGAACATTACATGTGAGAAAAATCAAAACAAACATTACATACATTATGTAATCATTGTTGTCAAAATAATAACAATACCTGTAAAGTATTTAATCATCTTAAAATAAATAAAGCTGTAATACTGTATCTAAGGTAATCACAGAGAATGTCTGTGTTTAATCAAGTATTACCACTAGGTAGTTTCAAATATTCCATGTGAAATCTTGATTTCTTGTTCATAATATGGTCCTCTACTGCCATATGAGCTTGAGGACGGGGACTCTGCCTGTGTAACACATCACTGAATGCCAAATATTTAAGAACAGTGTCTGGCCATTGTTTGTGAAATACATAAATGGATGAATGATTACATTTTATATTTTATACCTTGCAATGTTCTCAAATGTGTCATATTTTTCTTCCTTTCACTTCTTCCCCAATTGCATATCTACTTTGCTTTCTACTAGTTTGCAAGTTGGAATTTACTTTTGATTTTTCAAAATCAAAGTACTCTGAACTGTGTGGTAGCTTATCATAGTGGCAAGAAGTACACACAGTTTACACATGGGGTAAGCATTTATTTTTGCAACAATATTTGAACACACTGAGTTCAAGATTAGGAGCAAGAAAAACAAATCACATTAGTCAATTGAAAAATGTTAACTAGAATTAGACATACTTAATTTTTAAAGAAATCCGAGAGGGTTGTTAGAACTAATATAAAATAGAGATGCTTTTAATGAAAAATATATGAAACAAAATTGTGGAGAGCGGTGACAGTGAATGGGAGAGCAGTGTCTGAAGTTGAAGTCCCTGATGACTTCATGGCTGTGGCATGCTTGGCACCTGGTAAAGTTTCTAAGCAAAGGTGCAGGATGCCTAATTGCTGTGGTAATGCCTTCCATGAGGAGGCTCTGTGTTAGAGTCTTATGAGCCTCAACCTTGATCTCAGGCACACAGCTCCTGGGAACAAAGGAACTCTTTTGCTAGACAACCACAATGTTTCACCAGCTCTGCTGCTCCTGAACCTGCCCCCATAAGAGTAACTTTAAACAGTGAACTTTCTTGACAGCTACACAAAGCTCCTAACATTGTACATGGCAACAGTAGTATATAACTGAGGAATAAACTGCATAATTTTGCTAACTCTAACTTTCATGAATACAAAGAATAATGCTTGCATACTCTTTAATCTGATTAATGAGACATATATAATAAAGATTGCTGGCATCATTCTTTAGACCTGCTTCTTCATCAGAGAACAGCACTCCACCCAATCCCACCTGTCATCTTCAAATAATCTGCATATGTGAGTCTTTATTTTTCTAATCTCCCATTGTTCCTTGGAATCTGCTAGTTTGGCCACGCTGGTTGTGGCATAAAATGACTAGTTGTTTTATTTGGGAGCATCTAAGAGAGAGAGACTTTTAAATGTTTTGGTCTTAGGTCCCCTGGATACTCCAAAAAAATTAAACTACTTCAAGAATTTTTGTTTATGTGAGGTATAATTACTGATATATACCACATTAGAGATAAAATAGGCTCTTAAATACACGTATATATACATATGTATGTATATATATATATATATATATATATATATATCTTATGAAAGAAGCACAGACATCTTACCTAAATTTGCTTAAAAAACATAGTTATGTCCTGTTATTACCATTTTTATCTTATGAGAAGGAATTATCATTACAGAACAGCATCCTAATTGTTTCCTATAATCCTTAGGCAACTTATTTCAGTTTCAACTTTTGGCAGTTCTAACTATGTTTTAACTGTCAGTGAGCCTCCTTTGTTTCAAACAAACAGTCCTTATGAATTTATTTAAATAAAAACATGAGTTCATTGTAGACTTTTATTTTTCTCTACAATTGCGTTTTTGAAAATTTACTATGATTTTGTTGTATTGATTTTTTCATGAGGATCACAGTGATTCTTTTATCTAAGGCTTGTTGTTTTTATCAGCACCAGAAAGTTCTCAACAACATTATTTTTTCTAGCCTTGCTTTTTTTTCTCTTTATGAAATTTCTTTTATATATATGTAAGCCCTTCTCAATAATCATTCATCTCTCTACTATTATTTTGCTCTTTTGTTAATATATTTTCCATCCTTTCATTTTTATGTGCTTTTCTCTTTTTTATCTTTTTGTACCTTATGTATTGTGTGATTCCAACTGTATCTATGTCTCATATAATGATGAACACATAATTTAAAATTTAACTTGTGGAATTTTAAAATTACTGAATTTTCTTGTGTAATTTCTTGTATATTCCAGTACTCTGTCAAAATTTTCAATCTTGTCTTGAAATTTCTAATTATATTAAATTCAGCCATTTCATTTTTTAAAAATATATATTTTTCTAGTTTTGATAGAACTTTATTTTTATTTATTTATATGTGGAACTGAGAATTGAACCCAGTGACTCACACATGCTAAGCAAGCGCTCCACCCCTGAGCTACAACCCAGCCCCAAATTCAGCCATTTTAAATTTTATGTCTCAGAATTCCATTTTCTGGATTACTGGAGGCTATATTTCTATTTTATTGTTTTTCTTGGTCCTAAATCTTGTATTTTTATTATACACCTGTTACTTTGGTAAGGTATCAGGGTTTATCATATTGTAGAAATAATTTGAAGCCAGAATGATTATACCTTCCTTCAGAGAGAATATACTTTTGTACTTGCAGATGGCTACAGGCACTTGGAATTTCAGATCACATAATCTAATTCCAATGAGATGAGTTGAAACTGCTTCAGTCCCTGAAATGACTAAACTATTTCTGATGAACCCTTACTCCTATCTTGTAGACCTTTATGACCTAACATAAAGCCTGAGGGCCTTGGATTCTAGGTTTTGTCCTCGGGCTCCCTAAGGTTTAAAAAGCTTTGTTCCATTTCTCCGTTTCAGCCATCTCTGCAGTAATCAGAAAAAAATCCCCAAAGTAAAGTAATCTTCCAAGAACAAGCAGTCCAAAACAATAGGCTTGCCTCTCTAGTTTTTTTCCCTCTCCAACTCTCCTATATCTTGACCCCATATTTCCTTATTAGTTTCTTATCATTTCAGTGTTTTTAGACAGATTTATTTTTCCAGATTTTCTGGTTGTTTTCTGTGTGACAGTTTTTGTAATTTCCTAGTCCACTATTCTGGGAAGCAGAACCTTGCAGAGGACATTTTAAACTATACTAATGATCAATTAAGTAAAATTTTAAAAAAAGAGAGAGAGAGAGAGAAGGTGCAATAAAATATCAGCTAAAATTATGAGTCATATTCATTACAAATCTATTATACTTTAAAGGACATTGTATTTTTCAATTGTCCAATAAAACATTATTGCTATTTAATAATGATTTCCCTGGAAGAGATGTTAAGATTTATAAGTAAGTTTTCTTCTAAAATATTGAATGATAGAATGTTTTAAAGATTCATTTTCTTAAAGACTTTTAAAAGAGAAATTTTCACTTTCTTCCATAAAGAGTTTGTGCAGTTAATCAAAATTGTTATCTTTTGAGATAAGCAACCAGTATATTAAATTAACTATTGGTAAATATTTAAGCACCATAAATAAAATGGAAAGAATAATAAAAGGAGTAACAGAAATTGGAATGGATCTCCATAAGGATCTTGAAAGAACTCATAGTTGAAATCATGTAAGTAACCATATGTCATTATAAGTGCTTATTTTTTTTTTTAAGAATTGGCTGATTCACTATTTAACTTCCTGTAGATAAGAAGATTTAAAAATGACTTGTACATAAAGTCATCTTAGTTTCATAATTGGCAAATTTTCTGAGGTTATATTATAAGGATGTTTGCTGAGTAAACAACTTAATCTACTTGTTTGTAAAGAGGTTAATATAAAAAAAAGTCAATATTTGCGGCAGCTATTTAAGAAAGAAAGTATGTACATAAGAAAAGACTAATTTATCCTGGCTTTCTAATAATTAAATATAGAGTGCTTATCATAAATTTTGTTGATAGTTACCTTTAAATTAAAAAATAAAGATTGGAATTGAATAAAAAGTGTGCATAAGTTTTTTTCCTAATTATTTCATACCAAGGGCGCACCTTATAATATCTTGATGTCACAACCTGTCAAAAACCAAAGATATATTTAGCAATTCAGGAATATTTTTAGATTAAAGCTAGGATATCTGAAGTTTCAAACAGGAGTTTCAAATCTTAAGATAAGTTCAATAGAAACTTTCCATTTTGAAATTGAAAAAGTTAATCTTGAGATATTTTTTATATGCTCAAGATTCAAAATGGAAAAAGCCTCACTCCCACCCATATAACCAGACAATGACAACATATGCAAATACATATTTTCTGAAGTCTTTCAAATAAATGAGGTTATAAGGGTACTAACTAGTCTCAATTTTGAAAAAAATACAGTTGTATATCACACAAGAGACAGATACAAGCATTTGTTTATCTGGAACCTGTAGACATCATAAAATTGGGTAAAACTTTCCCTAAATTTTTATTTAACAAATTATTAAAAGTTAGTGTAGAAGCCATAGTCGTTGTGGACACAGGGAAATTAACACCCACATGTAACACTTTTCAAGAGACCTCATTGGAATCTCACAAGAAAGACTAAGGACAGGATGAGACTCCTGAGAAGATGTGCCTGATTATGCAGGATTGGAGAAGAGAACAACCACCATTTTTTTTCAATGCTCAAAGCCTTGCCCAGGGTGCCAGGCCTCTGCTTCACCACCAGACCTGTCCCACCCCACCCAGCGCACAGCTTCTCCACTGGCCCACAGGACCCAGCACCTGGCCCTGACCCACCTGGCACAGGGCAGCTGGGCGCCTTGGATGTGGCCAAGCAAGCTCCTCCCCCTGCCCCTCCATGGCCAGCTTTATCACAACCTGCCTGCACCCCAGCTTCCCCAGCATGCCAATTTGACTCCAGGGGCCTGCAGTCTGACCCTCCCACATTTATCTCCCAAGAAGGGAAATTGGGAAGTCTTAAACCACTTACTTCAACCCAAACTCAGTAAGCAACATAATAAAAAGAAAGGATGCAAAAACCCATGGCCCATACTCCCCACTTAGGTCATATCTCAGGAAGAAGGAAAAGAAAATCAGGTGAACACAGACAGTGAACACACATGTTCACTGACTATTTTCACCATAGTGGATATGACTCCTTAATTTCTCAACATTTCAGCAAGTTTTGTTGTTGTTATTGTTGCTGTTTGTTGTGGTTGTAGTTCTGTTTTGCATTTTGTTTTGGTTTTTTATATTAGGTTTTTGTTTTATTTGAATGTGTATTGATGGATTAAAGAACTCCTACACATATTCATATTTGTTTCTCTCTCCATATATCTAGCCTTTTTTTTCTTTCTCTCTCTCTTTTTTTTTTTCTTCTTTTTTGAAGGTGTTATTTTCCCATGCTCTGTATGTTGAAGGTTAGGAATTTTGTTTAACTTACATTAATTTTGTTTTGTTTCGTCTTTGCCACTATTCTATCTCCCTTGTCTCCCTCTCTCCTTTTTATTTCTGTTGCTGACACCCAAATCTCTTGCTTCTCCTTTATATCCTGCTATTTTACTTCCCCTCTCATATTAACAACATATTCTATATTACCATTGCATCTGCTTAAAACTCTTCAGTATCTTCTAAATATTCATTCTTAAAGATCTAAATTACTCTTGATCTGCATAAAAGAGCAATAGTTGTCCAAATTTGATCCATATTCCCATGGATGTTTGTTACAGAAATTTTCATGGCATTGAAATATCAAAAATATTTCACAGGTCCTGGCGTAGTGGCGCATGCCTATAATCCCAGCACTTGGGAGGCTGAGGCAGGAGGATCGTGAGTTCAAAGCCAGCCTCAGCAATGGCAAGGCTCTTAGCAACTCAGTGAGACCCTGTCTCTAATAAAATACCAAAAAAAAAAAAAAAAAAAAAGAACTGGGGATGTGGCCCAGTGGTCCAGTGCCCCTGAGTTCAATCCCCAGTAAAAAAAAAAAAAAAAAAAATTACAAATAATAGTAAAATGTTACTTGCCTAGTTTACTTTTTTCTCATTTTCATTGTGAAGCAAAACAAGAATAGGTAAAATTCAATTCCTGACAGTTCATACTCTTTCCCAAGAAGACAGATAATGACATTATTTTAAAATCTTATATAAGGAAATGTATTACCATTTGAAGGAATTGCAAAATTCAGTTGACCATTCCTTTGCAAATAATCAATGCCTATTAGTTCAGTATAATCCATGGGTACAGATGTATTCAAGTGTAAAATAAACTGGAAGATTTTAACAAGGAAAAATAAAATAAATTTATTAGTGCAGTTTTAAATTTAACACTGTAACTAAACTTAAAGAAATTAGAATTTGGGGATGGAAATGTAGCTGAGTGGTAGAATGTTTGCTAGTGTATATGAATCCCTGAGTTAGATAAACATACACACACACACACACACACACACACACACACAAAATAACTTGCTATTTGTGTAATACTAAAGATGAATATTCACAAATATCTGAAAATACATTTATAATGTTTCTTCCTGCTCCACTTACTTTTCTTTAACTTCTCACATATATGTCAATTAAGGCAGTATATTATAATAGATAAAATGTAGAAATAGATAAGAAAATTCTTTTAAAGAATATATGAATGAAATTTGTAGGGAAAAAAAAAGTAAACCATGCAAATCTCCCCCAAATAATTTTTTTCTGTTTAAAAAATATAGATTTTTAAAACAAAAATGTTATCTTTGTTAATATTTATGAGCTTATTATTATTTCTGAATTTAAATGTTTTTTTTAGATTTCAAAATTCAAATTTATAATAAGATATATTTATAAGTATAAAATCCATATGCACAAGGCATTTGGGGTGTACAATTTTTAAGACTATGGTGGGGTCCTGAAACCAAATTTTGAGGACTGTTCTAGTGGAATCCATCACCTTGACTGAGCATTGTGTATCATCTCTTATGATTTTGTTCCAGTGGTAAAATATATGAGGAATGCATACTTAATTCACAAGATGATCAAGCTGTCTTTGTATACTACTCAAAGACAGGAATTTAGGAAAGGAAGGATGTTTAAATTTTTATTAATGTTCTTTTTTTATAGTCATGACATTTATTTGGAAGACATTTTTCTGGAAGAGTTTTTTGGATCTTCTAGGTATATTATCATATCATCAGCAAATAGTGCTAGTTTGAGTTCTTCTTTTCCTATCTGGTCCCTTTAATTTTTTTCATCTGTCTAATTGCTCTGGCCAGTGTTTCAATTACTATGTTAAATAACAGTGGTGAAAGAGGGAATCCCCATCTTGTTCTTGATTTTAGAAGGAATGCTTTCAATTTTCTCCATTTAAGATGATGTTAGCCTGGGGCTTCACATAAATACCTTTTATAATGTTAAGATATGTTCCTGTTATCCCTAGTTTTTGTAGTGTTTTGAACATAAAGGTGTGTTGTATTTTGTTGAATGCTTTTTCTGCATCTTTTGAGAAGATCATACGTTTTTTTTTTTTTTTTTTTTAGTCTATTGATGTGATGTATTAAGTTTATTGATTTCCATATGTTGAACCAAACTTGCCTGGTATAAACCCTACTTGATCTTGGTGCACTATCTTTTTAATACATTTTTGTATTCGATTTGCCAGAATTTTGTTGAGGATTTTTGCATCTATGTTCATTGAGGATATTGGCCTGAAGTTTTCTTATTTGGCTGTCTTTGGCTGGCTTTGGAATTAGTGTAATCTTGGCCTCATAGAAAGAGTCTGGAACATCTCCCTCTTTTTCTATTTCCTGAAATAAGTTGAAGAGTATTAGTATTAGTTCTTCTTTGAAGGTCTTGTAGAACTCGTCTGTGAAGCAGTCCGGTCCTGGGCTTTTTTTGATTGGTAGCTTTTTGATGGCGTCTTCTATTTTTTTGATTGAAATTGATCTGTTTAAATTGTGTATAGCCTCAAGATCCAGTTTGGACAATTCATGTGACTCTAGGAATATGTCAATGCCTTTGATATTTTGTATTTTATTAGACTATAAGTTTTCAAAGTAATTTCTAATTGTCTTCTGTATTTCTGAGGTGTTTGTTGTGATATTTCCTTTTTCATTATGTATGCTAGTAATTTGAGTTTTTCATTTCTTTTTTTTTGTTAGCATCACTAAGTGTCAATTTTATTTATTTTTTCAAAGAACCAACTTTTTGTTTTGTCAATTGTTTCAATTGTTTCTTTAGTCTCAATTTCATTAATTTCAGCTCTGATTTTAATTATTTCCTGTCTTCTACTGTGTTTAGTGTTGATCTGTTCTTCTTTTTCTAGGGCTTTGAGGTATGATGTTATGTCATTTTTTTTTTTTTTTTTTTTTTCTTTTAAGGAATGAACTCAGTGCAATGAATTTTCCTCTTAATACTGCTTTCATAGTGTTCCAGAGATTTCAATACAAAGTATTTGTGTTATCATTCACCTCTACAATTTTTTTAAATTTCCTCCTTGATGTCTTCTTCAACCCCTTGTTCATTAAGTAGCATTTTGTCTAGTTTCCAGTTACTGGAATAGCTTTTTTTATTTATTGTTTTTTCATTGATTTCCAATTTCAATTTATTATGGTCTGACAGAATGTAGGGTAGTATCTCTACTTTTTTATATTTGCTGAGAGTTGCTTTGTGGCATAATACATGGCCTATTTTAGAGAACGAGCCATGTGCTGCTGAGAAGAAAGTGTATTCATTCACTGAGGCATGAAATATTCTATATATGTCCGTTAAGTATAAGTTATTACTTATACTAATGAGGTCAAAAGTTTCTTTATTTGGCTCTTGTTTGGATGATCTATCCAGTGGTGAAAGAGGTGTGTTGAAGTCCCCTAGAATACTTGTGTTGTGGTCTATTTTACTCCATTATTTGGGGCATATAGATTTGTAATTGTTATACCTTGTTGGTGAATTGTTCCCTTTAGCAGTAAGAAATATCCATCTTTGTCCCTTTTGATTAACTTTTCCTTGAAGTCTATCTTATTTGATATGAGAATGGAAACCCCTGCTTGCTTCTGCAGCCCGTGTGAGTGGTAAGCTTTTCCCCAGCCTTCCACCTTCAGTCTGATGATGTCTTTTTCTATCAGATGAATTTCGTGGAGACAGCATATTGTTGCATCATTTCTTTTAATCCAGTCTGACAGTCTGTGTCTTTTGAATGGTGAGTTTAGGCCATTAACATTCAGGGTTATTACTGAAACATGATTTGTATTTCCATCCATTTTTTTATTTATTTATGGTATTTAACTTGATTTAGTTTCTCCTCTGCTTGGTGTTTCTTTTAGTTTAATAATTCCCTTTGCTGATTTTCAATGCTATTTTTCTTTTCTTCTTCATGGAATATTTTGCCCAGGATGTTTGGTAGTGCAGGCTTTAGAGTTGTGAAATCTTTTAACTTTTGTTTATCATGGAAGGCTTTTATTTCATGTTCATATCTAAAGCTTAATTTTGCTGGCTTTAAGATTCTTGGTTGACAATCCTTTTTTTTCAGAGGTTGAAATATGTTGTTCTAGGATCTTCTAGCTTTTAATTTGGGTTGAAAAATCTGCACATAATCTAATTGGTTTCCCCCTATATGTAATCTGATTCCTTTCTTTCATGGATTTTAATAATCTCTCCTTGTTCAGTATATTAGGCATTTTCATTATAATATGCCTTGGTGTGGATTTGTTGTTATTTTGTACATTTGGTGTTCGGTAAGCTTCCTGAACTTGGTTTTCCCATTCATTCCTCATGTTTGGAAAGTTTTCTGCTATTATTTCATTGAATAAATGACTCATTCCTTTGGTTTGGAACTCTGCGCCTTCCTCTATCCCAATCACTCTTAAATTTGGTCTTTTTATGCTATCCCATATTTCTTGAATGTTCTGATCATGATTTCTTACCATTTTCACTGCGTAGTCTACCTTTTTCTCCAGATTGTATATTTTATCTTCATTATCTGAGGTCCTTTTTCCCAAGTGGTCTAATCTATTGGTGATGCTTTCAATTGAACATTTAATTTGTTTTATTGCTTCTTTCATTTCCAGAATTTCTGTTTGGTTTCTTTTTAGAACCTCTATCTCCCTATTGAAGTAATCTTTTGCTTCTTGTATTTGTTTATGAAGTTCTTTGTCAAAATGATCTTTTACTACCTGTATTTGCTCCCTCATTTCATTCTTGAGTTAATTCTTGAGTTCCATGAACATTTGGATTATGTATATCCTGAATTCTTTCTTTGATCTACTGTGCTTGCCAGGGAATCTGCTAAGGAGGTATGTTGACTTGTTTGGGACACTTTCTTCCCTTGTTTTTTTTTTTTTTTTTTTTTTTCATATTGCTTGTGTGACTTTTCTACTAGCTCTCTAGAACCTTGACTTTTTTTCATTTTTACCTTAAAGCCTTATGATCCTCCTGTAGTACAATTCTCTCAGATCCCCTTATAAACTTACTTTACACTCTTAAACCAGACATATTATATTCTGATAATTTCAATTTGGCCATAATATACAGAATTTGTGAATTCAGATATTGTCTCCAATAAACTCCATATGTTTGTGAAGGGGTTTATAATTTCTCATATTGGATTCAGAGGTGATATGCTTTGGAGGAAGGAAATGAGGATATTGCGTTGTTTTTTTCTTAGAAATTGTCAAAAAAAAATCTATGAAAGTAGTTTAATATCAGCATAAGAGAGAGGAATGAGAATTCAAGTGAACAATTTAATGGGAAGAGCAACGTATATATAAACCAAACTTATGTAAACGTTGAGAGAAGTAACCAATGTCCAAGTAGTAGAAGTTAGTGAAAAAGAGAAGATAGAGAAAGTGAGTGAATAAAATAGAGAAGAAACTATATATAACACTGCTCTGATGTATTATTCATTTGCCCCACTTCTCAAAATCTGAATTCCCATATAAAACTTGTTTTCTGTTGAGAGTGCAAGGGTGGGGCATAAATAGGGAAGGGAAAGAGGAGGGAAGAATAAAAGAGAGAGAGAAGAAAAATAATAATAATAATAATAGTAACAAAAGTAGTAATAATAATAATAAAAAGACAGGGGAACAGCACTAAATGAAACAATAAAAACTAAATGAAAGAGAGAGGGCAAACCATTCACACACACACACACACACACACACTCACAGTTAAAAACACACACACACACAAAATTAATTAAAAAAAAAAAAAGAAAAGAAAAAAAAGCTCACAAATAAGTCTCAGTCAAGTAACTTTTAGGGAAGACTTTCTGTTTCACTTTCCTGCTGTTTAGCTAGTTGTGGTGGAACACATCCTGGCTGTTGAAGTGTAGTTGTGGGTGGAGTCAAGTCTGCATACCTGGTTAGCTAAGTAATGGTGCTGGGGGTTGGGACTTTTGGAGAATGGCACTGAAAGATGATCTGTCCTGTAGGCGTCTACTCTCAGCACTCCTCCACATTTGCAGTCATGGTGGGCCGTCATGCTGGACTCAGATACTTGTCCCCACTCTGGCTGATCATGGTCCACCCAGCTGTATATAGGACCATACAATCACAGATCCCTGCTCATATGCCCGCTGGTTTCTGCGTGTGCAGCTGTCTCCTTTCTTCTTCCTTTTTTCTGCATCTGTTGTAGCCTTGGTCAAAAATGGCGGCGATCGTTCTCTGAGTCTAATTTTCTGCCAATCCTTACGCGCTGCTCCAGGTACTCTGCCCTGCCACGCTGTTCCTGCTGGTTTCACTGCTGCTGGCTGTGCCCAGGATGGGTGTGGATTCGAGCTGGGGCCGTTTTCTCTGCCACCTCCCAGCTCTGGCTCCGTCTTGCAGCACCCGTGAACTCTGTGCTTGGTGCTGTGCTGGGTGTGCCCTGCTTGCTCCCTGGCTGCCAGTGTCCTTGAACAGACTGTTTTTTTAGGAAAGTTCTTCAGACCATAAAGGAGTTGAACATTCTCATTTTATACAAGCTTGCTGATAAGCTACCTGTCTGCTTTTGTGGTTTCATTCCACAGAGAAGCCCAGAAAATGACCTCCTCTATTCCGCCATCTTTCTCCCTCCTCAAGATATCTTTCCTAGAAAGTTTTTTATACAACATTTTCCTTTCTCTAGAGAAATAAGGCCATACGGATTAAACTGTGCATGCATTCACATTAAATCACTCCCTTCTTCTGTACAGTCTTGTATGATATTCTTAAATCTGATTGTAATGAGGATAAGACAAAGAACACCTAAAAGTTTGTACTTTGGAATATAGATGATTGAAGTCTTTATCCTGGTCAGATGGCGTCTGAGCTTATTCCAATATACTGGCTAAAGCTGAAGGCCCAGTCCCTGACCATTCCAGATTCCATTTAACTCTTCCCCCTTCTCCTACTACATGACTGTGCAATCTGGCTCCTGAATGTCTTCTCAATCTTTTCTCTCTTTACCCCACCCACTATTTACTATTTACTGGAGTCCCGCCTTTCTTTCTGTCTCCTTATAGGACCAAATGCCATAAATTTCATGGGTATAACAATTTCTTACCTCAGAAATTTTGAACTTTGTATTCATTCTTAATGAAATAGCTTTCCTATTTTCATTTATTGCTTTCTCTTTCTCATTCATTTCTAAAATAAAATAATATATTTTAGAAGACATCATTCTTGATAATTTTGTCTGTAAGGTGCCACTTTTGTCTTCTTAACCTGTTGGTCTCTGCATCATCAATTTCTCTTTATGCCCCTTGATATGAATTTGAAAGGTTCTGGTTAGTTTGTTCACTTAGCTCTTGTCTTGCTTCTATAAGATAATGTAAATTCTCACAAGGGAGGGATACCTCAAGTCTTCATAACTACACTTCCCATTAAATAGTCATAATAAATTAATTGGTAGATTAATGAACCAAGGTTGAATTTATGAATAGTATACTTATGTTTTGAGAAGAAATTTAATAATTAGATTTATCTTGAGCAAGCCACTTAAGTCTACAGGTTGTCAACTTCAAAAAGTAAATAAAATAATTTTTCCAAATTGCCACGAAACTTAAATAACTGCATATGTTAAAGCATTTTAATGAAACAAACTATTATTGAAACTAGTTATATGGGTTGTAATTAACAATAAAAAAATACTATTATCTGGCATTCATACAACTTAAGGAACGTTAATAAAAATTCAAAAGTCATCATGAATTGAAAAGTCATGATTTTCCCCCTAAAAGAGTAAATAATAATTGACTGTACCAAGAATACATTATTATAAAAAGATTCATCTTAAAGAATAATTTTCCAGTAGTTGCTGTTATATCTTTCATAATTTTTACCTTTTTTATGATAACTATTCTGTTACAATCTTATTTGAAACTAAAAGAAAAAAAAATTTACTTACTCAGATGCTCACAATCAAGAAGATGATTCCTACATAGCCATAGGAAAGGAGACTTGAAAAACATTGAGAGATCCATTTTTGACTGCAGTCTTGAAAAAAATGCAAACATCTGCAATTCTTTAAGATTTTATTTGAAGTAAAAAGACTGCCTCAAAGCAATGTTGGTCATTGACTTGGTTTTCTATAATGAGATAAAGACAACATAAATCCTGCTGGAATGCTTAATTTGCATTTTTACCCACTATCTCAAGACTGTATTCCTTTCATTTTCAGGAAAACAATCTGAAATTCTGATGGCAATGCTCACGTGAGAAAAATAGAAGGCCACAAGATTACAGAAATTTTTTAAAATTATGATAATCATTAATTTAGACATATTTCTACCTGGTACATAGTGACCTCCAAGATTATCTCTAATTATGTTTAAAATACTTTAGTATAACAAATGTCCAAAGAAAGGAGGATATTTACCTATTGTAAGCTACGGAAACCACTGATTCTTTCTGTTTAGCTACAATTCCAGCAACTGAGAATTACATCTCAGACCAACAATTTGATTTTATGCCATGTAGTGCTATAAGTAATTATCTCTTAAGAAATGCATTATCTATTAACAGATGGTAGATAAAAGTTTTTCGAAGTATTAAGTTGACATCATCATAAGTACTTCTAGAAAACCAACTAAAAACAAATAATATAATGAAATTCTCTCATTTTTTGCAAATGATATACCAATAGCCTAAAGTGCAAATAACTGGTCTATGGTTATTCAGTTTTCAATGAACAATTATATAAACACAAGTGATATAATATGAATCTGGTGTGTATGTGTGCCCATTAAAGTGAAGTGTCACCCAATACACTGTACTTGATTGAGAAAGATATAAACCAAATCACACTTCTTCCTAGATGCAGTCATCCACCTTTAGATGGAAAAACCAAATGGGTACTTACCATTTTCCATTATGGTATGGAAGAGAAATTTTTTTCCAAAAAATTGAATATATGTAGAACAACAAAAATAAAGTTACATCATTGATACTCATGAGATCGATATTTGATATCTAGATGTATATTTTAAAATATTAAAGCATATACATTGTAGCCAGAGCCATGTTACTTAATTATTAGAACCATATTTATATTTTTAACTGAAGGTCACTATTGTCCTTACATCTGTGAATCATGCTAAAATAGTTGGAATTGGCATGCTAAATTATCCTAAACAATTTCCCTTTATCTGAAAATTGGATATTAGAAGATTACTGTGAACATTTTTAATAATAGTTTATAAGGTGGGAAGAACTTATCTTGGAGGTTATATATTTTTGAATTTAAGTCTAAATTATCCCACTAAATAAGATGAAGTCTTTCTTTAATTGCATAGCTTCAGATTTGTTGCCTGTACAATGGAGATAATAGCACTTAGTTAATGGGAGTTGCAAATGGAGTGTTTATAAATACTTAATATTTTTTCACCAATTAATAGTAAGAAATGTAAGAGTATAAAAATGTCCTCAGCAATTTTTCCTTAAAAGCACTTGTTAAATAAATAAAATAAATGAATGGATGAAAATAAATGCATAAGAAAAATAATGGTCCACATATTTATTGAGTGCCTAAAATATTTTAAAAAATTAGCTGCAGCTATAATTGCCATTGAAATTTATAAAGATAAAAATTAGACTATATTTAAATATTGTTTAATCTACAGTCTCAATACTGAAATCCAATACTTTCATGGAAAATATTCTTCAGAAATTTTTCTCCACTATCTCATCAGGTTACTCAGTTATTGCATCTAATGAAAAATTTCCCATGAGTTGTGCTTGATGGTGCATGCCTATAATCCCAGAAGCTCAGGAGGATTGCAAATTCAAAGCCAGCCTCAGCATTTTAGCTAGGCACTAAGCTACTTAGTGAGACCCTGTCTCTAAATAAAATATAAAAAAGGGCTGGAGATGTGGAACAGTAGCAAAGTGCCCCTCGGTTCAATCCCTGGTACAAGAAAAGAAATTCATGTCTACACACACACAAATATGTGTGTGTGTGTGTGTGTATATGTATATATGTGTGTGTGTGTGTGTGTGTGTGTGTGTGTACATATATATATTTCTATATATTTCCAGGTGTTCTGATATAAGACCCTCAAGGTAGAAATACTCTAAATATTTAGTGTTGGCCATATTCTGCGATATAGATAAATATTTATTGGCTGCTAATTTCCACATGTGGAACAAATTCTGTACTTTTTTTTTTTTTTTTTTTTTTTTTTTTTTTGGTCAGGAGGAAAACTCAAGAGACTATGCTTAAGACAATTAGCAGAATGAAATTATTTTCACGGAATCCTACTCCATCCAGTTCAAATTCTGAATACTCCTTTTATTGTCTAGTTGAATACAGGCAATATATTTAGGCTTTTGACTTTTTAGTATCCTTAGATATCAAATCAGGTAGTCACATCTATTTACGTACATATGAACACACAAATGCTGATTGGAAATAGTGAGAACACAAACATCCCAATTGATTGAAGATAATACTATATGATGCAAATCCATAATATTGCAATCATTTCCAGAGTAATATTTAAGCCCCCAAAATCTGATGAGCACTAATTTTCTAAGACAAATAAATAAAGGAATCAAGGCATATCAGTAGAAAAAAATCAATAATGCACAGAGAAAGACAGTAACAGAGTCAAAGAGAAAAAGGCATACAAGAAACAAGAAAATGCTTCTCTATGACTTATTTTTCAATCCATAGGTTTTAAGACTGTGTTGATTAATTTCTACACATTTATTGAAAATGGAAGTAAGTCTTCCTCTATCAGTAATTACATTAAATGTAAGTGTATTAAACTCTTTAATCAAAAGACATAGATTTATCAAATCAATTTAAAAAAACAGGATCCAATTATGTGTTGGCTATAAGAGACTCACTGTAGATTTAGAAACAAATGTAAATTGAAATTAAAAAAATGAAAAAATATATTATTTGCACACGATGATAAAAAACAATACCAAGGTTGGCTATACTAATATAAGAAAATAAAGTTTAATTTTAATATCTTACAGGAAACAAAGAAGGACATTATTTAATATGAAAAATGACCAATTCAGAAAAATAAAACACATATAAATATTGGTGCACCAAACCTCATAACTGCTGAATATATGAAGTAATCTTTGACAGAATTCAAAGGCAAGATAGAGAGTAACACATTAACAGTAGATTTCAATATCCTGCGTTAATAATGGATGGGAAAACCACACAAAATGCCATTAAAAAAATAATTGAATTGAACAAAACCATAGAGCCTTTGAACATAAGAGACAAATACAGAACATGCTACACAACCAAAGCAGAATATACACTTTTCTAAATAAAATACAAAATAGGGCTGGGGATGTGGCTCAGTGTTCAAGGGCCCTTGAGTTCAATCCCCAGTACCAAAAATATATATATATACATATATATATATTTTTTTTTCCTCAAGTGTACATGGAACATTTTCCATGGAACATTTTAGGTTATAAAGCAGCTCTATAAAAATTTGAATAAGGTCATAGGGATTTATCTCTGTTGTAATGCATTTGTCTAGCATGTGTGAAAACTTGGTTTTGCTCTTTACCACTGCAAAATTAAATAAATAAATGAATAAATTAATTTAATTCAATTTAAAAATGCAAGTAGATTAAAATAATATAAAATGCTTTTTCAAACTAGAAATTAATGTTATTATAAAATAGAACAATACATATGTAGAAATTAATCAACACATTCTTAAAATCTATGGATTAAAAAATAAGTCATAGAGAAATTAGAAAATGCCTGGAAATTTTAAAATAAAAATAAAGCATGCCAAAATTATGAGATGTAGTGAAAACCATAATAAGAATGAAGTTTTTAGCTATAATTGTATAAAACATAAAAAGATTTCAAATCCAAATTAAATTTAAAATTCAAGAAATTTGAAATGCAAAACAAACTAAACCTAAAGCTAGTAGAAGAAAGGATATAATAATAATTACAGCAAAAAATAAATAAATAAATAATTGAAGCTAACAATTCACTGTTTAAAAGTGAACTGTTTTGTTGATAACAAAAATTGACAAATGCTAAATTCGATTTTTTAAGGAAAAGAAAAAAGGGAGAAAAGATTCAAGTATCAAAAAAAAAAAAAAAAAGTGTAAGTAGTTATGGTTTGAATCTGGAATGCACCCACCCCGCTAAGTTCATGGACTCTAACCTCATCAGTGAAATAAACCATTTACTGGATTAATAATAAGAATGGAGAGCAAGAGGTAGGCACCCGCCCCCCGGAAGGAGAGATCCAGCCACCAGTTTGCCTGGCCTCCAGGGCCCAGAGTAGCATCTCCCTGCTGCTGCATGCCGGGCCAGACCTGGGAAGGGCTTCCTCCACTCCCGGAGGAGTGCGACCTGCCCTGCTGCGACCAGAGCAAGAGGTAGGCACGCGCCCACCGGAAGGAGAGACCCAGCCGCCAGTTTGCCTGGCCTCCAGGGCCCAGAGTAGCATCTCCCTGCTGCTGCACCCAGGGCCCAACCTGAGGATAAGCTCCCTCCACTCTTCCACTGTGCCATTCTGCAACTGGCCAAAGGTGCAGCCTTGACTCCACTAACAGGATTGCTGACTGGACATTATCCGGGTCAATTGGCTTAAACTAGAAGGGAAAAAAGAAGGGCTTCCAAGGGTCCATTTTGTTTGAGACTTGTTCTTGGGTTCAACGTTTTTGTTTGTGTGTTGTTTCTTGGGTTTTTTTGTTTGTTTGTTTGTTTTTGCTTCGTTTTTGTTTTCATTGACAGTGTGTTTGCTTCTGCTCCTCTTTTCTTTCTTTCTTTTCTTCCTTCTCACTTTTGTATTTTTTCTTCTTCCTTCATCTTCCCTATTTACACCCTGCCATTGCATACTCAACAGAGGCAAAAACAAGTTATATGCAGAAATTGGGATTTTTAGAACGGGTACAATTGAAATATATAGCAAAGTGGTGTTATATATAGTTTATTCTCTATTTTCGAGACTCACTCTCTCTCTCCTCTCTCTTACACTAATTTCTACTCCTTGGTCATTTTTACTCTTCTTTTTTTCTTTTCCATCTTTCTTTATTTCTTCTCTCAACCACTGCATAAGTTAGGTTTATATATAAATCGGTCTTTCCACCTAATCATTCACTCCATTATCTTTCCTCTCTTGTCTGCTGATACTAAACCACTTCCATAGAACTCTCTTTTCATACTTTCTAAGAATGAACAAGTCAATACACTCACTTCCTTCTTCCTAAACATATCACCACTGTGTCCATTAGTTGAAACTATAAAACCCCATCAGAAGTGTACAGAGTAAATTGGAAACAATATCTGGGTTAACTAAATCTGTACATTGTGACCAAACTGGGATTCTCTGAATAGAAAGTGTTTGATTTTAAAGTGTAAAGGAAATAAAAGGGGATCTGATAGCATTGTACTACAGGAGCAATGTAAGGTTTTAAGGAAAAATCAAAATAGTCAAGGTCCCAGAGTGCAGAAAGAATAGACGCACAAGCAATATGAAGAAACAAGGGAAGAAAGTGACACAAACAAATCAATATACCTCCTCAGTAGATTCCATGGGATGCACAGTTGGTGAAATGCCAGAGATGGAATTTAGAAATTACGTATTCCAACTGTTTGCGGAACTTAAGAATGAACTCAAAAATGAGATGAGGGAGCAAATACAGGAGGTGAAAGATCATTTTGACAAAGAACTCCAGAAACAAATACAGGAAGTAAAAGAGTACTTCAATAGTGATATAGAGGCTCTAAAGAGAAACCAAACAGAAATTCCAGAAATGAAAAAAGCAATAAACCATAATAAAAGCTCAATTGAAAGTATCACCAACAGAGCAGATCACATGGAAGAAAGAACCTCAGACAATGAAGACAAAATATATATCCTACAGAAAAATCTAGATTACACAGCAAAAATGGTAAGAAACCAAGAACAGAACATTCAAGAATTATGGGACAAGATAAAAAGACCAAATTTAAGAGTGATTGGGGTAGAGGAGGGGGCAGAGTTTAAAGCCAAAGGAAATGAGTAATTTATTTAATGAAATAATTATGGAAATTTTTTCAAACTTGAGGAATGAAGGGGAAAACCAAGTTCAAGAGGCTTACCGAACACCAAATATACAAAATCACAACAGATCCACACCAAGACACATTACAATGAAAATGCCTAATATACTGAGTAAGGAGAGAATATTAAAAGCCACAAGAGAAAGGAAGCAGATTACATATAGGGGGAAACCAATCAGACTATGTTTGTTTGTTTGTTTTTTGTGGTACCAGGGATTGAACTCAGGGGCACTCGACCACTGGGTCACATCTCCAGACCTCTTTTGTATTTTATTTAGAGACAGGGTCTCACGGAGTTTCTAAGTGCCTCGCCATTGCTGAGGCTGGCTTTGAACTGGCGATCCTCCTACCTCAGCCTCCCAAAGTGCTGGGATTACAGGTGTGCGCCACCGTGCCCAGCTAACTATGTTCATATTGTTCTACCCAGACCTAAAAAGCAAGAAGATCCTGGAATAGCATATGTCAAGATCTGAAAGAAAACGGATGTCAACCAAAAATCTTATATCCAGCAAAATTGAGCTTTTGATTTGAAGATGAAATAAAAACCTTCCACGACAAGCAAAAGTTAAAAGATTTCGCATCTTGGAAGCCAGCACTATTGAACATCCTGGGCAACATTTTTCATGAAGAAGAAGAGAAAAATAACAATGAAAATCAACAAAGGGAGATAGTAAACTAAGGGAAATACCAACCAGAAAAGAAACCAAATCAAGCTAAAGATCATAATACAAATAAAAATGGATGGGAATAAAAATCACATCTCAATAATAACCCTGAATGTTAACGGCCTAAACTTGCCACTCAAAAGACACAGATTAACTGAATGGATTAAAAGAAATGACCCAACAATTTGCTGTCTCCAGGAAACACACCTCATAGAAAAAGACATCAATAGACTGAGGTGAAAGGCTGGGAAATGTCTTATCACTCACATGGCCTGCGGAAGCAAGAAGGGGTTTCCATTCTCATTTCAAATAAGGTAGACTTCAAGCCAAAGCTAATCAAAAGGGACAAAGATGGATATTTTTTACTACTTAAGGGAACCATTCATCAACAGGATGTAACAATCATAAATCTATATGCCCCAAATAATGGAACACCTACATTCATCAAACAAACTCTTCTCAAGTTCAAGAGTAAAATTGACCACAACACAGTTATTCTAGGGGATTTCAACACACTTCTCTCACCAATGGATAGATCATCCAAACAAAAGCTAAACAAAGAAAACTTAGGCCTTCTTAAAACAATTAATAACTTAGACCTAATGGACATATATAGAATATTTCATCCCTCAGTAAATGAATACATTTTTTTCTCAGCAGCACATGGCTCCTTCTCCAAAATAGACCATATTTTATGTCACAAGGCAACTCTCAGCAAATATAAAAAAAATAGAGATACTACCCTGCATTCTATCAGACCATAAAGGGATGAAATTGTAAATCAACGAAATAACAAGGAATAAGAAAAACTACTCCAACAACTGGAAGCTAAACAACATGCTACTGAATGAACAAGGGGTTGAAGAAGACATCAAAGAGGAGATCAAAAAATTCCTAGATGTAAATGAGAACACAAATACATCGTATTGAAATCTCTGGGACACTATGAAGGCAGTAGTAAGAGGAAAATTCATTGCACTGAGTTCATTCCTTAAAAGGAAAAGGAAACCAACAAATAAATGACTTAACATCACACCTCAAATCACTAGAAAAAGAAGAACTGATCAACACCAAGAGTAGTAGAAGACAGGAAATAATTAAAATCAGAGCAGAAATTAATGAAATTGAGACTAAGGAAACAATTCAAAGAATTGACAAGACTAAAAGTTGGTTCTTTGAAAAAATTTACAAAATTGACAGACCCTTAGCGATGCTAAAGAAAAGAAGAAGAGAAAAAACTCAAATTACTAACATTCGTGATGAAAAAGGGAATATCACAACAAACACCTCAGATATACAGAAGATAATTAGAAATTACTTTGAAAACCTGTACTCTAATAAAATAGAAAATACTAAATGCATTGACAGATTTCTAGAGTCATATGATTTGCCTAAACTGAATCTGGAGGCTATACACAATATAAACAGATCGATTACAAGTGAAGAAATAGAAGATGTCATCAAAAAGCTACCAACAAGGAAAAGTCCAGGACCTGATAGGTTTACAGCCGAATTCTACAAGACTTTCAAAGAAGAACTAATACCAATGCTCTTCAAACTATTTCAAGAAATAGGAAAAGAGGGAGCTCTTCCAGACTCTTTCTATGAGGCCAATATTACATTACTTCTAAACCAGGCAAAGACTCATCCAAAAAAGAAAACTTCAGGCCAATATCTTTAATGAACATAGATGCAAAAATCCTCAACAAAATTCTGGCAAATCAGATACAAAAACATATCAAAAAGATAGTGCACCACGATCAAGTGGGGTTTATTTCAGGGATGCAAGGTTGGTTCAACATTCGAAAATCAATAAACATAATACATCACATCAATAGACTTAAAGATAAAAATCATATGGTTATCTCTATAGATGCAGAAAAAGCATTTGACAAAATACAGCACCCCTTTATTTTCAAAAAACTGGAAAAACTAGGAATATCAGGAACATAACTCAACATTATGAAAGCTATTTATGCAAGGCCCAGAGCTAACATTATCTTAAATGGAGAAAAATTGAAAACATTCCCTCTAAAAACTGGAACAAGACAGGGATGCCCCCCTTTCACCACTGCTATTTAACATAGTACTGGAAACTCTGGCCAGAGCAATTAGACAGATGAAAGAAATAAAGGGATCCAGATAGGAAAAGAAGAGCTCAAATTAGCACTATTTGCTGATGACATGATAATATACCTAGAAGAGCCAAAAAACTCTACCAGAAAACTTTTACAACTAGTAAATGAATTTGGCAAATTTAGTAAATGAATTTAGCAGGATACAAAATCAATACCCCTAGGTCAAAGGCATTTTTGTACATCAGTGACAAAGCCTCTGAGAGGGAAATGATGAAAACTACGCCATTTACAATAGCATCAAAAAAAAAAAAAAATACCTGGGAATTAACTTAATGAAAGAGGTGAAAGACCTCTATAAGGAAAATTATAGAACACTAAAGAAAGAAATCATAGAAGAACTCAGAAGATGGAAAGACCTACCTCGCTCTTGGATAGGTAGAGTCAATATTGTCACAATGTCCATACTACCAAAGGCATTATACAGATTTAATGCAATTCGAATCAAAATTCCAATGTCATTTTTCAAAGAAATAGAAAATGCAATCATGAAATTCATCTGGAAAAATAAGAGACCCAGAATAGCCAAAGCAATCCTGAGCAAGAAAAGTAAAACAGGGGGCATCACCATACTGGACTTTAAATTATACTATAGAGTAATAGTAACAAAAACAGCATGGTATTGGCACCAAAACAGACTGGTGGACCAATGGTACAGAATTGAGGACACAGAGACTAATACATATAATTTCAGCTATCTTATATTAGACAAAGGTGCCAAAAATGTACAGTGGAGAAAGGATAGCCTCTTCAACAAATGGTGCTGGGAAAACTGGAAAGCCATATGCAACAAAATGAAATTAAACCCTTATCTCTCACCATGCACAAAACTCAATTCAAAGTGGATCAAGGACCTAGGAATTAGACCATAGACAATATGACAAATAGAAGAAAAAGTAAGCTGCAATTTCCAACATGTCGGATTAGGCCCCAAGTTCCTTAATAAGAATCCAGTAGTACAAGAAGTATTACCAATAATTAATGAATGGGATAGATTTAAACTAAAAAGCTTCTTCTCAGCAAAAGAAACAATCAGTGAGATGAATATATAGCCAACTAATTGGGAAAAAATATTTAATACATGCACATCAGATAGAGCACTAATTTCTAGAATATATAAAGAACTCAAAAAACTTAACACCAAAGAAACAAATAACCCATTCAATAAATGGGCTAAGTAATTGAAAAGACACTTCTCAGAAGAAGATACACATTTAATCAACAAATACATGAAAAAATGCTCAACATCGCTGGCAATTAGAGAAATGCAAATCAAAACTACTCTAAGATTTCATTTCACTCCAGTCAGAATGGCAGCTATCAAGAACACAAACAAGAATAAATGTTGGAGAGGATGTGGGGAAAAAGGCACACTTATACATTGCTGGTGGGACTGCAAAATGGTGCAACCGCTATGGAAAGCAGTATGGAGATTTCTTGGGAAAATGGGAATGGAACCATCCTATGACCCAGCCATCCCACTCCTGGGTCTATTCCCAAAAGACTTAAAAACAGCATATTACAGCAACACAGTCACTTCAATGTTTATAGCAGCACAATTCACAATAGCTAGGTTGTGGAACCAACCTAGATGTCCCTCAGTAGATGAGTGGATAAAGAAAATGTGGTATATATACAAAATGGAATTTTACTCAGCAATAAGAGAGAATAAAATAATGGCATTTGCAGGTAAATTGATGAAGTTGGAGAATATAATGCTAAGTGAAATTAGTCAATCTCAAAAATCCAAATACCGAATGTTTTCTCTGATATAAGGAGGCTAGTTCACAGTGTTGTTGGATGGGGGTATGCAGGATTAAAGGAACAGTAGAATGGTCAAAGGAAAGGTGGGGAATGGAGGGAGCAAGGTGGGACGGAGGGGGAAAGGAAAAAAAATTGTTAGTTGAATGAGATGGATATCATTATCTTAAATGCATGATTGAAGATCTGAATGGTACTTATATACTTTATATACAAGCAGTTGTATGTAAAAAGATGCTATACTTGTGCATTATGTATAAGTAAATAAATAATTAAAGTAAAAAAAATATATATATACATGCTTCTATTAAAGCTTTCCTTTTAAAAAGCTAAAAAAAAAGAAAAAAATAATAATAATATGAATGGACTACTTGGAAAACATGAAAGTTGTAAGTATTTGAGACATGATTGGAGGAGTAGGTCACTAGAGGCATACCCTTGTGGACTATATGTTGTTCCTCTCTCTCTTTTTTTCCTGCTTCTTGGATTTCAAGAGTTGAGGAGCTTTCTTCACCTCATCTTTCCACCTTGATATTCTGCCTTACATCAGGCCCAGAGCTATGAAGTTAGGTGACCATCAAATAAGACCTCTGAAACTGAGGCACAATAAACTTCCCTCCTTTAAATTGATTATGTGAGATATTTTGGTTACACCAATGAAAAGCTAACACAACAATCTATGTCACAGAAATTAAAAACAAAACAAAATATTATAGAGAATAGTATAGTGTAAAAATGTATACGCCAATAAAATGGAGTCCTAGAGGAAAAGGATCAATTTCTAGAAAGGCATAACTTTCACATCTCAGAAAAACTAAAACATGAAGCAGTAAAAAACACGTACACATCAAGAGTAAGTAAGATTGAGCAGTAGTTAGAAACATCTCTAGATGGTTTGTTGGAAAGTTCTGCCAAACTTTTATAAAATAATTAAAATAAATCCTCCTGAAAGTATTCTAAAAAATTAGAGGAGAGAACACTTGCAAGCTCATTCTTTGAGATCAGTGTTATCCCAGTACCAAAGCAAGGCAAAAACACTAAAAGTAAGGAAAACGAAAGACCAATATTCCTGGTAAGAATTAATGCAATAATCCTCAACAAAGTAGTATAGAAAACCAATTTCAAGAGCAAATCAAAAGGATTATGTACCATGACCAAGTGGGATTTATACTTAAAATGAAAAGATAGTTCAACTGTAAAAAATAAATCAAGATGATATACCACATTAACAAAATGAAGAACAAAACTCATATGATCATCTCAATTAATGCAAAAAAGTGGAAAAAAATTAAAACCATTTCATGATTAAACAAACAAACAAACCTAGGACTGGAAGGGAACTCCCTCAACAAAGTGAAAGACATTCACAAAAAGCATCATATGTAACACCATATCCAATGATTAAATTCTGAAAGCTTTTCCTTTAAGAACAGGACCAAATCAAGAATGCCTACTATGACCAAACTTATAAAACAAACAGAGTATTGATGGTCCTTGCTGGAACAGTTACACAAAGAAAAGATATGAATTTAATTTAGGAACAAGTAAAATTATCTGTTTACATATAGCATGATTTTATAAATAGAAAACCCTGAACATCTCATACATACACAGGGACACATACACACACAGCCATTTGAACAAAATCATGAATTCAGCAAAGATTCAAGATAAAAAAATCAATGCATGAAATCAGTTTCTGTTCTATATGCTAACAATAAACCATCAAAAAATAAAATTAAAGAAACAATTCCATTTACAATAGATTTTAAATGAATAAAATGCTTAATGATGTATTTAAACAAGAAAGGAAAGACTTGCACAATGAAAACTACAAACCATTCCTAAAATAAATATGAAGAGACAAATACTCTGGAATACCTTCCATGTTCATGGATAGGAGGATTTAAATGCAAATCAAAACCACAAGGATATATTACCTCATATCTACTAAGACATGTTTGTTGAAGAGAATACCACCACTAAGGAGGAGCTAATTACTTTGTAATTAGACAATAGGAAAGAAGCTTTGAGGGTAGCTCAGGTATCAGCAAGAGCATGTTCACCATGTTCATCTGTCTAAGAACTCAGAATCCACTACAGCCATCATCTATAAATTAAAGAACACAAAACAAAAAAGGAAGGGAAGGACATAGGGATAATGAAATCATTTTCCACTCTTTGTGGGATGTTAAAATTACACAATTGTTGAGGAAAGTGGTATGGAGAGTCTTGAAAAATGGCAAAATAGTGAATAGATTGTTCAGCAATTCCACATATAGGTTTTAATGAAAAGCATGAGCTGTAGTGTGGCTATATGGTATTCCCCCCAAAAGTTCATGTTTGGCAATGCAGGAATGTTCAAAGATGAAATGATTAGATTATGAAACTACAATGTAATCAGTTGATAAATTTATTTGATGGATTAATTATATGAATTGATTACTGAGTAGTAACTATAGGCAAATTGAGCATGGCTGGGGGAAGTAGTCCACTGGGGTTATGCCCTTGGGGAATATAGTTTGCTCCTGTCTCCTTTTCTATCTGCTTCTGGATGCCATGAGCTGAGCAGCTTTCCTCTATTATACCTTTCTATAATGATGTCATGATTTACCTCATGCCCAGAGCAATAGAGTATTCCAACCATGGACTAAAACTATGACCAAAATAAACATTTTCTTCTCTAAATTGTATTTTTTGTATATTTTGGTTAGAGTAATGAAAGGTTACTAACACAGAAATTGGTACCAAGAAGTGGGGTCATTGTTGAGACTAACATGACCTTGTGATTAAGAAGTCTTTGGATCAGGAAGAGTGCGACCTGCCCATTTGCGACCAGAGCAAGAGGTAGACTCCCGCCCGCTGGAAGGAGAGACCCAGCCGCCACTGTCCCTGGCCGCCTGGGCCCAGAGTAGCAGCTCCCGGCTGCCGCACGCAGGGCCAGACCTGGGGAAGGGCTTCCTCCATTATCGGGTAGAGTGCGACCTGCCCATTTGCAACCAGAGCAAGAGGTAGACTCCCGCCCGCTGGAAGGAGAGACCCAGCCACCAGTTTGCCTGGTCTTCGGGGCCCAGAACAGCATCTCCCGGCTGCTGCACGCAGGGCCAGACCTGGCGAAGTGCTTCCTCCACTCCCTGGGGGAGTGCGACCTGCCCAGCTGCAACCAGAGCAAGAGGTAGGCACCTGCCCGCTGGAAGGAGAGAACCCGCCGCCAGTTTGCCTGGCCTCCAAGGCCCATAGTAGCATCTCCCTACTGCTGTAAGCAGGGCCCAGCCTGAGGATAAGCCCCTTCCACTATTCCACTGTGCCACTCTGCAACGGACCAAAGGTGCAGCCTTGACTCCACTAACAGGGTTGCTGACTGTACATGATCTGGGTCAGGTGGCTTAAACTGGAAGGGAAAAAAGAAGGGCTTCCAAGGGTCCATTTTGTTTGAGACTTGTTCTTGGGTTCAACGTTTTTGTTTTTATTTGCTTGTTTGTTTGTTTTGTTGTTTCTTTGGAGTTTTTTGTTTGTTTTTGTTTTGATTGACAGTGTGTTTGTGTGCTTCTGCTCCTCTTTTCTTTCTTTTCTTCCTTCTCACTCTTATATTTTTTCTTCTTCCTTCATCTTCCCTATTTACACCCTGCCATTGCATTCTCAACAGAGGCAAAAACAAGTTATACGCACAAATTGAGATTTCTAGAACATGTACAATTGAAATATATAGCAAAGTGGTGTTATATATGGTTTATTCTCTATTTTCTAGACTTATTCTCTCTCTCCTCTCTCTTACACTAATTACTACTCCTTGGTTATTATTTTTTTTCTCTTCTTTTTTTTTTCTTTTCCATCTTTCTTTATTTCTCCTCTCAACCGCTGCATAAGTTAGGTTTATATGTAAATCGGTCTTTCCATCTATTCATTCACTCCATTCTCTTTCCTCTCTCGTTGGCTGATACTAAACCACTTCCATAGAACTCTCTTTTCATACTTTCTAAGAAAGAACAAGTCAATACACTCACTTCCTTCTTCCTAAACATATTACCTCTCTGTCCATTACTTGAAACGTTAAAACCCCATCAGAAGCATACAGAGTAAATTGGAAACAACATCTGGGTTAACTAAATCTGTACATTGTGATCAAACTGGGATTCTCTGAATAGAAAGTGTTTGATTTTAAAGTGTAAAGGAAATATAAGGGGATCTGATAGCATTGTACTACAGAAGCAACATAAGGTTTTAAGGTAAAATCAAAGTAGACAAGGTCCCACAGTGCAGGTAGAATAGACGCACAAGCAATATGAAGAAACAAGGGAAGAAAGTGACACAAACAAATCAATATACCTCCTCAGTAGATTCCATACCATGCACAGTTGGTGCAATGCCAGAGATGGAATTCAGAAATTACATATTCCAAATGTTAGCGGAACTTAAGAATGAACTCAAAAATGAGATGAGGGAGCAAATACAGGAGGTGAAAGATCATTTTGACAAAGAACTCCATAAACAAATACAGGAAGTAAAAGATTACTTCAATAGGGAGATAGAAGCTCTAAAGAGAAACCAAACAGAAATTCCAGAAATGAAAGAAGCAATAAATCAAAATTAAAGCTCAATCGAAAGTATCACCAACAGAGTAGATCACTTGGAAGAAAGAACCTCAGACAATGAAGACAAAATATATATCCTACAGAAAAATCTAGATTACACAGCAAAAATGGTAAGAAACCAAGAACAGAACATTCAAGAATTATGGGACAACATAAAAAGACCAAACATAAGAGTGATTGGGGTAGAGGAGGGGGCAGAGTTTCAAGCCAAAGGAATGAGTAATTTATTTAATGAAATAATTACAGAAAATTTTCCAAACTTGAGGAATGAAGGGGAAAACCAAGTTCAAGAGGCCTACTGAACACCAAACATACAAAATCACAACAGATCCACACCAAGACACATTATAATGAAAATGCCTAATATACTGAGCAAGGAGAGAATATTAAAAGCCACAAGAGAAAGGAAGCAGATTACATATAGGGGGAAACCAATCAGACTTTGTTCATATTTTTCTACCCAGAACTTAAAAGCAAGAAGATCCTGGAATAGCATATTTCAAGCTCTGAAGGAAAAGGGATGTCAACCAAGAATCTTATATCCAGCAAAATTGAGCTTTAGATTTGAAGATGAAATAAAAACCTTCCACGACAAGCAAAAGTTAAAAGATTTCACATCTCGAAAGCCAGCACTTCTGAACATCCTGGGCAAAATTTTTCATGAAGAAGAAGAGAAGAATAACAATGAAAATCAACAAAGGGAGATATTAAACTAAGGGAAATACCAATCAGAAGAGAAACCAAATCAAGCTAAAGATCATCATACAAATAAAAATGGATGGGAATAAAAATCACATCTCAATAATAACCCTGAATGTTAACGGCCTAAACTCGCCATTCAAAAGACACAGATTATCTGAATGGATTAAAAGAAATGACCCAACAATCTGCTGTCTCCAAGAAACACACCTCATAGAAAAAGACATCAATAGACTGAAGGTAAAAGGCTGGGAAAAGTCTTATCACTCACATGGCCTGCGGAAGCAAGCAGGGGTTTCCATTCTCATTTCAAATAAGGTAGACTTCAAGCCAAAGTTAATCAAAAGGGACAAAGATGGATATTTCTTACTACTTAAGGGAACCATTCATCAAGAGGATATAACAATCATAAATCTATATGCCCCAAATAATGGAGCACCTACATTCATCAAACAAACATTTCTCAAGTTCAAGAGTAAAATTGACCACAACACAGTGATTCTAGGGGACTTCAACACACCTCTCTCACCAATGGATAGATCATCCAAACAAAAACTAAACAAAGAAACCTTAGGCCTCCTTAAAACAATTAATAACTTAGATCTAACGGACATATATAGAATATTTCATCCCTCAGTAAATGAATACACTTTTTTCTCAGCAGCACATGGCTCCTTCTCCAAAATAGATCATATATTATGTCACAAGGCAAATCTCAGCAAATATAAAAAAATAGAAATACTACCCTGCATGCTATCAGACCATAAAGGGATGAAATTGGAAATCAACGACAAAACAAGGAATAAGAAAAACTACTCCAACAACTGGAAGCTAAGCAACATGCTACTGAATGAACAAGGGGTTGAAGAAGACATCAAAGAGGAGATTAAAAAATTCCTAGAGGTAAATGAGAACACAGATACATCATATAGAAATCTCTGGGACACTATGAAGGCAGTAGTAAGAGGAAAATTCATTGCACTGAGTTCATTCTTTAAAAGGAAAAAAAACCAACAAATAAACGACTTAACATCACACCTCCAAGCACTAGAAAAAGAAGAACAGATCAACACCAAGAGCAGCAGAAGACAGGAAATAATTAAAATCAGAGCAGAAATTAATGAAATTGAGACTAAGGAAACAATTCAAAGAATTGACAAAACTAAAAGTTGGTTCTTTGAAAAAATAAACAAAATTGACAGACCCTTAGCAATGCTAACGAAAAGAAGAAGAGAAAAAACTCAAATCACTAACATTTGTGATGAAAAAGGGAATATCACAACAAACACCTCAGATATACAGAAAATAATTAGAAATTACTTTGAAAACTTGTACTCTAATAAAACAGAAAATGCTGAATGCATTGACAGATTTCTAGAGTCATATGATTTGCCTAAACTGGATCTGGAGGCTATACACAATTTAAACAGATCGATTACAAGCAAAGAAATAGAAGATGTCATCAAAAAGCTACCAAGAAGGAAAAGTCCAGGACCTGATGGGTTTACAGCAGAGTTCTACAAGACTTTCAAAGAAGAACTAATACCAATGCTCTTCAAACTATTTCAAGAAATAGAAAAAGAGGGAGCTCTTCCAGACTCTTTCTATGAGGCCAATATTACATTAATTCCAAAGCCAAGCAAAGACACATCCAAAAAAGAAAACTTTAGGCCAATATCTTTAATGAACATAGATGCAAAAATCCTCAACAAAATTCTGGCAAATCGGATACAAAAACATATCAAAAAGATAGTGCACCATGATCAAGTGGGGTTTATTCCAGGGATGCAAGGCTGGTTCAACATTTGGAAATCAATAAACATAATACATCACATCAATAGACTTAAAGATAAAAATCATATGATTATCTCAATAGATGCAGAAAAAGCATTTGACAAAATACAGCACCCCTTTATGTTCAAAACACTGGAAAAACTAGGAATATCAGGGACATATCTCAACATTATAAAAGCTATTTATGCAAGGCCCCGAGCTAACATTATCTTAAATGGAGAAAAATTGAAAGCATTCCCTCTAAAAACTGGAACAAGACAGGGATGCCCCCTTTCACCACTGCTATTTAACATAGTACTGGAAACTCTGGCCAGAGCAATTAGACAGACGAAAGAAATTAAAGGGATCCAGATAGGAAAAGAAGAGCTCAAATTAGCACTATTTGCTGATGACATGATAATCTACCTAGAAGACCCAAAAAACTCTACCAGAAAACTTTTACAAGTAGTAAATGAATTTGGCAAAGTAGCAGGATACAAAATCAATACCCATAAGTCAAAGGCATTTTTGTACATCAGTGACAAAGCCTCTGAAAGGGAAATGATGAAAACTACGCCATTTACAATAGCATCAAAAAATAAAATAAAATACCTGGGAACCAACTTAACGAAAGAGGTGAAAGAGCTCTATAAGGAAAATTATAGAACACTAAAGAAAGAAATCATAGAAGAACTCAGAAGATGGAAAGACCTACCTTGCTCTTGGATAGGTAGAATCAATATTGTCAAAATGTCCATACTACCAAAAACATTATACAGATTTAATGCAATTCCAATCAAAATCCCAATGTCATTCTTCAAAGAAATAGAAAAAGCAGTCATGAAATTCATCTGGAGAAATAAGAGACCCAGAATAGCCAAAGCAATCCTGAGCAAGAAAAGTGAAGCAGGGGGCATCACCATACCGGACTTTAAATTATACTATAGAGCAATAGTAACAAAAACAGCATGGTATTGGCACCAAAACAGACTGGTGGACCAATGGTACAGAATTGAGGACACAGAGACTAATACATATAATTTCAGCTATCTTATATTAGACAAAAGTGCCAAAAATGTACAGTGGAGAAAGGATAGCCTCTTCAACAAATGGTGCTGGGAAAACTGGAAATCCATATGCAACAAAATGAAATTAAACCCTTGTCTCTCACCATGCACAAAATTCAATTCAAAGTGGATCAAGGACCTAGGAATTAGACCAGAGACAATACGCCTAATAGAAGAAAAAGTAAGCTCCAATTTCCAACATGTCGGATTAGGCCCCAAGTTCCTTAATAAGAATCCTGTAGCACAAGAACTATTACCAAGAATTAATGAATGGGATAGATTTAAACTGAAAAGCTTCTTCTCAGCAAAAGAAACAATCAGTGAGGTGAATAGAGAGCCAACTAATTGGGAACAAATATTTAATACATGCACATCAGATAGAGCACTAATTTCTAGAATGTATATAGAACTAAAAAAACTTAACACCAAAAAAGCAAATAACCCAATCAATAAATGGGCTAAGGAATTGAAAAGACACTTCTCAGAAGAAGATACACGATTAATCAACAAATACATGAAAAAATGCTCAACATCGCTGGCAATTAGAGAAATGCAAATCAAAACTACTCTAAGATTTCATTTCACTCCAGTCAGAATGGCAGCTATCAAGAACACAAACAACAATAAATGTTGGAGAGGATGTGGGGAAAAAGGCACACTCATACATTGCTGGTGGGACTGCAAAACGGTGCAACCGCTATGGAAAGCAGTATGGAGATTTCTTGGGAAAATGGGAATGGAACCACCCTATGACCCAGCCATCCCACTCCTGGGTCTATTCCCAAAAGACTTAAAAAGAGCATATTACAGTGACACAGCCACTTCAATGTTTATAGCAGCACAATTCACAATAGCTAGGTTATGGAACCAACCTAGATGCCCCTCAGTAGATGAGTGGATAAAGAAAATATGGTATATATACAAAATGGAATTTTACTCAGCAATAAGAGAGAATAAAATAATGGCATTTGCAGGTAAATGGATGAAGTTGGAGAATATAATGCTAAGTGAAATTAGTCAATCTCAAAAATCCAAGTACCAAATGTTTTCTCTGATATGAGGAGGCTGGTTCACAGAGTTGTTGGAAGGGGGTACATAGGATCAGAGGAACACTAGAATAGTCAACGGTAAGGGAGGGGAGGGATGGAGTAAGGGGGGGGTTGGAAAAAAAATTGGTGGTTGAATGAGATGGATATCATTATCCTAAATGCATGATTGAAGATCTGAATGGTACTTATATACTTTGTATACAAGCAGTTGTATGTAAAAAGATACTATACTTGTGCATGATGAATAAGTAAATAAATAATAAAAAAAAAAAGAAGTCTTTGGAATTTTTAATCTTCTTTTTGATGTCTTCTGCAACCCATTCTTCATTCAATAGTATATTATTTAGTCTCCAGGTGTTGGAGTAGGGTTTTTTTTTTTTATTATTTTATCATTGATTTCTAGTTTCATTCCATTATGATCTGACAGTATGCAGGGTTGTATCTCTACTTTTTTTTATATTTGCTTAGAGTTGCGTTATGGCATAATATGATCTCTTTTAGAGAATGATCCATGTGCTGCTGAGAAGAAAGTGTACTGACTCATTGATGGATAATATACTCTGTAAATCTAAGCTATTGATTTTATTATTGAGTTCTAAAGTTTCTTTGTTTAACTTTTGTTTGGAAGATTCTTAGAGGTAAATGAAAACACTGATACAAAATATCAAAATATCTGTGACACTATGAAAGCAGTACTAAGAGGAAAATTCATTGCATGGAGTTTATTCCTTCAAAGAAGAAAAGGTCAACAAAAAATGAATTAACATTCCAGCTCAAAGCCCTAGAAAAAAAAGAACAAATTTACCTCAAAAGAAGTAGAAGACAGGAAATAATTAAAATCAGAGCCAAAATCAATGAAATTGAAAAAAAAAAAAAACACAATTGAAAAAATTGACAGAACCAAAAGTTGGTTCTTTGAAAAAATAAATAAAATTGATAAACCATTAGCTATGCTAACTATGAAAAGGAGAGAAAAAAACTTAAATTACCAATCTATGTGATGAAAAAGAAAGCATCACAACAGTCACTACAGAAATACAGAAGATAATTAGAAACTATTTTGAAAATCTATACTCCAACAAAAAAGAAAATAATGTAGACATTGACAAATTTCTAGAAATATACGATATGCCCAAACTAAACCAGGATGACATACACAACTTAAATAGATCAATTTCAAGCAAAGAAATAGAGGATGCCATCAAAAACCTACCAACCAAGAAAAGCCCAGGTCCAGATAGATACACAACTGAGTTCTACAAGACCTTTAAAGAAGAACTAACACCAAACTATTCTCAAACTATTCCATGAAATAGAAAAAGAGGGAACCCCCCCCAGACTCATTCTATGAGGCCAATATCACTCTGATTACAAAACCAGGCAGAGAAAAATCAAAGAAAGAAAACTTCAGACCAATATCACTAATGAATATAGATGCAAAAATCCTCAATAAAATTCTGGCAAATCAAGTACAAAAACACATCAAAAAATAGTAAATCACGATCAAGTGGGGTTCATTCCAGGAATGCAAGGTTGGTTCAACATAAGGAAATCAATAAATGTAATTCACCACATCAACAGACTCAAAGATAAAAATCATATGATAATCTCAATTGATGCAGAGAAAGCATTTGACAAGATACAGCACACCTTCATGTTCAAAACACTAGAAAAAATAGGGATAACAGGAATATACCTCAACATTGTAAAGGCCATCTATGCTAAGCCCCAGGCCAACATCATCCTAAATGGACAAAAGATGAAAGCATTCCTTCTGTGTTGCCACCTACAGCAACAATACTGCGGGAAAGAAATCGGAGACAGACTGGGAATGACTGGTTCCTTTATTCTTGCTTCTTCTTCTCTGCTCTCTCTTCTGTATTCTCCATCCCCCTGTGTTTCCCCCACAGTCTCCTTAAATACTTTTTACCTTAACAAGTATACACGTGTCACAAACTCAACTTACAGATATGTCACAAAGTGTTCACGGGCACAGAAAGATTCTTAGTTAATTACATTAAGATCGGGTGTAAACAATTAAATGCCTCCTCTTTGGCTCTCAGCCAGCCGCCATCTTAGCTACTTCCTCATACAAGGCTCTTACACTTCTAAAAAAATGGAACAAGACAGGGATATCCTCTTTCGCCACTATTATTTAACATAGTTCTTGAAACCCTAGCCAATGCAATTAGACAGACAAAAGAAATAAAAGGGATACAGATAGGAAAAGAACTCAAATTATCACTATTTGCAGATGATATGATTCTATACATAGAAGATCCAAAAAACTCCACCAGACATCTTCTAAATCTAATAAACGAATTCAGCAAAGTGGCTGGATATAAAATCAATACCCATAAATTTAAGGCATTTCTGTACATCAGCAAGAAATCCTCAGAAAGAAAAACTAGGAAATCTACCACATTTACTATAATGCCAAAAAATAAAGGAAAAATACTTGGGAATCAACCTAACAAAAGAAGTGAAAGACCTGTACAATGAAAACTACAGCACACTAAAGAAAGAAATTAAAGAAGATCTTAGAAGATGGAAATATTTACCTCATTCATGGATATGTAGAATTAATATTGTCAAAATGACTATTCTACCAAAAGCACTATACATTTTCACCGCAATCCCAATCAAAATCCCAATGTCATTCCTCATAGAAATAGGAAAAGAAATCATGAAATTCATCTGGAAAAATAAGAGACCCAGAATAGCCAAAGCAATTCTTAGCAAGAAGAATGAAGCTGGTGGCATTATTATTCCAGACCTTAAATTGTATTACAAAGCAATAGTAACTAAAACAGCATGGTATTGGCACCAAAATAGACCAGTAGACTAATGGTACAGAATAGAAGACACAGAGACTAATCCATACATATACAGTTATCTTATATTAGACAAAGGTGCCAAAAACATACATTGGAGAAAAGACAGCCTCTTCAACAAATGGTGTTGGGAAAACTGGAAATCCTTATGTAATAAAATGAAATTAAACCTCTATCTCTCTCCATGCACAAAACTCAACTCAAAGTGGATCAAGGACCTAGGAATTAAACCAGAGACCTTGCACCTAATAGAGGAAAACAACATAGGTCCAAATCTCCAACATGTTAGGTTAGGCCCCAACTTCCTCATTAAGAACCCTATAGCACAAGAATTAAAACCAAGCATTAATAAATGTGATGGATTCAAACTAAAAAGCTTCTTCTCAGCAAAAGAAATAATCAGTGAGGTGAACAGAGAACCTTCAGAATGGGAGTGAATCTTTACCACATGCACATCAGACAGAACATTAAATTCAAGGATATATAAAGCTCTCAAAAACCTTTACACCAAAAAGGAAAAAAAAAACAAAAACAAACAATTAATAAATGGGCTAAGGAACTGAAGAGACACTTCTCAGAAGAAGGTATACATCAATCAACAAATATATGAAAAAATGTTCAACATCTCTAGCAATTAGAGAAATGCAAATCAAAACTACTCTAAGATTTCATCTCACACCAGTCAGAATGGCAGCTATCAAAAACACAAACAACCATAAATGCTGGCGAGAATGTGGAGAAAAGGGCACACTCTTACATTGCTGATGGGACTGCAAATTGGTGCAGCCAATATGGAAAGAAGTATGGAGATTCCTTGGAAAACTGGGAATGGAAGCACCTTATGACCCAGCTATCCCACTCCTTGGTCTATACCCAAAGGGCTTAAAAAAAAGCATACTAAAGGGACACAACCACAACAATGTTCATAGCAGCACAATTCACAATAGCTAGATTGTGGAAACAACCCCAATGTCCATCAATAGATGAACAAATAGGGAAACTTTGGTATATATACACAATGGAACACTACTCAGCACTAAAAGAGAATAAAATCATGGCATTTGCAGGTAAATGGATAGAGTTGGAGAAAATAATGCTAAGTGAAGTCAGCCAATCCCAGAAAACCAAAGGTAGATTGATTCCTTTGCTATGGTGATACTGAATTATATGGCAAGGGAATGCGAATGAGAGGAATGAAGGAATGTTAAATAGAAAAAGGGGGTAGGGGAGGAAAAGGAGCAAGGGGATAGAAACAATGGCAGAAGGAGTTTTACATCAAAATACTAAATGCATGTATAAAAACTCAAATGGTATGAAAATACTTTGTGTAAAACCAATGACTTGGAAAACTGTGCTCTTTATATGTAACATGAAAGGAATTGCATTCTAAAAGCATGTATAACAAATTGAATTAAATTTAAAAAAATTTAAAAAGAAGCCTTTGGAAAGGGTTTATTGGAGGAGTTCAGAAAATTTTGGAGATGTAGGCTGGAGATGTCTTAAAATTTTGTAAGCAGAGCTTAATAGTAAAATCTGGTGGGAACTCAGAAGATCAGAACGCCTATAGCAATGTGGGCTGTGCTCAAGAGATTTCAGAGGGAAATGAGGACTCCATAATAGAGAATTGAACAAGCGACCATTCATGTTACAATATAGCAAAGAATTTGTCTACATTTTGCCAAGTCCTGAAACTTTGTGTGAAGCCAAATTTAAAGGTGGAAGACTAGTTAATCTGATGCAGGAAATTTTGAAGCACCCTAGCATTCAGGAAATGGTATATATATTGTTGGCAGCTTTTACTCAGATTTATCGTGAAAGTTGGGAATGAAAATCAGAGAGGAAAGATTTGAAAAACTTGTGGTTTGGCCAGAGAAGAAATATATATATAAAATTGAAGCCAAGTAAGGCATGGTTGTTGAAGAGATTACCACCATTAAGGAGGAGCTAATTACTTTGTAATTAGACAATAGGACATATACTTTGAGGGCAGCTCAGGCATCAGCAAGAGTATAACCCATGTGGGCTCAAGGATGTTAAAGTGAAAATCATTTAAGAGGGCAAACTGCTCAGACATAAATCTGTTTGCCACCTAGAAACATGTCTCCCTAATATATATTTCACCATGTTCATCTATCCAAGAACTCAGAATCCACTACAGCCATAGTCTAAGGATGCCTGGTTCTGCAGGAATACAGGATGCTAGAATAAAGGGGGTCATGGAAGTTTCTGCAGAAACTTAAAGGAAAGTCAGAGTGGCTATGTAAAGTGTAGCAGGGTTAGAATTTCTGCAAGCAGCCTCTGAAAGACTAGTATATGAAGCTGTTAGGATGAGGGTCAAGCTAGAGTAGAAAACCCTGGAATTAAGAAATGCCAGTAATGTGGAATATGTGCTGAAGAAAGCTGCCAGCCGTAGGTAGAGAAACCATAAGAACAAAGCCATGTGGGTTGCAACCAGCAAGGACTTAAGGGTAGGGCTACGAAGCCCTTTGGAGATCACATCTTGCCTAACGGTGCCCCAGGTGCCAGAAGTGGAGCTACAGGATTTATTTGCCCCTCTGGCTTTTGATGTTGATATGATCCCATCCCTTATTTCTATGCCCCCATTTCTCCCTCTTGGAACGGTAATTTTTAATTCTGTGCCATTGTATATTGAATGTATGTAACTTACTTTGATCTTCATAGGGACTCACAGTCAAGAGTTTTTCTTGAGTCTTAGAGGAGACTTTGAACTTGCAATACGAGCAATGTTGGAACAGTTAAAACTGTGGGGACTCTTGGAAATGGACTAAATTTATTTTTGCATTGTGAGATGGACATGAGCTTTGGGGGATCATGGGTGGAATGTTGTGTTTTGGATATGAGGTATCTTGCAAAAGTTCACCTCTAAGACATACAGGAAGGTTGGAGTGAAATGATTAGATTATAAGAGCTGTAACCTGATTTGTGTGTATTACTGGGCGGGAGGGTGGGGGTAACTACATGCAGGTGGAGCATGGCTGAAGGAACTAGGTCACTGTAGGCGTTTCCTTAGGGATTATTTTTTGTCCCTAGCTCCTTGAGCACTTGCTCTCATGCTCGTGTTCTCTTTCTCTCTCTCCTCTCTTTCTCTCTCTCCTCTCTCCGCACCCCCCTCTCTCTCTCATTTGCTTCTGCCTGCTATGAGCTGAGTTTCTTTCCTCCTTCATGCCCTTCTGCCATAATGTTCTGCCTCATATCAGACCCAGAGCAATGAAGTGGGACATCCATGGACTGAACCTCTAAAACTGTAAGACCAAAACAAACTTTTCCTTCTCTAAGTTGTTCTTGTTAGACATTCTGGTCACTGTGCTGAAACACTGACTAAGAGAGAATGAGAACAGTGTACTGACATGACTTTCACATCCATATTTTTAGGAACACTTTCCAAAATAATAAAGATATAATAACAACTGAATCATATTAATGCATAAAAATATAAACAAAACATGACTTATACATTTAATGAAATATTATCCAAACTTAAAAAGGAAGAAAATATTTTCATGTGCTTCATGGATGAATCATGGGGATATTATGCTAAGTGAAATAGGCCAGTTGTGAAATGGCAGGTATTGTATATTATCAGTTGTAAGAGGTGTTCAAAGTAGTGCAATGCATAGCAAATAGAATGTTGGTCACTAGGGGCTGAAGGTTGAAGACTATGGAAGTTGTTAATTAATGTGTATATATTTTCAGATTTACAAGATGAGAAACTATTATAGATTTGTTTTTCAAAAATGAGAATATACTAAACACTACAGAAGTATATACTTAAGATGATACATTTTAGGATTTTTTACCTAAGAAATAAAAGATATTAGATAGACACATAATACACAAAGTCCTCAACTTATGATGGTTCAGTGTTTTTGCCCTTATGATGTGAAAATGATACAAATTTTGTACAAAACATATTTCAGATTCTGAAATGTGTTATTTTCTTGTGCTAGTGATATTTTGTTTTAGTCAGCCTTTTCACTGCTGTGACTGAAAGATCTGAAAAGAACATTTAGAAGAGGTAAGGTTTATTTTGGGGATCACAGTGTCAAAGGTCACAGTCTATAGATGGTCAACTCCATTCCTCAAGGCATGAGATGAGGCAGAATGTCATAATGGAAGTATGTGGGAGAGGAAACAGGCTGTGAACATGGCACCAGGAAACACAGACAGAGAGAACCTCCCCTTACCACAGACAATATAATAAATCCCAAAGGCATGCCCCCAATGACCCACCTCCTTCCAACACACCCCAACTGCCTACAGTTAATCCATTTCAGTGAATTAATGCACTGATTAGGTTAAGGTCTTATAACCCAATCACTTCACCTTTAAACTTCCTCACATGGTCTCACACCTCATATCAAAACCACAACATATACATAGTACGATTCTTTCTCTTCTTATGCTGAGCAGTGCCAGAGAGCCACATATCCCAGTCAGTCTCATGATCACAATGATAAAGAACAAAATAGTATACAGTGTGCTGTTTCCAAGGCTATGATATTCACTAGGCTAGGCATATTAAATGCATTTTCAGCTTATAATATTTTAACTCTATGGCGATTATTGGAACATAATGCAAACATAAGTTAAGGAGAATCTTTATGTATATTTTACTATACATCCATAGTATACATGTATACTGAAAATACTAGAGGATAGATAAGCAGATAGATGGATGTATAGATGGATGATAGGTACACTAGACAAAAAATATGTACATGTTTTTTAAATATGCATGTTAGAAAGAAAATGTGCCGGGTCTAATTCATATATCTTGCATCCTTATTTATATCTCTGAATATTCTTAAAATTTATGATTATTTTAAAACCAACTGAGATTCAGTAAAGCATTTTTCTAATCATATATTGAATTTGGCTTTAGGGCTTTCAAACAGTAATGTTACACTGACTTTGTATATAGCTCCAGAGATGCACACAGATGCAGTAATCCCATCTTCATTTCTTTGCTTACAATGCTGTCCTAATTATTTCCAGCTTTCTCAAGGTTGTTTAAGGTATCTTCTCCCAAGATTCCAATTCTCTGCTTAATCTCTGGACTTGAACTTTATGAGTGCTTTGCATCTTTTCCATTGATATAGCATCTGAATGTTTGCATATTTGAAGTTCCTTTCTTGACCACAAAAAGATCCTATGTTTTCCTATACTAAACTGTCTATCTTTCAATGAATAAATGTACCTAACAATGAATAAATGTCATATGTTTGGCCTACTGCTACTTGGCCTCCATACTAGAATACATATTAAATCTTTGTTGCCGTGACAAGGGACATGAAATTTGAAACTGCCAACTCTGACTGACTCCACCCAATTTTCATTCATGTTATTTTAAATAAATGATAAAAGGGGGATATGAACCTATTTCCCTCCCAGATGATGTGATTTTAGTACTTAACATTCCTTAGGTAAGATCATTATTCTGGTGCCAAGCCTGCCTATCACTATTATCATTAAGTTCACACATTTCCATCTTGTACAAAAGAATATTGAAAAGTGCCTTCTTAATCCAAGTATGATATTTCTATATCAGTCCTCTAGAATATCAACTTAGTCATTTTGTCAAAAATAGGGAATGAAGACAGTCTACCATACCTTTTTCTTGGTGAATATGTACTGACTTCTGCTAATGATGACCTTTTTCAGTACTCAAAAACCATCCATCCATTTAGTATTCCCTTCAAATATTTTACTGAGCATAAATGTCAAGATCCCTGGTCTATAGTTTTAAGACTCTGCCTAACCTTTTCAGAAATTTGGGACATTTGCCTTTCTTTACTCTCATGGCAGCTCCCCTATTATCAATAACTCCTCAAAGATGACTGACATCGATCTTATCTTCAAAATTACTCAGTGCCCTAAATTAGATACTTTCTGAACCAGAAAAACAAGTCATTCAGAAAAAAATTTTTAGACCTTTTCTGTCATGTCTCTGTAACTTTTGTGCTTTAATTTCTCTTCATCATTTAGTTTCATCCTTCCAATGTGAAGAACATTCTCTTTGACAGAAAAGAAATGAAAACAAAATTGAAGTTAAGATAATCTTTTTGTCTTTTGCTATTCACTATTGTATTATTTGGCCCAGAGAGAAGAACTTTTATAATTTCATTCACAACATAACCAAAAGTTTTTTTCTTTGGGGAGTTTGAAAATATTAACACATTTCTAAAATCAGCTTTCTTATTATTCTAAAGTATACCTAATGTCTTCTCATATTCTTTAATTTTCCTTCTTTATTTATACATTTTAATTTTAATTGTGTTTATTAAATAATGTCATAGACAGAATTTTCATCTACCTAGACAATTTTTCCTATTCTTTTTCACCAAAGTTCTTCTTGACTCCATGACCAAAACACTATTTTAAGAGCCTCTTTCAAACCAATCTCTCCAGGTAGCCTTCTAAGAAAGATTTCTCACAATATATTGAATTATTATTGTTAAAGTCTGAGGTTAATGACTTTAATGTTAACATTTTTCTACATCATTTATTCACCTATAATGGCTATGGATAATACCACTAGGAATAGTAGATATAAAACTACATATGGTATAATCAGTTTCTCCTAAAGTTCCAATCATTGTCACTTCACAAAAAAGATTCTCTATATTGGTTAATTTAGATCTATATTACAGTACTCATTTCCCACCCCCCACCCCTTTTTTCTTGAAATACAAAGTTGTTACCAAAGAAAAAAATCAGTATTTTCTTTTAGTACCTGATGGAACACAAACACACACACACACACACACACACACACACACACACACACACATACACACACAATTTCTCCACACTCTTGCACAGAACAATATGAACACTAAATGAGCAGATTTCCTCCCACACTGATCAATTCTCTGACAAAAGCTGGTTGTCCTTCATTTCTGACACCTTCTACCTGAGTTCACATCAACTCCTAAAATGGAAGGCTCAATGCTATAAGTGCATTCCCAGTTGAGGTGCTGATTAAAAGTCTGATTGGGTATGATTTGGGGGTTTCTCAGGATTCCCCCTTTCATTATTGACAAATGGTTAGAATGGATCACAGGATTCAGGGAAATGTTTTACTTATGTTTATTGATGCATTGTAAAGGGCACAACTCAGATACAATTAGATGGAAGAGATGTATAGACAAATAATTGTTATGGGCAAAATCAGTCCTCAGTTCTGGTCTTCTTGAAAGAAAGACTTCAGCCAAGAGACTTAGAATAAGCAGCAAGGTTTTATTTAGTAAAATAGAAGTATGTTTTAGAGTGTGTGCAGTGGGCCATCCCAGGATATTAAGTGGTGTGAATTTTTCCCATGGTTGGGTTTGGTATTTGAAATCTCCCTCCTGGTATATTATGTATTTGGGCAATAACCACGTTTCCTGCCATAGCTTAGTGCCTCTGTGCTCTGCACATGCCCCAAAGTTGGGAAATCCCTTTGGCTGGTTATACTGTTTCTTTTCAGTGTTAAAGAAGGTAGGCTCTCCATGGCTGTGAAGAAGTCAATTTTATGGGCAAGTTTTTTGTCACCTGAAATGGAGTGATTTTTCATCACTCAAGATGGAGCAAGTCCTATTCTCCCTTCCCCAACCCCCCTGCTCATGCCACCTTTCTACTCTCGCAGTGTAAGAAGTGAGGCAGAGGCCACTACGGCCCATCTGGGCATTAGATAATCTAAGTTCCTTGATGGGCAATAACCTCAAAGATCATAAAATATTTTTCAGGAATTTTTGTAAAATTTAATTTCAGTTCCCCTTATTTTCCTGAAGGTTGGTGAGTGGGACTAAAATTTCCAACCTTCTAAATCTCTAATCACTTGATCTTTCTGTTACTGGCCCAACCCTGAGACTATCTAGGGACTCCACATTGAGTCACCTCATTAGCATAAACTTTCCTATGATATGAAGGAGCTCCTTAGGAATAATAAAAGACACTCTTATCATGAAGGAAATCTCAAGGGTTTTGGGGGCTCTGTGCCAAAATCCAAAGACAAAGACTAAATTATTTCTTGTACAGCCTTACTGTTATTTGAAATTCCTCCCTGGTATCATTGACACTTTTGCAGCTCAGTTTTGAGATCTGTATCTCACTAAGTATTTTTAATAAAGGTGATCACATGCTATTTGCAGGCAGTTTTAAAATGGTCTAAAAAGCAAAACCAGTTAAATACCAAATATTTAAGTGTGTGAAGTTGAAGCCAGAGCTATGAATGACATCTTAAATATCTATCCAAATGGTTGTGAAAATAAGCCATATTTGGGAAACATTCACGTATTTATATCATACTTCTATAAAAATGTAGCTTTTATTCTGCCAAATTCTTTGCATTTAGATATTTTCTTCCAGAATTTCACTATTAAGTTCTTGTATCTCCAAATGATTTGGTAGTACCATTACTCTCCTCTCAGGTACATTTCTTCTCATGTTTATAAATACTTGCTTTATTCTATTTGTGGATCTAAGCATGATCTTATCAACCCTGTAAAGTCAAAAGTATCCTCATCAGCAAATATTTATTCCTTTTGCACATTGTTAATATACTTTTGGTTTTGAGATTTCTTCTAAGGGATTAAACTGTGATTTTCTTCACTCGTGTACTACATCACATAATGTCATGCATTTTATTAGCTTTTCCTCCAATCTCAGTTTTTATCATTTCTTATTTTAAAGCCCTCTCTTTCCTACTAACAAGTCCCCTAAAAATCGTTATCAGCTTTCTATCTGTTTTTGTTGTTTCTTTTGATATGCAGTTAGTAGTGAGGAAAGCATAACTATTTTTCTGCCCAAATCTCTTATATCTGAGACACTTACTTAAATTCCTCAAGTTGTTTTATTTTACCTTTTTAAAAAGTAAAATTTTATAATATTTGACATAATTGAGGTTGCAGGAGTGAAGGAATAAATGGTTTCCATCATTGCATAGATATCTCATAGCCTAGAAAAATAAATTTCATTTACACATATGAGTCTGTTTACATTCTACTCATGATTCATTCATTCAGAAAATTTTATTTATAATTTTGTATTCAACATTTTCTATGAGTAGAATGTCATAATGCACAAAAGATAAAATCTCCTATGTACACTGAGCATACTGTCCTAATGGAGATTCCAGCAAACAAAAAGGGAATTACCACCGAATAATAAATTCTATTTTAAGGAAAGGCAAGATGTCTAAGTGCTGTAGAATGGACATTCAAACTCTACTAAGATCCAACAACAGTAATCATCATCCTGAGAGCAATCAAAAATTTACCAAAGACTCCCCTTCTTTAAAAGATAAGAAAAATCTCTCTCTTTTTTCCCCCAAAAGCTTAGAATCACTGCTTGTGGGGGAAATTCTTAAGTATGTTTGTATCTTCTTTACTTTCTCCTGTTTTCCCATGTACTCAGTTTACAACTCTGGCCTTGATTTCCATCACCTTTGCTCCTTTAAGTTTACTTTATGTTAAAATTGTAAATGATATTAATTAAATACTAAATTCTGCAGCTCACAATATTAAAAACATTTAACTTTATATCTCATATAAACTTCACAGTAAATGTATATGATTGTTGTCTCGGTTTAAAGATGAGAAAATTGAGGCAAAGCAGTTAGATTTTCCAAGATTTAGCAACAAATTAGTGGGGAAAAAAAAGGACTATTTGTGGTTTCATTTATTCCACTATATTATATCTCTATCTCTTACATGGACAGCATCAATCAGGAATGATGCTCCAATTGTGAACAACCTGATATAAACTAACCAAGAAAAAGTTAAAGAATATGTTTGTGATTAACATGGAGAAGGCAGAGTAGGAAGTTGGTGATTGAAATCAAATATGTGAAAAATAGCATGTGTAATAGAAGTAGGGTTGTTCCAGATGGAAGTTTTTATTCATGTTTTGGATCAAGAGATGAAAGAGAAATTTCAGTGTTATCAGTATTGGTCTTGAATGACCAATTCATTCATCTTGAGGGGAGTAACTAGCAAATGTGTGGAATTTTCAGGTAGCAGTTCATGTGAATAAGTATGCATACAGATATATAAAAGGGAAGTCTTCACTAGGATATTAAAGAATAACTCTCTTCAAAAAGGAAATAAAAAATATCCTATAAATAGATGCCTCTTTGATAGCACCCTAAAGTCAAGTCATAATAGCACTATTTGGGAAGAACTTTCCTGATTTTACTTTTCTGAATCCATCTTTAAGTGAAATGAAATACAAATAAAAACAATATAAAAAAATCACTCATGGACCTTTTACTTGTAACTGAGGAGTTTAATTTCTATCCATGTTAAATATATCATTTCACAAATGAATCTTGATAAGGAAAATTTTATATGTGACTAACATCACACAAAATAGAGGTCTATATGCAAAGTAAAAATAAAAATGACATGTACCTATTATATTTTTCACACAGAAGAAAATATCAATCAGTTATTTAAAGGTACACTTGCAAGATTTACTGTAAAGTTGGATGCAGAATATTAAAGAAATAGTAAAGATGGGATCTATGAATGGGGGCTGAAAGGCACTGAATAAATGTAGTATAATTTATTATGATGGTTAATGTTGTTGTCGCCTGATGCAATTGCCACTTGGAACAATGATGCTGCGAGAACAAGTTCAGAGGCAGACTGGAAACAAACAGGCTTTTTATTTTGCTAACTTCTCTCTCCGGCTCTGACAACAACTCTAACACGCACCACACACACCACCAAACAACCAACCACCAAATGGCGCCGACCCGCTCTGATCTCGGCTCAAGTCTCGTGAGATCTTAGGCCAAGTTCTGCGAGATCTCGGGCCAAGTCCCGTGAGACCACGGAAGGCGGCAATGCCCAAACATCTCCATGGCCCGCAGCCAACTGTAATCTTAGCCATCTCCCAAATCAGGGCTGCTGCATTTCCCCCCTTTTGTTTTAAAAGAGGGAATGTTCTAGGACATCTATATGCAACCAACATTCTTACCCATAATCAGATAATCAAGGCTGTGCCCTTGACTCCTGTCTTAGGTTGATATGTCGGCCACATGAGACTGTCCCGTGCGACTGTGCCTGTCTTAGGTTGTCTCCCTGTGGGGATCTTACCCGTCATTGGCTAACCAGCCATCCAATGGAGCCCTTCAGGATCGACTGTGTATGATGACTAACAGCCGTCCAATTGTGAGGAGATGTTGCGGCTTTAAGGCGACAAGCCTTCTGCTGACGAGCCAAGTTGCATAGCATATCAAATTGTTTAAACAAATCAGCTGCCCTAAGTTCTATCAAGTAACACACTGAATTCTCTAGACAAACACCCACAAGACATTGTCCCGTAAAGTCCCAAACAATGAAAGATCAAAATGTCAACTTGTTATAACACATTGATCTAGGAGGCCCCATGCATGCAGAGCAGAGGCCACACTGCTGGTGAGGTTGTTTGATGCTTGAGCAGCAGGGATGTTTGCAGCGACCGTGATCTCTGTAGCTGTAGCAGCAGCCGTCTTTTTTATTTCTAGACAACGCCACCGGCAAATCTTTAGGGCCCGCTACCTAGAAACTCAAGCATCAATTATTAAAGGAAAGGCAGTGCTATTGCAGCACTGAGTCAAGAGGCGAGTTGTCAAACTAAAAAAAAGAATAATTAGATTAGAAAATTAAAGTTGATTTTTGTTCACAAACATTGCTGCTTGAGCTTCCACAAACATAAGTTGGCAAAATATCATATTTAGAACAAAACAAAGAAAGACTGAGGGTATTTACTGCATTAAAGATAGATTAAAGAAAAGCTAAAGGCACTTCAGAGAAATAATTTGTTAGCTGGAACCCTCGAGTCTCTGTATACAGATCAATCTTTTACCTGTTGAGATAATTGAAATTAATCAGCTATTAAGCAAATAAAGTTAATAACAAATAAACAATCTTATGTCAAAACACCAAAATATCAGGTTATATAGCACTAGTCATATTGTTTGCTAAAGTCCCAGGGACACCTATAAATCAAAATTGAAAGTACCTTCACTTATAAAATTATTTACCTAAATTGAATACTCTTAAACTAAAATGAATTAAAGTTATTTGGATCCATATATATATTTTTTTCATAAGTGCTTTGTTATTTGTGACGTCACACTGGACAGACTCACAAACATACAAACATATATTTGTGACGTCACATTAACATGAAATGTAGACAAATGCAAAGACATAAAGACATGTATAAAAAGAAAAAAAATACAATTGTGTGCACACTAAAGAGAGATCTCTTCGTCCCGGCTGGGAGGAATGACACTTAAGTTGTGAAATATTTTGAAGGACTTTTTTGAGGGAATCATTCTATATCTTTGTCTTGGTCCTCTTGATTTTGTACTTTTTTTATTAATCTTGATTCTTCAACAACTTTATCTTGATCCTTTTGATGTGGTACCTGCTTTATTAATATAGATGGTATCCATATTGGAGAGGATTTGTGCTTTGGAAAAACACAAACAGATCCTCTCCCCCAAATTAATACTGGATCTGGACCCTTCCATGTACCTGAAAGAACATCCTTCCAGTAAACCTAAGGTTTGTGTTGTTGGTGTGGTTTCCAATGTCTGTCTCCAGCAGAATAACCATTAGAGTCTAAATTTAAAAATTTAAGGTAAACAGGGCAACTGCCAATCTGTCCCTAGGACTTTTCCAATTTCCTTCTTTTTGTTTTAATAACATAATTTTCAGTGTGTGGTTTGCTCTTTCAATAATGCCCTGACCCTGAGGATTGTATGGGATGCCTGTTTTATGGGATACATTGAATTTTGCACAAAACTGAAAGATGAGGATGTATATGCAGGACCATTATCTGTTTTAAGCATTTTGGGGATGCCCAATGCAGCAAAAGCTTGCAAACAATGAGATGTAACATCTTTAACTTTTTCTCCAGAATGTAAGGAAGCAAAAATCATGCCTGAGCATGTATCTATGGTCACATGAATAAATCACAATTTCCCAAAACTTGGCTCATGAGTAACATCCATTTGCCACAAATGATTGGGCATTAATCCTCTAGGGTTAACATCATAATGAGGATTGGGCAAATGTGTCATACAAGATTACAATCTTTTACAATTATTCTGGCTTGCTCCTTTGTGATTTTAAACCTACACTGCAAGGTGGTGCTATTTACGTGAAACTGGGAGTGAAATAAAGTAGCTTGCTGGAGCGCTGAAAGTATAAAGATTGTTTGGGTAAGAGCATCAGCCTTTTGATTACCTTCATGGAGGGGACCAGGCAAGTTGGTATGTGCTCTAATACACCCTACGAATAGAGGTTCTTTTCTTGCCCACAAGAGTTTTTGTATTTGATAAAACAATTTGGAGTATGAGGTTCTATTGGTCCTGCTAGCTCTAATTTTGGGATGGCATGTACAATATAGTGGCTATCTGAAAAAAATGTTCATGGGCTGTTCTCTAAAATTTTCCAGAACTCTTACCACAGCTTCCAGTTCCACTAATTGAGCTGATTTGTGTGTAGTTATGTAATTTTAAGTCATATTTTCTTTTTTAGTCTGCAGCAGTACCATTTGAGGACCCATCTGTAAATACATTTAATGCCTTAGGAATAGGTTGATTTTTTATTACCTATAGAAATATAATAGGATGATTGATACAAAAAGATAATATAGGAGACTTAGGAAGATGATTATCAAAATTTGCAGAAGTAGAGCATTTAGCTATAGCCCAATCATTATCATTAAAGCATAAATATTCAATCTGTGATGATGAATAGGGAGTAATAATAGTAGCAGGGCAAATGCCAAATATTTTAGTAGAAGTTTTAAGTCCTTGAAGAATAAGTTTAGCCACCATGGAGGTATAAGACTCAATTATACTTTTAGGAGAGATGGCCAAATGTATCCATAATAAAGGCCATTGTTGCCAAAATACTCCTGTGGGTGTATATTGTGAAGAAATAATAATCAACATCAGCGGTTGAGTTAAATCAAATCTATCACAATGAGCTCCTTCGATGGCTTTTTCTACTAACTTTAAAGCTTTCCTAGCATCAGGAGTCAATGTTCGTGGTGAAGATGGATCAGGGTCCCTGCGAAGGATGTCAAATAAAGGTTTTAGTTGGCCAGTAGTGAGGTTTAGTGTAGGGCGAAGCCAATTAATGTCTCCCAGTAGTTTTTGGAAATCATTGAGGGTGGTCAAATGTTCTTTATTTATTAAAATTTGGGGGGGTCTAACAAAGGTATCCATGATTTTAAATCATAAATATAATATGGGTGATCTGGTTTGAACATTTTCTTCTGCTATATATAATCCATATTTTTAAAAAATTTTCTGCCATATCACTGAATATATTAAATAAGATTTTTTGATTAGGGTGGGCCAGTAAAACATCATCCATGTAATGTAAACTGTCCACATATATTTGGCATATTGTGGGGCTATTAGCCATTCCCTGCAGTAGCACTTTCCATTGATATCTTTTATCAGGGCCATTATTATTGATAGAAGGAACTGAAAAAGCAAACCTGGGGGCATCCAGAGGATGTAGAGGAATGGAAAAGAAACAATCCTTTATATCAAGAGTAATAAGATGGAAATTTTTTGGAATAGCTACAGTTAGGAAGTCCAGGTTGAGTAGGGCCCATGATTTGCACGGTTTTATTAATTTTTTCTAAGATCATGTAACAATTGCCATTTTCCTGATTTTTTCTTGATTACAAATATGGGGGAATTCCAGGGAGAGGTGGAAGGTTCTATATGTCCTGCTTCTAGTTGTTCCTGAACTAGTATGTGGGCCGCTTGTAATTTTTCTTTAGATAGGGGCCACTGAGGGACCCTTACTGGCTTATCAGAAAGCCATGGTATTTTCAAAATTATTTTCCCAGTGGCCCTGAAAAAAATATCTTTTTCCTTTATGATAATGATTACTTTTAGGGTTAAGATTACTCTCTACTTTTTGATAATGATTTCTTTTAGGGTTAAGATTACCCTGTAGATTTTCACATTTAACACCTGCAGGCTTGGTTGCAAGGTGTACTCCCATTTGTTGCAAAATATCTCTTCCCCATAAAGTAACGGGTAGGTTAGGTAAAACATAAGGCTGAAATGTTCCTTTATGCCTTTCATCATCCTCCCATTTTAAAATCACCGCACTTTTCTCTGGGAGGTTATTATATCCCAAGCCTTTTAAACTGGTTGAAGCTTTTTGCAGAGGCCAGTGCTTGGGCCATTGCCGTAGATTAATGATGGAAGAGTCAGCTCCAGTATCTATCAATCCTACTATCTCTATTCCTTGGGTTTTTATTTTACACATAGGCCTCCTTGCACAATCCTGAACCCAGCAAGCCATAGGTTCCGAGTCAGTGGAACAAAATCCTCTATTGTTCCCTTTTTGAGGCAAATTCATTTTAAATGAATTATGTAAATTGGGAAGGAGAAGCAACTGAGCAATTCTATCTCCTTGATTAACAGAACTTATACATTGGGGTGAGCTAAGCATTATTTTTATTTCCCCTTTGTAGTCTAAGTTTATTACAACTGGGGTCACTTGCAAACCTAATAAGCTTTTAGGACTACGCCCGAGAATAAGTCCTACAGTCCCTGAGGGAAGAGGTCCCCTGACTCCTGTGGGAATCAGTTGAACCCCCATTTCATGTGTTAACACTATTCGGGTGGTGGAACAGAGGTCTAATCCTGCATTTCCTCCTGTTCCTCTGGTGAGGGAATGGATGGGTAGTAGGGATTGTGTCGGGGAAGCATCTGAGTGGATGCTTGAGGATACTCCTCCTCCAATGCCCCGTACATTTGTGGGCCCCATGGCATTGGGCCCTGTGCCCCATTTTTTTGAATTCCTGAACAAAGGATTTCCATGGATGTCAAATTTTGAATGGCATTTATTGGCCCAATGATTTCCCTTTTTACACCTGGGGCAGCTGCCTGGGGCACGGTATGAGCATGGTCTTATTTCTCTTTTGGGTTTTTGCCTAGAATAGCCTGATTGATTATGATAATTTTGCCTGGAATATCCTGATTGATTATGATGTCTAGATTGAGCCCTTGTGAAATTCTGAGGGGAAGCACCTCTCATGGCTGCTGCAATCACATTTCCTGTGTCAAAGGCGTCATTTACATCTTTACATAGTTGTATATATACGGAAAGATGCTTTTTATTTCTCCATGGCCTGATGGCTTCCTGGCAGTATTTATTAACATTTTTGTATGCTAACTGAACAACTAATGGCATAGCTTGATCAACATCTGCAAACACTCTACCTGCAGTTCTCAAAAGTCGATCAGCAAAGTCAGCATATGGCTCATTATGTCCTTGAATCACTTTTGACAAACTACTTTGTAGATCCCCAGATCCTTGTAAAGTTTTCCATGCCTTTAAGGCAGCTGCATTTATCTGAGCATATACACCTGGGTCATGATGTTTTTGAGCCTGTAAGTCTGTGAATTACCCTTCTCCTGTGAGCATTTCTATATTATGGTCTCCAAACACTTCAGCTGCGTTTCTTTTAGCCATTTCTATACAAAGGTCTTGAAATTGCGATTGCCAAACCAAGTATTGCCCCCCGCTTAATGCTGCTTTACATAGACTTTTCCAGTCTGAGGGGGTTAAGCTAAAGGTGTTAAGGGACTCCAGCATACTCAACGTGAAAGGAGCTTGAGGTCCATATGCCATTACTGCCTCTTTGAGATTTTTTATTGTTTTGAAATCTACTGACTGGTGGACCCTCTGTCCATTTTTCTTTTCAAATACTAGCAGTTCCCAATGTATCTGTGAGTTACCCTCGAGAGCGCATAAGCGCTCAGAAAGACTTTTTATTTCTGTTTCTAGGGTATGCAAATGCCTAGTAATACCTTTCATATTTTCTGTAATGGATTCCACCCATGGGGGAGTAGAGGACACAAGTGGTTCCTCTACTTGACGGTCCTCTCTCTTGGTCTTTTTTAGTTTCTTTTTCCTCATTTTCTCAGGATCACTTTTACCAGATTCCTCACTACTGCTAATTTCACTGACAGCAATATCCTGAGTCCCAGGTTCCATGAAGAGCAAGTATTCTTCAGCTATCTCAAATAACTCCCGAAGAGCTCTAACAGCTTGGATTTTTGTCATTTTTGGGACTCTTCTAATACTCTCTTTACTGGTCTTAGTTGACCCAGTGGAAGCTATGCTTTCTTGATTATTTTCACTTTTTTCTAAATCCTCCTCACTGACAACGGAGTCAAGTATATCAAGGATTCTTTCCATATCCTCTATCCCTTGGGATTTAGTTATATTCGAACCCATCTTTAGAGACCTTTCAGTTCTTACTTGTCCGTTCCGAATTCCCCGTATGGGCCGCCACCTGTTGCTGCCTGATGCAATTGCTGCTTGGAGCAACAACACTGCGGGAACAAGTTCAGAGGCAGACTGGAAACAAACAGGCTTTTTATTTTGTTAACTTCTCTCTCCGGCTCTGACAACAACTCTAACATGCACCACACACACCACCAAACAACCAACCACCAAATGGCGCCGACCCACTCCAATCTCGGCTCAAGTCTCCTGAGATCTTGGGCCAAGTTCTGCGAGATCTCGGACCAAGTCCCGTGAGACCACAGAAGGCGGCAATGCCCAAACATCTCCATGGCTCGCAGCCAACTGTAATCTTAGCCATCTCCTAAATCAGGGCTCCTGCATAATGTGGGGGCCCAGCTGTTAAGAAGTTCAATATGAATCAAACATCCCCATAAAAATAGTGTATTTCAATGGTATAGTAAAAGTACGTGTGCAATAATGAACTTTGATGAGTACTTAGAATACCACAGTACACTCTTTAAGTACATGAACCATGGACTATACAAAGTTAACAGTTTTGTAGTCAGGCAACCTTGCAAGTTGTATTTCCTTGTCCCATTAGCTTTGCCACCAAACTTCAATTTCTGTGTATTTGGAAATGGAGTATGGCATCTTTGACTCAAACCTTGGAGAATTAATGGATAATCCATGATAATAATTTACCACAAATAATATAAGGTAGGTAATACAAAGTGTAACTAATGTCTTATCATCTCTGGTCACATGGTTGTTATAAATTTGGTCACTGAGAAAAAGTTTAAGTAATGTTTACAGTAATACTTAACCCTAAAAGACAGAGTTACAAGGGAGCTGATTTCTTATATTTCATATATTTCCTCCATATTATGTTTCACTCATTATACATCTCTGCTTCCAAAGGCAGATGTGCTATAACCAGTCTAATAAACACTTTTGATCAAATCTCAGTCCAAAAATAGCATGCATTAATTTTTTCAATTCAAAACTATGAAGATAATATTTTTTTGTTTCTTTTCCAAAAAAAGCAAAAAGAGAGATACCAATGATATTTATACCTACTACAAAGAATTAACCATACAAATATTATTTACATAAAGACAAGAATAGACATTGCTATACACAAAACAAACTCATCAATTCCCTCAGTATGAATGTCTTTCAGAAATTCTACATTCCATCTTATTCATGATGGAGGAAAAATACATAATTATAAAAGATTTGGGTCTTTAATGATGATTTCATGCATTATCACTTTTATTTCATTTGTGTTAAGAGCAATATATATTTTTTATTTGTTACCAAACAACCAAGAAAGTTTATGTGTATCTCTTATTTAATTGGGACTTAGCGACCACAGTCAAGCCTAAATTGCTTTACTCTGTGAGAAAAGTATATAATTAAGATGACTATTCAGTAAATTCAGGGAAAGAAAGACTTATTTTCAAAAACTATTCAAAGAATTTCAGGGAAAGCTGGAACTGATTTGATATGCATGATGCATGCATGTATATCTGCATGTATGTTTGTACATATGAATACATTTGACTTTGTTTTATGGCATATGTACATTTGAGGTCTAAATTTGATGAACAATGAAATTTAAGAGGCCTATAAGTGTTATTCAATTAACAAGCATGAGGGTTGGAAGAATAGCTTAGTGTTAGATCAATTATCTAGCATGGGTAAGGCACTGGGTTCAATCTTCAGAAACACACACACACACACACACACACACACACACACACACACACAAGACTACTGCTATTGTTAACATAGGGGTAAAGCTCATGTGTAAGACAATGCAATATTGTTTAGAAATGAAAAGATTAGATTAAGAAAGCTGTAACTCAATCAGTGGATTAACCCATTAATATGGACTAACTGGATGGTATCTATATTTTTTCTTATGCTTCTTTGGATGGAGTAAGAAATCCCTAGTAGATTTTTATTTTGTCAGTGGTGATCAGAGCGCGTTCTCCACCCCCCCCCCCCATCTCTGCTTTCTGGTGGCCACATCCTAATTTCTTTTCCTCTACCATGCCCTTCCACCAAGATGTTTTCCTTCACTTCAGGATCAGAGGTATGGAGTCAGGCTACCATGGACTGAACCTTAAAACCTTAAGCCAAAATAAACTTTATTCTCCTTTATGCTCTTCTTATTAGGTCTTTTAGTGAAAGCAACACAAAAGCTGACTAAAACAACTATTAAACAAGATAATTGTATGTTTTAGTTAACTTTTGCATTGCTTTGACCAAAAACCCAACAAGAACAATGTAGAGAAGGAAAAGTTTATTGAGGGCCCATGGTTTCAGATATCTCAGTCCATAAATGGCCAACTTCATCATTAAGGGCTTGAGGTGGGGCAGAACATCATGGCAGAAAGGCATGGTAGAAAAACAGCCCAGAACATGGCCACCAGGAGGCAGAGAGGGCACTTACTAGGACAAAATATAAACCCTACAGGCACACCCTTAGTGACCTGCTCCTCTGGCCACACCCTATCTTCTACAGTTACCACCCCTGTGAGTCCCCATCAGTGGAATAATCATTGCACTGATTAGGTTAAAGTTCTCATACCCTAATCATTTCACTTCTGAACATTCCTGCATTGTCTTACACCTGAGCTTTTGGGGATACCACATCCAAACCGTATCATCTATATCATCATAATGAATGAGCATGTATACATATCATAAACTTTGATTGCCTTGCATTCAATTTTGTCTTTTTATATTATTGGTTGATAGATTTTTGTTCTATAAGTCTGTGCTAAACTAGAATATATCAGTTTTCATCCCAAAATTGGAAGAAATCATTTCTGAATTAAGCACCCTACTCTACCTATTGATATTGGTTAATTTTGACAGACTTTGATTGAAACTTAGTTCAGGCTATGCCAAAATAAATAATTTAATTAATCTAAAAGTGAGCTATTCCAAAGTAACATTTCAGGAATTTGTCCTTCTAGAAAAATAATGATATAAGCTTCAGTAAGACACTATAATTTTTCTTAGGGGAGCAAAGTTACCTTTGAAAGAGCAATTTTGATTTCATCTAAAACTTAGAGAATTTAAGTTCTTAAGTATAAGTTCTTAACTAAAAGCAAAAGGTAGCTGCAATTTAGTACAACCCTAGAACAAACTGCATCTGCAAATGAGTATAAAAGTTAAATCCTAGAACAAACTGCATCTGCAAATAAGTATAGGAGAAAAATTGTTGCTTTTCCCAGGCAAATCTACCTCTTGTGACTGGTAGTTTGAATTAACTATACTATGTTAACATGCTGGGGATCAGTTTTTTTGGTGAAGATACCAAAACTTACAATAATTCATATTTCCTCAGTTACCCAGTAAATTTAAGTTATACCAGTGACTTCTGGTTATGCACAAATGTAATATTTCTGGAGGAAATGATGAGTAGATGGTAAATATACCGCTCTTTGGAGTTTGAAATATTTGGTTGCTAATGATCTGGAGATGAAAGGCTTTAGAATGCAATTATAGTTTCTTTTCCTATCCAAATATTTCATACATAACTTTTAAAATAATAAACCATGTTTTTATGTATATTACACAATCATGAAGGGAATATAAAATGAACAAGATACCTTTCCCAAACTGCTTATATATTTTATGAGATTATTCATTGGTTTTGAGTGGATTTGTTATACAGTCTTCAGGCATTCTTAAACTCACAACTTAAAAGAGGAAATGAGCTACACATTAAAAATGAAGTAAGAAAATAATACATTTTTAAAGGATTTTGGCTTTGTAGACAAGATTTTACATCTTCCTCTTTTGACTCAATGAGACCAGAATCTCCAATATTTTAAACAAGTCCTATAGTGTTATCAGAGCAACTGCAGGGATACCATACTAAACATATTTTAAAAAGTCTGGTCAGAGGAAGTTTTTTAATGCTATTGATGCTCTCCCCACCCTTTAAAACTTGATCTCTGTTGCTAATATAATTTTTTAAAGCACATGAAAAATTTATAGTCAATAAAAATCTTTCAAAACCAAAACATACTCAGTATTACTGTTAATGGTTTCTCCTTTCCCTCAGTTTATAGAATATTATTTTATTGGTTAAAATAGGGTATTGATTCCATGTGTTAAGCTTTCAGACTTTTCTATTTTGATAGAAGTTATTTAAATGTTGCCAACTATTTCTGGATCTTGAAATTATGAATATGACTATTGCATAATTTTCTAAATAAAGAGATATTTCAGATGGCAGTATATATAATATGTTCTTACAAGATGCAGGATCTGATAAAAGAGATTCCATAAACAGGGTGGTGATTAGACTTGGTGGCACAGAATTTTAATATTTTAAAGTATCAGCATTTCCTCATGCTATAAGAAGCAATAAATTTAATGGCTCTTTCAGTCTTCTTTATTTTTATTATTTTGCAGTCTTGAGTTTAGATGAAAAGAATTTGTGCCCAGATAAAATTTTTTCACTTTTGTATTCCAAAGATAGACCATGTATGGGTACATTTAACCAGTTATTGAATTTTTTAATGACTTTCCACTTAGGGGCAAAATCATATTACCACTTAATACAAGATTACAAAGAAAAGCCTATTTCTGAAGGAATTTTAACTTTATGAAAGTAGCAGTGTCTGGAAATTACATGAATGGGCTTCATTCTCCCTTTCAGGTTTGAGTGGATGAGAACACGGTGCTTCACATATGGAAGAAATGTCTCCCTCTGCTCATCTCCATCCAACTCAGAGATTCCTAGAATAGAGAGAAGCATGACTGCTCTCAGTGAAGAGATGCAGTGACTCAGTGCGCTTATGTTACACTACTTGGATAAAAAAGCATTATTCAATTTTTTCCTGCAATTCTGAGTAAACATTTTATTAAGGATATTTTCAAGAATGTATAAAAGTAGAAATAATAATATACTAACCTCTATCTACTACTATTGCCATTATCCAGAGTTATAAATATATGATGGAAAAGACTTTATCTATAACCCTCACATTTCCTTCTCACAGGTTATTTTTAGTAAAACTCCAGACTCCAAATAATTGGATCCAAAAGTACATCCCTAAAATAAAAGTGATTTAAAACACATTTAATTGACAAAAATATACAATTATTATGTACAACATGATGTTTTAAAAAAATATTTTGATACCTCTTCACATGTAAAGTGTTTTAATTCCTTAATATCATTAAATTTATCACCAACTTGCAAAGTTACCTGATTGCACCACAATATTTTAGAGAGTTTGTATGAAACTGTCCAAATTGATTATGTATATAGCAATCAGTTGACATGTTTAATAAGTCTTGTTTAATTTATAGGACACCCTGTCATTCCTTCTCTTTTTTCTCTTGCAACTCATATGTTCAAGAAAGTATAAATATGGCCTGCAGTTTTCCACAATCTGAGGTTTACTGATTACCTCATCCAGGTATGTTTTTAAACATGCTTCTCGTTTCATTTTATATCATATAAATTGTAAAGATACAAATGAAAAAATTTGGTAAGATTTAATTTTTAGTAAAAACATTTTATAAATGAAATCAATAGAATTCTGATACAAAGAATATATATCACAAAGTCCACTATGATCATGGACTAAATTCATTTGTTAGATGTTGAAAAACTAGTGGCTCATAACCTGTGAATCTTTATTCATTAATTAACTGAAATGTTCCACAAAGAATAACCTTTCCTTAACTACTATTTAGTTATCCTTTCATCAAAAATGAAAGAATGCTGATTTTAAGTCCTTGGATATAAACTGAGGAGTGGTATGACTGGGTCAAATGGTGGTTCCATTCCATAGTGCAGTCCTACCAGCAATTATGAGTGTACTTCCCCCTACACACATCCATGCCAACACTTATTGTTGCTTGTATTCTTGATAATATCCATTCTGACTGGGATGAGATAAAATCTTAGAGTAGTTTTCATTTGCAATTCTCTAATTGATTAGAGATGATGAACATTTTTTCATATATTTGTTAATCAATAGTATTTCTTCTTCTGTGAAGTGTCTGTTCAGTTCTTTAACCCATTTATTAATTGGGTTATTTATTTTTTTTTTAGTGTTTTGTGTTTTGAGTTCTTTATATATCCTGGAGGTTAATGTTTTATCTGAAGTGTGTGTGGTAAAGATTTTCTCCCATTGTGCAGGCTCTCTCTTCACATTTTTGATTGTTTCCATTGCTGAGAAGAAGATTTTTAGTTTGAACCCATCCTATTTATTACTTCTTGATTTTACTTCTTATGCTTTAGGAGTCTGGTGAAGGAAGTCAATTCCTAAGCTGACATGGTGAAGATTGGTCCTACTTTTTCTTCTATTAGGCATAGGGTCTCTGTTCTAGTGCCTAAGTCTTTGGTCCACTTTTGAGTTGATTTTTATGCAGGATAAGATATAGAGGTTTAATTTCATTTTGTTACAGATGAATTTCCAGTTTTCCCTGAACCATTTATTGAATAGGCTATTTTTTCTCTAATGTATGTTTTTGGTGCCTTTGTCTAGTATAAGATAACCATATTTATGTGGGTTTGTCTCTATGTCTTCTATTCTGTACCATTGGTATACATGTTTATTTTTGTGCCAATACCATGCAATTTTAGCTAATAATGCTCTATTTCTTGATCTTTGATGGGTGGAACTCAAAACATATTTTAAATGATAAAATAAATTATGACTTCCATTTTAATTCAAACTCAAGAATATATCTTAACTTCTTAAGAAGTTAACCTTTTCGTTCTGGTTTCCCCTTAGCAAAACACAGTTTTTCACTGAGACCAGCACAGTCACTTATTTTGTTATACAGTAATCACAGAATTATATTTTACCACCAACAATATGATTACTGATAGTAGTTTAAAATTTTTATCATTTTGGGGGTTTTATGTAGTTTTTTCCTCCTTAGAATGTACAAACCAGACACATATAATCTATGTTTTAAATTATCTTGAAATATTCCCTCTTCAGTGGTTATTAGTTTTGCCATTTGTTTATTATAATAGGTTAATTTGTTTTATTTTGTAGTAGATTTTTATGGACAAATTTTTAAAGATATTTTAATTGTATATAATATATTTATATGATTTCAAAGATAAATCTATAAAACAGATTTATTCAAAGGTATCTAGCATCCATTACTTATGCACAGAATTCTTTATCTCGTCACAATAAAAAATCATTTTTTTAATATTGTAGTTTTCTGTCCTCCCTTTTCATTTGACATAAGAAGATAAGTCTTGTGTGTTTGTATTTACCAACTTTTATGGGAGAAGAGTTGCATGCTATGTACATTTTCCCTGTTTTGCTGTATTCCTTTAAGAAAAAACACTCAAGTTACTCTACAGTCATAAGGAGCTACTCTTTATTTTTTTTTAATTCATTCATTCCCTCCTTCCTCCTTCCTTCCTTCCTTCCTTCCTTCCTTCCTTCCTTCCTTCCTTCCTTCCTTCCTTTCTTCCTTCCCTCATCTTTCTTCTTTTAGAACTACTCAGTATTCCATTGTGTGACTACAATGTATTATGTTCTGGTCTACTACAGATGGACATGAATCTTTTTTCAGTCCTTTGTTCCTTTATATAATACTACCATACCGGTCTTCCTCATGCATCTCTCAGGCATTTGTCAGCATAAGTTAATGCAAGATTTGTAAAAATGAGATTCCTATATTAAATGGTGAATGTATATACATGTTACTGGATAATATTCAAATACATCTTCATTGGAGTTGTATAACTCTTCATGCCCACTAAGAACTTTTATTTTATCGAAAACTCCTCAAAAATTAATATTATCAAAATTTTGAATATCTGGGAGATGGTACATTAGAATACATTTAGCTTTCCCTTCTCTTGTTATGAGTGGATTTATTAATGTAATTGTTGCGCATTTATTTTTTAATTAATTTTTTTTCATTTTTATATAATCAAAGTTATCATTTCCTTATTATTTATGGGTTTTAATAATAGTTGTGAAACATTTACCTGTACTTACAGAAAAGTACAGAGGTATTCTTCTACAGTGTTTATGCTTATATATTGAAATTTCTGATGAATTTGGATTTTTTTCCTTATATTTTAATCACAAATGAATTCAACTGTATTTTTCTTTAAATATATGACTTTATTTTTGTTTTATCTTGACTGATTTGAGAAGCCACTTTTCCATATCCAATGAGTATATTTCTGAACTTTGTTTCTTTCCATTTTGATTTTCAGTCTATACATGCACTAGTATTTCACTGTTTTCAGTTATGATGTTTTATTGTTTGTTTTGTTTTGTTTGTATCATGGATTAAACCCAGGGGTACTAAACCACTGTGCCACATCTCTGGCCCTTTTTCATTTTTTTTTTTTTTTTTTTTTTTTTTTAGTTAGAGACGTAATCTCACTAAGTTGCTTAGGATCTCGCTAACTTGTTGAGGCTGTCTTTGAACTTTGAATTCTTCTGCTTGGGCCTCCCAAGCTTCTGGGAGTACAGGGTTTTGTCCCAGGCCTGGCTACGGTGTCTTTTTAATGTGTTATAATATCAAACAAGGCTAGTTGTTCTCCACCACCTTTCCCCAATTTATTTCTATGTCAGGATTTTCCTGATCATCTTAATTTATTGTTTCTTATAAACTTAAGATAAAAAATAACTTGTATAACATTCAGAAAATTACAAATTATTGTATATTCATTATAAACATGTAAATTTTTATAAAGAAACAGAGAACATTAGATAGATGATAGAAAATGGTGAATAGATAGATAGCTATACATAGAGATTTACCATTCAAATAAATTGTCCTAGCATTTGTTCAAGCCCATTTTTGCATCTCTCAGGAGTATTTTAGAATTTTGTTCATATAGGCTTTGTACATCTTTTTGTGAAGTTTGTCCCTAACAATCTATCTCTAATGTAAACAAAACAAAACAAAACAAAAACTGTGTTCTCTTTCATTTTAGATTTTACTCATTTTTATATGCATACATGATTATAGATTTTTATAGTGACTTTATAAGCTAACATTTTATCAAATTACCTTTTTTAAAATAATACATTTCTTCATGGATTCTTTGGGCTTTCCAGACATATTAATTTATCTTGTAAAAATGAGAAATTTCCCCCTTCCTTTCCAATTCTTATGTCTCTATATACTCTTTTCTAATTGCATTACATAATATTTACAGTGCGTATTCTGGGTAGTTCTCATTTTAGTATTATTGTTGACTTTAGTAAGAAAACTTGTACTTCCACACTAGTTAAGAGGTTTGTTGTTAATTCTTAGCAAGAAAAGTGAAGCAGGAGGCATTACTATACCAGACTTTAAATCATACTACAGAGCAATAGTAATAAAATCAGCATGGTATTGGCACCAAAAAAAGGATGGTAGACCAATGGTACAGACTTGAGAACACAGAGACCAATACATATAATTTCAATTATCTTATTTTACACAAAGGTGCCAAAAATGTACATTGGAGAAAAGATACCCTCTTCAACAAATGGTGCTGGGAAAACTGGAAATCCATATGTAACAAATTGAAATTAAACCTTTATCTTTCACCATGCACAAAATTTAACTCAAAGTGGATCAAGGATCTAGGAATCAGACCAGAGACTATATGCCTAATAGAAGAAAAAGTAAGCTCCAATCTCCAACATGTTGGACTAGGCCCCAAGTTCCTTAATAAGAATCCTTTAGTGCAAGAATTAATATCAAGAATCAATGAATGGGATGGATTCAAACTAAAAAGCTTCTTCTCAGCAAAACAAACAATCAGTGAGGTGAACAGAGAACCAACTAATTGGGAACAAATTTTTACCACATGCACTTCAGTTACAGCACTAATCTCTAGAACATACAAAGAACTCAAAAATCTTAACACCAAAAAAAGAAAAAAAAAAAAAAAAAAAAAAAAACAAATAACCCAATCAATAAGTGGGCCAAGGAACTGAACGGACACTTCTCAGAAGAAGATATACAATCAATCAACAAGTGCTTGAAAAAATGTTCAACATCTCTGGCTATTAGAGAAATGCAAATAAAAACTACTCTAAGATTTCATTTCACTCCAGTCAGAATGGCAGCTATTAAGAATACAAACAATAATAAATGTTGGAGAGGATGTGGGGGAAAAGGCACACTTTACATTGCTGGTGGGACTGCAAAATGGTGCAGCCATTATGAAAAGCAGTATGGAGATTCCTTGGAAAACTGGGAATGGATCCACCTTATCACCCAGCCATCCCTCTCCTGGGTCTATTCCCAAAGGACTTAAAAACAGCATACTACAGGGACACAGTCACATCAATGTTTATAGCAGCTCAATTTTGAAACCAACTCAACCAGCTCAATGTTTATAGCAGCTCAATTGTGGAACCAACCTAGATGCCCCTCAGTAAATGAGTGGATAAAGAAAATGTGGTATATATACACAATGGAGTATTACTCAGCAATAAAAGAGAATAAAATCATGGCATTTGCAGGTAAGTGGATGAAGTTGGAGAATATAATGCTAAGTGAATTCAAATGCCAAATGTTTTCTCTGATATAAGTAAGCTGATTCATAGTGGGGTTGGGTTAGGGAACATAGGAGGAGTAGAGGAACTCTAGAAAGGTCAATGGGGAGGGGGAGGGGAGGGAACGAGGGGGTATGAAGGGGGAAAAAAGAAGATGATGGAGTGAGATGGATATCAATATCTTAAACACATGAGTGAAGACTTGAATAGTATGAAAATTCTTTGTATTCAAATAGTGTAACATTAAAGGTGCTCTATATATGTAATATGAAATGTAATGAATGCTGTTGTTATATACACAACATTGAATTAAAAAAAAGATGTTGGTTGCTAGTCTAAAGGGTATACCTGACCATGTTAAGTAAGAATCTTTGCTACCATTTTTCACTGAAGATTTTTAGACATAAAAAGATATCCAATTTTACCAATAATAGTTTCTTTATTTATAGAAATGATTTCTTTCTCATTCTGTTAATGAAATGAATAACAAAAATGGATTCCTTAACAATAAATTACTTGTACATCTCTGAAGTAAATTCACTTGATCAAACTGTATTATTTTCTAAATACACTGTGTATCTGCTTGCTGTATCTTATTTGAGATATTTATATTGATAATCATAAGTGATATTGGTCTTTTGTTTCATTGTTTAGAGTTAGGGCTTTAATCTTAAACATATTTAGGAAATCAATGGCATATTCTATACATAAAACAAATTTGAAAAATTTATTAATTTTATGGTATAAATGACTTACAGTAGAATCATGATTTGATAACTTTAAAGATTTCACCTTTGGATACATATGGCCTGGTATTTTTTTTTTTTTCACTTTCCTTTTTGTTTCCTCTATGATGATTCAGACTTGTCTATTCCAAGGCAACTTACTTTTAAGTTTTAATCTTTAAGAATTTTTCTTTTCAATACAGTCTGCAAAGCAGTCTCATGGTTTCATAATATGTTTCATAGCACGTTTATGTGATGTAACTTTCATAAAATACATGTACCATTTTAAGTGTTCATTTTTATGAGTTTCAACAAATGTTTTAGAGTTCTTTCTCTACTTTCCCCAATGTTATTAAGGAAACAGACTTGTACTTTGTGAGTATTGGTGAATCTCTGTCCTTCCTCCAGGTTCTTCTGTATCCTCTTTTTCTTTACCTCTAATGTTTCTGTCCAAGCCCATTTGGACTGTGCTTCCCATAAGCTATCTTCATGCAGGGGTTTTTGTTACTAAGTGGGCTCTATGATGTCCTTCTTTTTGCAGTAGGCAGAATTGATATTTTTTCATAACTAAACAGGGCCAAGATCACAGAAATTTGTGATTACAAGCATATAACTATGTAACAAAAGACAGAAGCATATTTTTTTTTTTGGAGTTTTTCTCACCCTTGTTGACTCATATGCCATAAACCCAATTTCTCCCTACTGTTAACATGTTACTGTTAACATGTTAACTGTTAACATGTTAAAATGTAACATTGATCAAATCCAGACCCACTTTTTATGTGATACTCTTTTTTTGGAATAGAATATTTTCCAGAATAACACATTATATTTAGTATCATGTCTCTTTATCCTGTTATCGTTTGTGAAAGGCTGTCATATTGTCCTTGATTTCATTAACTTTGAAAGTATTTTAAACTGTTGTTTTTAACTCAAAGAAGTATTAAAAATTCTATTTTTTAGAATTTCCTTTTACAGGGATTTGTCAATGTTTTTCTCATGATTCAAAGGGTGTGATGGATTCTAAGATAAAGATCATGGGAGTAAAATGACATTTTCATCATGTTAAAGAAGGGTAGATACTACGTATATGACTAGTTACTAATTATGATCATTTTGACCACCTGGCCAAGGTATTATTTGTAAGGTTTCTCTATGATAAAATGCCTATTTGCTCCATTTCCATTCTCTGACCTTTGAGAGACAAGTGACTAATCACAATCCATACTCAAGGGGTGGGAATTTAAGCTCCACCTCTGCGAACAGGGATAGTCACATAAATTAATTGAAGTTCTTTTTTTGCAGGAAATTTACCTGTTCTGTTTCTTTTTATACATAATAATTTGTTTCATTTTTATTAAATGAATGAATTGCACATACAACTGAGGTTCAGTGGGAAATTTCACAACATTGATCAAATCCAGACCCACTTTATCTACTCTCCCACCCCAGTGACCCATGCCCCACCTGCCTGCATTTACCAGCCAGCCAGTTTAACTTGTTAGGTTACAGTTCTCATCATCTAATTATTTTACCTCTACATATCCCTGCATTAATGGGAACTGTTGGGAGTGACCTCATATCCAAATCATAACATTCTGCTCCCAACCCCTCAAACCCATGTTCATCTCACAGGACAAACTGTACTTAGTTCATTTCCAAAAATCCCATAGTTTTAACAGTTTCAGTATTGCCCAAAATTCGAAGTTCAAATTCTTACCTGAGACTCATGGTAAACTCTTTGCTATAAGCCCCTGTAAAAATCAAAAGTTATACATACTGAATATTCAATGGTACAGAGTAAACATTCCATTCCAAAAGGGAAGAATAGGTGCACAGAAAGAAAGGAGGGTCCAACACCAGACTGAAACCAAGCCAGGTAAACAGGTCCCCTAACTTTGCATACATCATCAAGGATACATTACTGCAAGATGTACTCTCCCTAGGACTTGGGCAGCCCTGCACCTCTGCTTTGCTAGTTACAGCCCCCATGACCTCTTTTATCCTGGATTTCTCTGCAGCCAGCATTTTTATTTTCTTGGAAAATAGTCCATGTTACTGATATCTCTTGATCTCAGTTGACCATACTAACTTCAGCCTCACCTGCAAAGATTCATTCATCACCCTATTAGGGGCATCCCACAGAAACTCTAGTATTGTTACACTTTGAGCACCTAAGCCTTCCTTCAAAATCTTAGTGGAAGCCTTCATGACCACTTAAATTCAGCATTCTGAATTCCTTTAGAACCAACACCATTTGTATGATACCAGGGTCTGCTGTCAGTTTGGTGATATCTAGAACCCCTGTGATCATGGCTGCAAGAGACTATGAGTGTGTATATAGTCCTTCCTTGTGCTAGCGGTTCCTCCATGATATTTTCTCAAAGGTATTTTTCTTTCTACATCCTTGAGCTTGCAGTGAATGTGGTCTTGCAAATTCTTCAAATGCCCTTGAGGCAATTTTCCTATATCTTGTGTAAAGTACTTGGTATCTCTTTAGGGTCTCTAATCTTTTCAATAAACACAACTTTCTCAGCCCTAATTTTACATGCATTTTTCTGATCAAATTGAAAGCTTTTAAAATCCTTTAGCTTTGTTTTCTGACACTAGTTATTAAAGCAAATCTTTCTAAAAGCTGACGCCAATATCCAGGCCACTGACTGCTGTAGTGCTTGAAATTTTTTCCAACAGATAAATTAGTTCATCACTTTTAAATTCAGCCTCACACAAAGTCTCAAGACATGAATAAAATGTAGCCAAATTATTTCCCCTAATATAAGACAGGTGATTACTAGTCCAATTTCTAATAAGGTCCTCGGTTCCCTCTGAAACTACATGAATACAATCTGCATAGCTGTCAGCATTTTGGTTTTCTGTGCTCCCACAGGATTCACCCATTAATTTCCACATATACCATTCTAAAGCTTTTACAGTGTGCATCAGGAAACTTTATATAATGCCCACAAACCATCTCCATAGGTTTCTGAGCCACATGGTCAGGTTAGTCACATCAATAACTCCACTTCTCAGTCCCAATTTCTGTTTCAGGCAGCTTTTTATCACTGCAAAATACTTGCCAAGAAACAAGAAACACTTAGACGAGTGGGTTCTAAGTTCATTTGGGGCTCATGGTTTCAGAGATCTCATTCCATAGGCCATTGAGTCTATTGCTTTGGTCCCAAAGTGAGGCAGCTCCTCATGGGAGAAGGGCCTGGTGAAGGAAAGCTGCTAAGCTAATGATGGGGGTCCAGAAGCAGAGAAAAAGAAGGGCGGGCTCACATGGAAGGTGTCCCCTTCCAGGGCATTCTCCCAGTGATTCACTTCCTCCAAACCTTTACCTGCCTAGAGTTACCACCCAATAATTGTATTCAAACTAAGTTGGACTTGTTAGGTGTCAGCTCTCATAATCTCAATATTTTATCTCTGAATATTTCTGTATTAACAGGAGCTTTTCAGAGAGATCTTATAACCAAACCATAACAACCACATTACTTATTTTGTTAATCAAAAGTTTCCAGCTTTTTCATAGAGATTGTGCCAAGTTTTCTATGGTGTCTCTTTGGCATATTCCTATTTTTCTTTTGTTTTTGTTTTCATTACTCATGTTCTTACCTTTCTGTCATTACAAGTGACCTACATTCATTCATATATTCCTTGGCCTAGCCCTCAACATAGCCATTTCTCCAAGGAGCTCTTATTTCTTTTGGTGGCAATGAGCATTAGAAACCAGTATTGGAATACTTGGCTCTATCCTTTTCAGTGGGCAGAGCTAGGAAATATGTGTATACATACCAATTCCTGTATATGTAAACATCTATAATCATTTATTTATATTTATTTCTATTTATATTTAGCTAAACAAGAATTCATACTGATGCAATACCATACCAATCCAATGCAATATGATTCATTCTAGTTTTTCTCTTTTGCTTATCCTCCTCTACTAGTGAGAAGCCTGGTTCCTACCATCCATCCTCATTTACTTGTTTGTTTGATTTTCAGAACACACATACAACAGTTACAAAATTGTCTATAGTCACATAAGAGCCAACTTTACCAATTAGAGTACAGTGTTTTATTGTAGATTATTTAATTTTTATTCTTATATTTTTCAGTCAAAATATCATTTTTCAAAGTTACTCAAGTTAATGTTCTTGTTTCCCCACGCACTTCAGTAAGACATGTTGTATTAAAGTGCTCAGGACATAATAATTTGTTATAGGGCAACAGAAAATTAATGTGTTTTTATCCTGAAAATAAGATTTTTTGTTTAGCTAGATTTGAAATTTCATAGGCCCTAGATTATTTCATAATTGTTCAAATTTTGTGTGGTTCTCTTGCTTTTCACTGCACACTGGATCTTGTGAAGCCCATCCCCTACTTAGGCTATTACCCTAAGTAGCCCCCTGGGCTTTTTGGTGAAAAATCTTTGTGAACTTGCAACAGGCCATATCTTGGTGATCTGTCACCACATGGCACTATTAGGGATTTGAGAGACACTTTGCCATACGCTTTTGCTATTAATAGTTTTTGGTAGGTTTGTATTTTTCTCTTATTACTATTTCCACAGATTCTTGAGGAAGCTCAAAAACTATATTTCTATCTCTGTCTAATCTACTCAAATCTTGGCATTTTTTTCTCAAATGTATTTATTTTTGATAATTGGATTCAAAAGGGATATTTGCCATTATTTTCAGGATAAGAAGAAACAACAAAAATGTTCAATATAATTCCAACACATTCAGTTAATTATTGAGACAGAACTAAGAAATAGGGTTTGCGATTAATTTCGTAAATACGGAAAATACAATCATCTGATCTCTCAGGCTATTATGAAATTTCTTCTCTTTTTTTTGGTGCAGGACAAGAGTTTTTCCCTCAATATGTATCATTTTCTTAGAATAAGGTAAGTACGTAAGTAAGGTAGTATAGATTTTCACAAGCAAAGTCAGAAAAATATGGCAAATTTGAGCACTTCATTATCCTGCTTCCTTAATACCTTGAACCATTTTTGTTTGTGGTATTTTAACTTAATACCTAGAAGAGTAATTTCTAAATTGAATGGTTATGGATCATTTTGAGAAATTTTTAAAATTTCTGATCCAGTAAACCTGTAGTGATAACTGAGAGTTTGTATTTCTAACAGACTCACAGATGATACCCATGCTGCTGGTCCCTGGAAGTCACCTTGTCTAGCAAGGGCTTGGAGGATCCATTAATGGGTTTCAGATAGCTGTTCATTTTCTGACTTTATTATATATAAGTAGACAGAGAAAAAAGAGAGAAGAGATATCATATTTTTCATGAGATTTAAAATAATTCTTGCACTAAAAATATTAGGAACCATTAGCCAATAAGATAAAGTTCAAACTTGTTAGGATAAATGTAAAGTTCCCTTGAAGTCCTCATTTTATTTTTCTTCACTTCCTTCTAAGGATAATGGATTTTAGCCATGCTCAATATTTGTCATAGAATCTAAAAATTATACATGATTTCTAGGTCTATCACTTCAAAAACAATCTAAATCTTCTTTTTTTCACAAATCACCTTTTATATAACTCCAGTTATTGCTTTGTCTAAATACTTTAATTATGTGTGTTATAGTCTGTACTATTACAGTTATAAACTATGCATTAGTCTCTACCTATGACATTACTGTAATTATTGTTACAAGACACTTTAGTTGAATATTTCTCTTGGAACCATCCTTTTGGTTGAATGAAAAGGGGGGGGGGGGGTGCAGACCAGTAGGCAGGCATATAAAGAATCAGAGTAACAAGAAAGAAAGAATTGGAATGGAAAGTCTAAAGAATTCTGCTGTTAGCAATATCACAACTTGTTAGGTAACATATATCACTTATAAAAGATCATAAGATATTTCCATTTAAAACATGTTTTGAAAGTGATGATCTATAAAATCATAAAGCTTTAAATGGTAAAATCAAATTGGGAACTCTCAAAATATTATATTTTTTCTTATAAATGCAATAAAATTATTAAGAATAAAAATTAGCATAAGGGTCTTTCAAAATTTCTGATTTGGAAGAAAGCTATCCAATAAGATGGGACAGCAGTAAGCAAGAAAATAAATATTCAAGATGGTTGAGTGAGATTGTGGATATTTTATTAGTATAAAGTTTCATTCAGATTTCCAAAATGCTTCTAATCACTGGATTTATAGGGATGTCAGTGTACAAATATTGGCTTATCATTTATAGTGGATTAATTTCATGATGCAGTAGTAGTGCAGGGAATTTTTTCTGCTAGACATGTGCCTTCATTGCTATTGTTCTCATGCATAAAGGAGATATGGACGCATTATAGGAGACACTACCAGGAAATTTCCCCATTTGGTATACAAAAACCTACTTTGTTTTGTAATCCTTGTGGTATGTAATCCATGGACTGAACTAAATATTAATACTTCCTATCCCTTTGTGAGAAATTCTGGTGTAAGGAAGATTGATAAATAAGAGCAGATCATGCTGCATGACATCATTTACAATACTACTTACAAAATAATTCATTAAATACATGTGTAGGCATTTGAAGTTTTATCTACTGGGAGGCTTGTAGAGAATATTCCTTGTCCACCTCAATGTGTTTAATTTGCTTCTACTCCTTGTGCCCAGGTCTGGCCTCATTATTTGCATGCCATTCCTGGTGAATTGGAAAGAAGTTGCATAGATACCTTGCCATTATTAATCACTGCCTCTATTGTCAAAAGCTATTTGCAGATATTTTATCTCATTCTATCTAAAAATTATTCTGATGTATTTATGGTTTGCTCTTCTTTTGTACTATAATTTGATACATGAAAATGGTGCTCTACAAATCAGGGAATAGTGAAAGTAATAATTTGTCCACACAAATTAGACTCTGATGTACTACTATTCTCTAATGTCTCTCATATTCGTCTTTACATCACCAACCACTGTGGATTTTTTCAGATGTGCAAAGAAAATTGCAGCTATTTAAAATAACCTAGAGAGGGAGAATGATAGGCAATATTCTAACTACCTGAGCCCTTTACATTTCAGCACCCTTGTTGTCAAGGAAACCACTTGGGACTTTAGGGAAATTTGTGGATATTTAAAATGGATTGTGCCTGTATATGGATAGACATTTGCACAATTCACATTGAAGAATAGAAAGCTTCCAGCCCTGAAATATTAATCCTGGAATTTTAAGGGCTGAGGATGAGAAATAACAAAATGCAAAGGTTTATTCACTTATAATCCAAAGTGTGTGCTGTGTATACTATTTCAGATGACTATTAAGCTGAGATGTTAAAAAAATAGTCTGTCTAGAAGAGTAAAGCATGCAGTATAAACCTTATAAACATTACATGGTATTCTGCATTTGTAATTTGTGATTTTTAACAATGCATCCTCATTTTGACTATTAATCCCAAGTCTGATTCCGTTTTAAAATCTTAAAGGTAAAATAGATGAATTCCTTGCTGGAACTCTACTAGAAACTGACTAAATTCTATTAAAGTGCTGACATGAATCTTTATTCACAATACTGTAAAATGCAAATATTATAAAAGAAAGTAGATAGGCTGTCATATCAAAACACGAACAAGTTTTTCCATTTCTGTGTGTTCATATCTTCTTATTTTTATCCCTTTACATATTTCTGCTGAAGATGGTATATATATGGTAAGACAACTGACTGCTGAATAGAAAGCAGCAATACAAATGGATTTCTAGATACTAATTTTACATAAATGTGTAGTTAATTTTTGGTATTGCTCTCCTTGGACATGAGGCTGAGTTTTCCTTAGTTTCTATCCACTTCTTCAACATGGGAGAGTGAGCTTCATCCTGAATATTTTGAGTATAGCATAGTCCCCACCAGTTCATTTTAATGAATTGCAGAATATTTCTGCAAAATATCTGCAAAAAAATGAATCTCTACCAAAATAATGTGTATACATTGTCATAACAAAGATTTAGCTGATAGATGGTATCCTCAGAGTTCCTAGCTTTCACAGTTCTAAAATGTGAACAGTGAAAATTCATGAATTCAGAAATAAAAGAGTATAATGGCTAACTTCAATTTTACCACAAGGTGCCCAGATATTTGGTTAAATGTTATTCTGGATGTATCTCTGAAGGGGCTTCTGCCTGAGATCAACATTTGAATTGGCAGGCTGAGTAGACTGAGGAAAGGAGCTCTCTTCAATGTGGGTGGCTCTCATCCATTCTGTTGAAGGCCCCAGAAGAACAAAAAAGACTAAATCAGAGATAATTCATTCATTCTACATGACTGTAGTCAGTTGGAAACATTGGCTCTCTTCATCTTCAGACTCACACTCAGACTGGAACTTACACTATTAGCCGTCTTGGGTATCCACCTTGCTGACTTCAAATCAAGGATATGTTTTTTCAATTAAAGATAAACATTTATACAGACCTCACTTTTATATACCAGGTGAATATTCATAATGAGCATGGGTAGCTGTTTTTTATTCCAAATTCCTTCTAAAATTGGAGTAACAATAGTAACATCAGCACCTGATGTTAATAACAGGTATAATATCTGCAATTCAGCTAGATATTTTCCAGATAAAGTTCAGTTGAAATTTTCAAAGTAACAATAGCAATAAAGTAAAAACAGAAGGCAAAGTAGAAAGATGAGAGAAGAATATTTGAACCCAGGATGTGAACCTAAGTGATTGGGATAAGAGCTAGAGAATGGGTAGTGGATGGGAAACGTGGGAATGCTGTGGAATCCCTTCTTCCTCCTGGAAGCACAAAATCATTAGAAAGGAATACCAGGGGAAGTCTAAGAGGAGCTCTAGGTAAAATCTGAGTGGATATGAACAGCTATCTTACCCCATACCCCAAATTACTAGGCATTTCTCCACATGAGCAGGCCTACTACCAAGTACAGAGGATACTAATGACAATGGGACTGTGAGGAAAAAGCTGAATGTACACACCTAACTTGGGGGGAAAGGTGGTTATTCATAATCATCTCATCATTTAAGAGTGGATAGACAGCAAAACCATGACACATGGCCAATAAAAAGTGTACATACAATTATATGAGTTGAGTATAGCAACTTGCAGAAGAATGACTAACTTAAAAAAAAAAAAAACTGCCAAATACAGAAGTATATTTTAGAAAGTGTCTGCTTTGTCTCACAGTAAAAAGAAATGAACACCATGAAACAAGAGATGAAAGATGAGAGGATAAGACAACAGACTGAGATATAAAGAGGAGCTAGGTGGGAGCCAGACAGAGGGCAGAGGGAGCTGAGCAAGATAAGGGAAAAATGAAAGGAAACCGAAGATACAATAACTAATTTTAAAACTGCTTTGAAAGCAGAAAAGAGAAGAATTGTACTATAAAAACTAAATCAGTGATGTGAAAGCTGAACTTTGAGCTCCTTAAGTTTTCTATTATTAAGTGATAATAGGTTTCTCATAGTTAAACTCAATTTTAAAAAAATCACAAATGTAAGATTAGTGGAGGAATTAATAAGGATTATACTTTTAATTCATATATTTTCAAATAGTCAAATTTTGAAATAACTACCTCATCATTATCCTAAATGCATGATTGAAGACTTGAATAGTACGAATATACTTTGTATACAAACAGTGTTATGTAAAAAGAGGATGTATATGTGTATTATGAATTGTAATGCATTCTACTATTACAAATACAACTTTGAATAAAAAAAAGAAATAACTACCTCACTAAAATAATCATATAATTTGAAAACCCATAAGTAGTAGAATTAAATGAATAAATAAAAGTTCATTAACTTTGTTTGCAAAACTTGTGTGTAAGTAAAATACATTAATTAATATGCATGTACCAATATGCCACAATTAAACCCACCATTCTATACAATTAATATGCACCAATCAAAAAGATCAAAATGCATCAGTTAGAAAGTGGCTGAAAATGATCAAAGAAAAATAAATACATAGAACCATAGAAAGGAATAACTATGCTTATACTTTTAAAAAGCTTACTGAAATATTTAGTGTTTAGGAAAATGGAATGGTTCTCCCAAAGCTCAATGATTTAAAAGAACAATAATCATAATGTAGATTTAATAATTCTATTGCAGGTTTCCTGAGGAATGTTTTCAGATTCATTTGATATTAAAATTTCTTCCAAACTTACAAAAAAAAAAAAAAAGTAACTGTCTTCTAGAAATGCTCCCAGGCCTCAGTAAAGGAAGAAAATCATTGATTTGTTTCTAGAAGATAACAATGCTGTAGCAAAAACTGACAGAGAAACTAAAGGTAGACTCATTTATGAGTACTTTTAATGAAATTGTAGCAAAACAAAACCAGAATGTTATTCATTGAGTCATGAACACATAACCAAATAGGTTTTATTTTAATAAGTTTGTGATGGATCAATATTAAAAAAAACTTATTAATATACAGTCCTATCTGAGAAACTGAATAAAAATTACATAATCATCATAGGTGCTGAAAAGATATTTGCTAATATTTAGTATTCATTTCTGACAAGTAGTGTTAGATATCAGAAAAACAGCATCCTAATATTATTAAAATGCATAAAACCCTTGTTAGTAGTAGTGTAATGATGACATTTCTTCCATGAATAACCTACAGAGTCATTTCATTTTTGGTCAAATCAAAGTTGGTGTGTGTGTGTGTGTGTGTGTGTGTGTGTACACAAATCAACAAATTCTTTCTAAGAGGTATATGAACAAGCCAATTATATAGCCAAGCCAGTATGAAAGAACAAAGTTTGTGACCTTGCACTAATGGGTATCCAAACCTACATTATTAAAAAAAAAAAAAAAAAAAAAAAAAGGCAGTGTTAGGCACAGGAATACACTTCTTATTCTTAAAAAGCCATAACAGGGAGTCCAGAAGGTAGGGGAAGAGTGGTAGAATGCAAGAGTAATGAGGAGCCCACACTCCCCAGATTGACTACTACAAGGATTTTCTACCCTATTCAAGACACAGAAAGCATTGGGATACTTAAATATAGTTACAAATATATTTTTAAATTATCACTTTGGCTGCTATGTTAAGAACAGATAGTAATGGTGCAAGTCAGATCATGGAGAATTGTTTCAAGGCTAGTATGTTATCAAAACAAGGGATCAGAGTTCTGGCATTGGAACTGCAAGATGTAGTCAGATACCGAAATATTTAGAAAGATTTGCTGAAGATTGGTATGCAATTGGTATGATCCATATGATAGAGAAAGAGAAGCCAAAGACCACTGAAAAATTCACATCATGAGCTGAAGGAATAAACAATTTTTAAATTATTGAACTGGGAATGGTTGTAAGAAAAAATATTGGGCAGGGAATCAGGAATTCTTTTTTTTTTGCAAGTAAATTTGAAGCACCTGATATCCAAATGCAGATGTGAAATTAGAAATTAGTTATCAGAATCTGGAGTTCAGCTGAGATATAATTCTCTAGAGAGTATTAAGTGTGTGTACATAGCACTGAGTCACTGCATGTGTGAAGATGGTGACCAACTCTGCCAAATACTACCTCTCTTGAAGGAAGATGAGTGCTTAGAATTGGTCATTGATCTGACAGTCTGGAAGTCATTGCTGACTCTGTCAAAAGCTGTGTTGGTAGAGTGGTGGAGTCAAATGACTGACTTTAGTGGGTTTAAGAAAAGCATTTATTGACATAGATATTATTATTAGATGGTACTAACCTACAAATTTAATTTTCTTAAGTATAACAAAGGTATTATGGTTTCATAACAGAATAACCTTATTCTCAGTTGATATTGCTGACATGTGAAAAGGACATCTGAACCTCTGAGTGTTATTACATCTGAAATTTACTTTTAAAATATTAATAAAAATAGATGCAGGGCATGATGATATACACCTGTAATCCCAGCACTTGGGAGGCTGAGGCAGGAGGATTGCAAGTTCAAAGCCAGCCTCAGCAATGGTGAGACACTTAGCAACTCAGTGAGACCCTGTCTCTAATAAAATACAAAAAAGGTCTGGGAATGTGACCCAGTGGTAGAGTGCTCCTGAATTCAATCCCTGGTACCAAAAAAAAAAAGTAAAGAAAAAAACATTTAAGAAAATAAATTACTTATATAGGGATAGATAAAGCAAATGTGACAAAAACAATGGAAAGAATTGGGGATGACAACTATTATGATTTGGATCTAGAAATGTTTGCTTAAAAGTTCCTGATTTAGAAGCATGATCAATAATGCAGAAACATTCAGAAGCAGGGATTTCAGGCAATTATGAGATCTATCACCTCATGTATGAATTAATCCATTCAAGACATTAATAATCAAATGGGCTATTGGGTAGTAACTATAGGCAGGTGAGGCATAACTGGAGGAAGTAGGTCACTACAAGTGTGGCCTGGGAATTATATACTGTCCCTGGCACCTGCTTTGTCTGTGTCCCTGCTGCCCAGAGCTGAGCACCTTCCTCTGCCACACTCTTCTGACACTGTTCTGACATGATGTTCTACCTCGATTTAGGCCCACCCAGAACACTGTGTTATGGGCCAGGTCATATGGGAAATGACCAAAAAGACTCCATTTTACCCTGAGACTCCATGTCATATAACAAATGCTTCTCCCATGGAAAGCTCCACCTCTTTACCCATCAACAGTTGCTTAGCATAGCATGTTTGGCAACAAAAAATGGCAATTCTTATACAATGTAAAAGTATTCTCTCTTTGGTTCTCATTTTTCTTGGACAATGTACCCTGTCAGAGATTGATTGTCTAGATGTTGGTAACCATTCTTTACCTTGTATACAACTAGGGATGTTTTGACCCACTTCCCTTCTGCTTACTTGCTGCTATGACAACCTGGAAAGTCCCATGGGAAATACCAATATACCCCTTGCATTGTCTCACTAACTGCCCAATTCAGCTTCTGTACCTGCTTGCTTGCAGCTACATAACCTCAGATGCAGTTTTTTCCTTTAAATATCCTAAAATGCTCAGGATCAGGGCTGTCCTTGCAGACACAGTTATGGGTCCTGTGGAGGCAATCACCCACCAGACAGTTAAATAAAGACTCTTCAATTTGGAAAAAACTGGGACTCAGTGTGTTTGCCTGAGTGACCTTCCCATAACAAAGGGAATTGGGTGACCATGGACTGAGACCCCCCAAAACCAAAATAAATTTTTATCCTTCTTGCCAGGTATTTTACAGGTATTTTACATGAAATGAGCAAATAGAAAGAAAACTCAGGTGGAAAATCATGGCTAAGAGATATTTAAATGTGTGACATGACCTTGTACTTGAAGACTTGAAAGAACAATCTAGTAGAGAGTTAAAAGTGATGATGTAGAGAAAGAGATACAGTAGAATTTAAGCATTAAGGACCTCATATTAACTTTATCTGACCCTCACCTTTATTCTCTGAGCAGTTATTCAATCTAGCCTGTCCATTGAGTAATATGTCAAGAATTGCCCACAGGCAACTAATCAGTAAATAAAATTACTCATCACTTTTCTTGAGACTGGAAGAACTGAAAAACATCTTGCAACTAGGTGATTAAGATCAGAAGTGCATCATCTAACCATAAACACTGAACCGTCACCTGCTATGAGAAGAGCCACAAGTCAGCATATATCCATTATCCACTGCTATAATCCAGCCCTGAAGGAGAGATCCAAGATGGCAGACTCAAGACAGGTAGCCTTCGGTGTCACTCCGTGAACTAGGACTCAGGTGTGAGAATACTGCTTAGTTGCTAGCGATACTCATGCTCCCATGAAGGAGTAACTGTCATTGTGCCTGTCTGAGGCTGGGGTTACAGACAACAGCATCAGGGAATTCCAGATGCCAATCCTGTGTGGACCTCCATCTGCCAACATAGGCCAGCTGCTGCCATCTTGGGATGCTGCAGCAGCAGCACAGAAACTCACATACATACAGTAGCCAGCCTGTACCCAAGGAATTTACACAGGCTCTGAAGTCAGCTGACAGCCATACACACCACACACCAACAGCCATGGAGCTCATATCCAAACCCAGCGTCCAGTACCATCACTCAGCTCCATCACCTGGCTCCCTCCATCTGACCCAACACTGTGACTCATAAAGTGGGAACCTACATCTTTGGTCACCTTTCAGCACCATTTCCCAGGGGGACAACTCCCAGCTTGGAACTATGGCTGATCAGGGCCACTACAAAGCTATAGGGTAAAAACGAAAAAGCCTTGGATCCACAGTGCTAGAAGAGAAGACACATAAGCAATATGAAAAGACAAGGGGAAAAAGTGCCCCCCCCAAACAAACACACCTCTTTATTAGAATCCATGGCAAGCACACAAGAAGAAATGACAGAGAAGGAGTTCAGGATGTATATAATTAAAATGTTCTGTAGATTAGAGGATGATACAAGAGAGCAAATACAGGCAGAAAAAGATCATTTTGACAAAAAAAAACAACATAAACAAATACAAGAAGCCAAAGGTTACTTCAATAGGGAGATAGAGGTTCTAAAAAGAAACCAAACAGAAATCCTGGAAATGAAAGAAACAATAAACCAAATTAAATGTTTAACTGAAAGCATCACCAACAAATTAGACCACTTGGAAGACAGGACCTCAATGAAGACAAAATATATAATCTTGAAAAGAATGTAGACCACACAGTGAAAATGGTAAGAAATCATGATCAGAACATTCAAGAAGTATGGGATAGTATAAAAAGACTGAATTTAAGAGTTATTGAGATAGAGGAAGGCATAGAGTTCCAAACCAAAGGAATAAGTAATTTGTTGAACAAAATAATAGCAGAAAATTTTCCAAAACATGAAGAATGAATGGGAAAAACCAAATTCAAGCCTGTGTAAATTCCTTACTGGATGCAAAATGTACAAAATCACAACAGATCCACATGAAGTCACATTATAATGAAAATGCCTAATATACAGAATAAGGAGAGACTATTAAAAGCCACAAGAGAAGAGAATCAGATTACATATAGGGGAAAACCAATTAGATTATGTGCAGATTTTTCAACCTAAACCTTAAAAGCTAGAAGATCCTGGGACAACATATATCAAGCTGTGAAAGAAAATGAGTGCCAACCAAGAATCTTATATCCAGGAAAATTAAGCATTATATTTGATGATGAAATAAAAACCTTCCATTATAAACAAAAGTTATAAAAATTTAAAACTCAATAGCCAGCACTACAGAACATCCTTGGCAAAACATTCCATGAAGAAGAAATGAAAAACAACAATGAAAATCAGCAAAGGGAGATATTAAACTAAAGGAAACACTAATCAAAGGAGAAGCCAGGTCAAGTTAAATACCAAAAATAAACAAAAATGGCTGGGAATATAAGTCATATCTCAATAATAACCCTGAATGTTAATGGCCTAAACTCATCAATCAAAAGATACAGACTGACGGATTGGATTAAAAGAAAAGACCCAACAATATGCTGTCTCCAAGAGACTCACCTCATAGGAAAAGACATTCACAGACTGAAGGTGAAAGGTTGGAAAAAATAATACCACTCACATGGACTGTGGAAGTAAGCAGGGTTTCCATCTTCATATCAAATAAGGTAGACTTCAAGCCAAAGTTAATCAAAAGGGACAAAGAAGGATATTTCATACTGCTTAAGGGAAACATCTATCAACAAGACATAACAATAATAAATTTATATGTCCCAAACAATGGAGCACCGATGTTCATCAAACTCTTCTCAAGTTCAAGAGTCAAATAGACCACAACACAATAATTCTGGGAGATTTCAACACACCTCTTTCACCACTTGATAGATCGTCCAAACAAAAGTTAAATAAAGAAACTTTAGACCTCATTAAGATAATTAATAACTTAGACTTAATGAATATTTATAAAATATTTCATCCTTCAATGAATGTATACACTTTCTTCTCATCGGCACAGGGATCCTTCTCTAAAGTAGACCATACACTATGCCACAAAGCAACTCTTATCAAATAAAAAAAAAAAAAAAAGTAGAGATACTACCCTGCGTTCTATCAGATCATAATGGAATGAATTAGTAATCAATTATAAAATAAAAAATTAAAAAAGCTACTCCAACACTTGGAGTCTAAATAATATGCTACTGAATGAACAAGGAGTTGCAAAAGACATCAAGGAGAAGATTAAAAAAATGCTTAGAGGTGAATGAGAACACAGATACAACATATTGAAATATCTGGGACACTATGAGGGCAGTACTAAGAGGAAAGTTCATTGCATGGAGTTCATTCCTCAAAAGAAGAAAAAGTCAACAAATAAATGATTTAACATTACATCTCAAATCCCTAGAAAAAGAAGAACAATCCAACACCAAAAAGCAGTAGAAGACAGGAAATAATTCAAATCAGAGCTAAAATCAATGAAATTGAAACTAAAGAAACAATAGAAAAAATTGACAAAACAAAAAGTTGGTTCTTTGAAAAAATAAATAAAATTGACAGACCCTTAGACATGCTAATGAAGAGAAGGAGAGAAAAAACTCAAATTACTAACATCCATGATGAAAAAGGAAATATCACAACAGACACTTCAGAAATACAGAAGATAATTAGAAATTATTTTGAAAACTTGTACTCTAATAAAATAGAAAATTTGAAGGCATTGACAAATTTCTAGAGTCATATGAATTGCCCAAACTGGATCAGGATGATATATACAATTTAAACAGATCAATTTCAAGTGATGAAATAAAAGACCCCATCAGAAGCCTACCAACCAAGAAAAGCCCAGGACTGGATGGATACACAGCCTAGTTCTACAAGACCTTTAAAGAATTAATACCAATATTCTTCAATTAATTTCAGGAAATAGAAAAAGAAGAAGTGTTGCCGCCTAAAGCAACAATACCACGGGAAAGAAATTGGAGGCAGACTGGGAATGAGTGGTTTCTTTATTCTTGCTTCTTCTTCTCTCCTTTTTCTCTCTCTATCTGACACTCCTGGCCTGGTTAAATACTCTTCACCCATTAAGCATACACATGTACAGGGGTGGCACAGAAAGATTCTTAGTCAAATTCATTAAGGTCAGGTGTAAACAAGTAAACGCCTCCTCTTGGCTCTCAGCCAGCTGCCATCTTAGCTACTTCCTCATTAAAGGCTCTTACAAGGGAGCACTTCCAAACTCATTCTATGAGGCCAATATCACCCTCATCCCCAAACCAGGCAAAGACACATCAAAGAAAGAAAACTTCAGACCAATATCTCATTATACCAATAATGAAAATAGATGCAAAAATTCTCAATAAAATTCTATAATCTAGCCCTGAATCAGCCTGCCAACAAGATGGACTTTTGATAAAAGCTCTCATCCTCTAAGTCAGCTAGCTTTTCAAATAAAGCCACCTTCCTTGCCGTAATACCTTGTCTCTCCATTTAATTCTCCTGTCATTTGATGAGTAGGAGGACTTGGGTCTGGTAACACAACTGTGGACACAATGTAGTAAGTGGGCAAGATGGATGGAATCTAGTACACTAGTGTAGGCACGGCCTAATTTTAGTTATTTTCTTAATTTCAGATTTCCTATACCAAAGAGATGTCATTATTGCACTGTGACTACTAATATAAACCATATATTATGTTACAAAAACATATAAATTTGCCCATAAATGTGCTATCACTTTCTATACTACATTAAAAAGCAAGAGGGGTATAGAAGCAATTTTTAAAAACTGAACAATAAAGTAAAAATAACCTAATAACAGAATACTAAAAAAAATGCCAAATAATATAGTGTGAAACTATTTTATGCACATTAAAATATTATGGAGACATTATTTAGTGAGATGAGTTCTGTATAAAGATATATATGTTTGTGTGTGTGTATAAATATATATGTCTGTATATGACTATATATGTGTATATATTTATGCCGCATACATAAAGAGAGAAAGATAGAGAATAATTTATCATGAGAAATTTTTTTTCATAAAATTTTAGAGGATAAGAAGTCCTATTAAATTTCCATTTGCAATTTTGAGATCCAGGGAAAATGATAGGATAGTTCAGCTTCAATCTGAAGACCTCAGAATAAAGGGAGCCAATCATACAGATCCTAGCTTGAAGACAGGGTGACATGATATGTCTACTTTGAGTAATGAAACAAGAAAAAGGGCATTTTTTTCTTCCTGCATATTTTTCTCTATTGAAGCCCCCAAAGGATTGGATGATGCCCACCCACATTGTTGGAGAACAACCTACTTTATTAGGTCCATCAATTCCAATGATAAACCTATCTGCAAAAAAACCTCGCACACATAGCCAGACAAAATATTTAATCTGCTTTCTCAGCATCCCAGGACCCAGTCAAGTTTACATGTGAAATTAATCATCACATGGTCCTTTAGGAAAAATGTTTCCCAACCATAAAGCCTTAGGGTTTACAGTGTGGTCTCAAGTCTGGTAGCAGGAGCATCACTTGGTTACATGTTAGAAACGTATAATCTCTGGCTGCAGCCCAGATTCAGAGAGAAACTTTATTTTGAACATACCTTCCAGGCTATTCAATGCACATTAAAGTTAGAAAGCTGTTAGGTAGAGAGCACCAAGGTTATAAAATATATTTTCTTCTGCAATGCAGATAAAGATTCCTGAGTTCGTTGTCAACATTACCATGAACAATGCAGCATTGGCTAAACCTTTTAGTATGCTGTTAGTATATATAATAATAAAATTTCTAAAACTTACTATTTAGTCTGTCATATTTTGAATCATTAATCACTGAAACCTCAGCGGGAAAAAATAACTAAAGTTATTCTTTTCCTTTGGTTATTTTTTTACAGAGAAATTCCATAATACCTGTAACCTAGATTGAGCCATTATATGTTGATCAGCTTTAATTGCTCCAGTTCATAAGCTGGCTGCTTTCAACTCAGCTGTTTTCACTAAATTTAGATTTGATACCCTCCACCCCTCACAGCAAGCCTCAGGGAAATGTGCTGCACTGCAGCCTATATGCTATGGTTAGAAAAGCAAAACCAGAGTGTCAGCAAGTCCATTCAAGTCAGCTCTTCATTATCTATGGGAAGTCAAAGACTACTACCTCTATTTTATTTGGAAACATGATATACAATAATATAGCAAAGTCACTTTTCTTATATTCTGTGAGAGTCACATTTTAATTGTATCACTGTGTAGAGTAGAGGCTAAGTGGAAGGTTGAGGAAGATGCAAAGAAGAGAGGATTTCAGTGCATAATAAGTAATTACACTTAAAGCAAGTGTTTATTAACCTCTGTGAAGGCCAGGGTACTGTGTACAAGTTAAAAAATCCTCAACCAAGTAACGGAAAGTTGACAGAATTATCCTACAATCCAGAAAATCATGTGCAATTTGAATTATTTTAAAACACTGTTCAACTACAAATATAAACAAAGTTCTAAACTCTATTTATTACATTTCAATACCTTGGAATTGGTTAATTTTTTCCCCACTTAACTAGAGAGCATTCAGTCTTCTTAAAAAAGTAGTCTAGGATAGTGATAGTTTACATAATATGCAAAATAAATTTTAAAATACTTTTTTGTTCTCTCTTTGGTTTAGGACAGAGTGAGAAGTGCTCACAGCTGTATCTGTGTAAACACACAGCATTAAAACATAAAAGAGTATTTCTGTTCTGTACCTACAATAAAAGTGTTCTGTGTAAAATTCATTTTATTTTATGCTTGAATTTAACTATAGGTAATTAAACAAAATTTTTGTTTACATTAAAGGTTTAATGATGAACTTCATGAAGACATAGTTAAGATCTGTTAAATAAGTTAAGCTCAAAAGTTATGTTTCACATTTTTCCAGAGTTCTCCTGAGCTTTCTGTATATTAGTGAGCCATTTTTAATTTCAGATTTTTACTTTCTTTATCTTTCAGTTGTTGGCTATGAGGCCTTTATATTTTTGCTTATAATATTAATATAAAAACTAAATCAACTAAATAGCAGAAATGTTGACACCTTTAAACTTAATCTTGACCTAGGTAGGAAAATCACAAAAATAAAATGGAAAGTTGGCAAATTTTGTTTATCTTCTGAAGCATATAAAGAGGTGAAAAATTTCAAATGCTCATCACTAAAAGAATGGAAAAGTGATAAGGTCTCAGTACCATGTTTGAATATCAGTATTCTTAAGTGTTTATATGGTCACACTTAACCTGTGACTATTTCAATAATGGAATATTTTAATTTTTCTATATTAATTAATTCATCATTTCTCAAACATTTATCAACTAAGTCCTGTGTGATAGGTATTTGTCCTGAGACCTAGGACACACTTTTTACCTTCTTAGAATTTCCATTCTATTGGAATGTTGGAATACAGATAACAATAGTAAACACATGTGGGGTCAATTCTAATAGTGAACACCATTCTGAAGAATGAATAAAACAGAAGTCAAATTCAAGCATTGCTGTGAATTATGCAAATAAGTTGGGAAAAAATTACTTTAGGGAGAGTTTTTATGCATGGAAGGAAGGGTTGCAATGGCCAGAGATCAGGCATGGGCTTGGAGAATTTGAAGTTCAACAAAAGACTATGGCTGGAGACAAGAAAAAGAAGATGGTCAGACAAACTGGAATGACCAAGGTCATATCAGACTCTCATATAAGAAGTCTGCATTGAGTTCTAAATGTGATTGAAATAAATACATTGGAGGGTTTTGAGTAAGTATGACATAACTGGACTTATATTTTTAAAAATTGCTTTGTGGGGCACAGCAGGGTGCAAGAGTACATCCTGGGAGAATAGGAAGGAAGAAAGCTAATATAGTCTTTCAGTTAAGACAGCATAGTGGTGAGAAGTAGTTCAAATCTACATATATGTCAAAAGTAAAGCCAAAATAATTGCTTCTGATGGGAGGGAAGGTATGAGAGAAAGAGCAAAACTAATAATCAGGCATAAGTTTTGGTTTAATAACAATTATGAAGATGATGGTACCTGTGTTAGTCAGCTTTGTTAGACCTTGAAGAGAAAAGTTCTGTAGAGCAATGGGAATAAAATCCTGACCCAAAAAAAAAAAAAAAAAAAAAAAAAAAAAAAAAAAGATGGGGGGGATAATTTCTTTGCTAGACATATTGTGAACTATTTTGGCTGGGAACATTTTCTGAATACCTGAAAAAGTTGCTTAAAATATAAGAAACATCTCTTTCAAAGCACAGCTGAATTGTCTAAGAGGAACAACCAAAATGAGAAACCATAAAGAATAGTGATTGTAAAAGTATATACCCTGAGGTCTCTGCTCAGCCCTGGAAGCCTAAGCCTGAGTTTAATGACCAACAAGCATTAAGGGACAAAAACATATCTAAGAAAGTTGAAAGCGAGGTTAGTGACCCAGTGTAAAGACAGGATGCTCTACAGTGGGTAGAGTTGAAAACAACAACTCCAAAGAAAAAGACTTGATTGTTTTGGCCTTTGTCATAGATAGGATTGGTGGAGGAAGAAACTCTTCAGAATTTCTAAAGAAAAGCCAGCATTGATGTGCTCTGAGAGCCAGAATGCATACCCACTGTGTGGCCCAAGCCAAAATCGAGTTTAAAATAAGTTATGAGTGGCACCAGTCATCCAGCAAAAACAAAGTTGAAAGCATGGAAAAGCACATTATAATAACCAACATCCTCTCTCCCTCCCTCTCTCTATCTCTCTCTCTCTCTCTCTCTCTGTGCATATATCTGTATGCAAGCACATGCACACATGTGCATGTGTGTGCACGCGCGTGTGCTTGCACACACACACACACACACACACACACACACAGCCCAAGTTTGAACATGTATATATTTAAAATTACATTTGCACAGCTTATTGGTTATGTTCTCTGGAGAACCCTAACAAACACACATATTAAAATTTGGATTAAAGAAGCTAAGATTTCCAAGATAAAAAGATACCCACATTTAGTGAATCTACAAATTTATGAAGGCAAAAAAAAATTTTAATAGTCATTAAAAATCACCTACAAAGAAAAAATAATCAAAGACAGTTGATTTCTCAAAGGCAAAATACAAGCAAAATGAAATCAGGTAAAACATGAATAAAGAATACAAACAGACAAATAAAATGGCTTGAAAGTCCAATGTACATAGTTGTAAACACAGTACTTCATATTTCAAAAATTACATTTTAAAGAAAAACTAGAGCTATTGTTAGATAAAAAAATAGAATGCATTTATTACCAATAGACCATTAAAGGAAAAGTCAGTTACACATTAGCAAAAAGAGAAAAGGAACATAGTTCTGGAAGGGTGTTGGCAAAATGTTAGAAGGAAAAATAATTGTAAACTTTCTAAGAAACTCAAATTATATGGCTGCTTATGAAAACAATGATGACTAATTTGAGAGTTTAAAATTTTAAGACAGAGCAAGAATTTTGAGGATTATAGCTACCAAATCAAAAGGCATTTAATAAAAGCAAAATCATTTTTCAGGAAGAGGATGAAGATGTTGATAAGACTATCTTAATTTAAATTAACATGCTTATATTTCTAAGGAGAAGGTAGACTAGAGACAGTATATTTCTAAGTGGTGGGGGGAAAGGCAAAGAAAGAAGAAGAAAGATGAAAGGGAAGCAGGGAAAATAGGAAAATAGCACAAAATAAGATGATGGAAATGAAACTAGATGTATTAGTGATCATAATCAATTTAAATAGACAAAAAATTTCAATAGAAAATGAGGAAGTAAACCAAACCCAACAATGGACAGTGTATAGAGAAAGATGAAAATTAAAAATCTGGGTAAAATTAGGAAACCAAACCATGTGGTACTTTGAATAATAGTATAAAGAATTACTAAATTATGAGACAGCAGTAACTATAGAGTAAGAACTTTAAAGGGACTGCATTAGTCAATAGTAGATATATATATATATATATATATATATATATATATATATATATATGTAGAAAGGGATTCATTATCAGGAAAGAGATTCATTGGCTTGTGAGATATTATGGAAGCTGAGCAACCCATGACCTCGAGTCTGCAAGTTGAAGACTCAGGAAAGCCAGCACTATGATCTCGGTCTGAGTCTGAATATCCAAGGACTGAGATCAATGGCCTAAGGATCCCAAGTCCGAAGCCCAGAGAACCAGGTTTGCTGATATTGGAGGGCTGATATCTGTGTGCCAGTTCAAGGACAGAGTAAATTTGCACCTCCTTGACCTTTTTGTGCTCTTCAGGCCCTTAAAAGATAGAATGAGGTGCAATCACAATGGGAAGGGTGGATTCCCCCATAGTCTATTAACAGCAAAGCTCAACTCTTCAAGAAATATCTTCACAGAAATAATGGGATATCAGCCATCTGAGCATTCTTTATTCCAGTCATAGTGTAATATAAAATGAACAATCCCTACCCAAGAAGAGCAGAAGGAGAATACCCAAGAAAAGTTCCCACTGAAGAAGGTATCATTGCAGCCCCTTTGATGGTGCAGGTTCCTTGCTCCTGATTGCCTGAAAACCTTGGACAATCCTCCAGGTTCTGTTGAGCTGAGCCACTGGAGATTGCTGTGCAGAGAGAGCAGGTGCATCTGGGAATGCACTCTCTGGGGAGCACAGAGGTTGTTGGAACACCATAAGAAAGGACCTTCTGAAGTGTAGGTGAGCCAAGGCTGGTGAGCATTAAGTTCGCGACTTTCTAATTCATTTATCCCTACTCATGAATGGAGCACAGGTAATCAGACATTTTCAGAGGACACAATAGCATGTGTCCTTTCCCTCATGGGTCAACAATTTAATGTTTGTCCCTAGCTAGAGGTATAAGTGTATTATACTCCAGAAATAATACTCTATCTCATATTGGATCATTCAATTATCCTGTGGTTTTTACTCATCCAGTTTAAATATAACAATTTTTAAACATTTTCATAGAATCAATTTTCTCTCTTTAAACATTTCTATTTTTGTGAACCGTCTCTAACATCTTTCATATGTCATCTGTGCATTGAACAGAGCAGAACACCTAATTAAAAGAAGATTGACATTTTTACCTGGCTTGTTCTTATAAGATTCATCTTTTAATGTATTTAGAAACATGTTAAACTTGTGTCCAACTAGTCCTTTCCAAATCTACATTTTGCCTTGAGTTTGGACTTCTTTTCTCCTATTTTATCCTATCCTGATTTTTAGGTCATCTTAGAGAATCCTTGTTCTCTCCACTAATTGAAATACTCAGTAAAACAACTCATAAAGCATAAGACAGGACACTCTTGCTATCCCAAGGTTTTCCTAAGCCATTACGTTTTTCTTCAGCCTTCAAGTTATAACTAAAAACCATCTAAGAACAGAAAGGAAAATGCATCAGAGGCGTCCTTGCTAATCAGAATGTTATATATGAAATAGAACTGAAAGCCTTTAAAAAATCAAACAATATGAAATCTTTTTGTCCCCTTTGCCTGGGTGACCTGCCTGTGGGATATGTTCTTTATAGAAACGAGTGTTGTACCTAAGATTTTTCTAGCAGATCTCAGGATTGGTTGCTGGTTATTCCATTGTCTTCACAGTCTTTTACTCTGGACTTGCTCCTGATTTAGAGAACCAGCATTTCTTCCCTTTTTAAAAAATGACAACAGTATTCTCTTTCCTTATACTTTAATATAGTATAAAAATGATGGATGTTTATTATCATTTATTTTTTATTATAGTCCAATTTAATATCGCTTTCGCCACTTTATTTGTGCTTCTTTCACAATTTTATCTTTTTTTTTCTGAAACAAGTAATATAACAAAAGTAACGACTATATATATAGATGACCCAACTGCTAAATGCCAAGAACTGCCCTACAAAATATGCATATATTAAATTGAATGAACTTGACATTGTGTCAAGGTATTATTATACCCATTTTTATAAGAGAGAAAATTGGTACACATAAAAATTAGAAGTGTTGTAGTCGCCTGAAGCGATGGCCGCTTGGAGCAAAGAAGCCGCGGGAAGAAGTTTTGAGACGAACTGGAAACAAACAGCTCTTTATTCTGGCAACTTTTCTCCCTGGCTCTAACTACACCCCGACACGCCGTCCACGCTCCTCTAACCTCCAAAATGGCGCAGACCTCCTCCGCAATCTCGCTCAAGTCCCTCGAGATCTCCGGCCAAGTCTCGCAAGATCCCGGGCCAAGTACGGAAGGCGCCAATGCCCAAACATGTCCAAAGCCAAAGCCCGTAGTCCACCGCAATTTAAGCCATCTCCCCAAACAGGGCTCCTGCATTTCCCCCCTTTTGTTTTAAAAGAGGTAATGCTCTAGGACGTCTATGTGCAACCAACATTCTTACCCGTCATCGGATAATCAAGGCTGTGCCCTTGACTCCTGTCTTAGGTTGATATGTCGGCCACATGAGACTGTCCCGTGCGACTGTGCCTGTCTTAGGTTGTCCCCCTCTGGGGATCTTACCCGTCATTGGCTAACCAGCCATCCAATGGAGCCCTTTAAGATCGACTGTGTATGATGACTAACAGCCGTCCAATTGTGAGGAGATGTTGCGGCTTTAAGGCAACAAGCCTTTTGGTGACGAGCCAAATTGTATAGCATATCAAATTGTTTAAACAAATTAGTTGCCCTAAGTTTCATCAAGTAACACACTGAAATCTCTGGACAAATGTCCGCAAGGCATTGTCCCGTAAAGTCCCAAACAATGAAAGATCAAAATGTCCATTTGTTATAACACGTTGATGTAGGAGGTCCCATGTATGTAGAGCAGAGGCCACACTGTTGGTGAGGTTGTTTGATGCTTGAGCAGCAGGGATGCTTGTGGTGACCGCGTTCCCTGCAGCTGTAGCAGCAACCGTCTTTTTTATATCTAGATAATGCCACTGGCAAATCTTCAGGGCCCGCTACCTAGAAACTCAAGCATCAATTATTAAAGGAAAGGCAGTGTTATTTCAGCACTGAGTCAAGAGTCGAGTTGTCAAACTAAAAAACAGAATTATTAGATTAGAAAATTAAAGTTGATTTCTGCTCATACACATTGTTGTTTGAGCTCACACAAACATAAGTTGTCAAAATATCATATGAGAACAAAAGAAAGAAAGCTGAGGGTATTTACTGTATTAAAGATAGATTAAAGAAAAGCTAAAGGCACTTTGGAGAAATAATTTGTCAGCTGGAACCCTCAAGTCTCTGTATACACAGCAATTTTTTACCTGTTGAGATAATTGAAATTAATCAGCTATTAAACAAATGAAGTTAATAACAAATGAACAATCTTATGTCAAAACACCAAAATATTAGGTTATATAGCACTAGTCATATTGTTTGCTAAAGAGAAGTCCCAGGGATACCTATAATCAAAATTGAAAGTACCTTCATTTATAAAATTATTTACCTAAATTGAATACTCTTAACCTAAAATGAATTAAAGTTATTTGGATCCATATATATATATATATATATATTCTTTTTCATAAGCGCTTTGTTCTTTGTGACGTCACACTGGACAGACGAACAAACATACAAACATATATTTGTGACGTCACATTAACATGAAATGTAGACAAATGTACAGACATAAAGACATGTATAAAAAGAAAAAAAAATACAATTGTGTGCACACTAAAGAGAGATCTCCTCATCCCGGCCGGGAGGAATGACTCTTGAGTTGTGAAACATTTTGAAGGATACTTTTGAGGGAGTCATTCTATATCTTCATCTTGGTCTTCTTGATTTTGTAACTTTTTTATTAATCTTGATTCCTCAACAACTACATCTTGATCATTTTGATGTGGTACCTGCTTTATTAATCTAGATGGTATCCATATTGGAGAGGATTCGTGTTTTGGAAAAACACAAACAGATCCTCTCCCCCAAATTAATACTGGATCTGGACCCTTCCATGTACCTGAAAGAACATCCTTCCAGTAAACCAAGGGTTTATGTTGTTGGTGTGGATTCCAATGTCTGTCTCTAGCAGAATAACCATTAGAGTCTAAAGTTAAAAAATTTAAGGTAAACAGGGCAACTGCCAATCTGTCTTTAGGACTTTTCCAATTTCCTTCTTTTTGTTTTAATAACATAATTTTCAGTGTGCGGTTTGCTCTTTCAATAATGCCCTGACCCTGAGGATTGTATGGGATGCCTGTTTTATGGGATATGTTGAATTTTGCGCAAAACTGTTTGAAAGATGAGGACATATATGCGGGGCCATTATCTGTTTTAAGCATTTTGGGGATGCCCAATGCAGCAAAAGCTTGTAAACAATGAGATGTGACATCTTTAACTTTTTCTCCAGAATGTAAGGAAGCAAAAATCATGCCTGAGCATGTATCTATGGTTACATGAATAAATCGCAATTTTCCAAAGCTTGGCTCATGAGTAACATCCATCTGCCACAAATGATTGGGCATTAATCCTCTAGGGTTAACACCAAAATGAGGATTGGGCAAATGTGTCATACAAGATTTACAATCTTTTACAATTGTTCTGGCTTGCTCTTTTGTAATTTTAAACCTACGTTGCAAGGTGGTGCTGTTGACGTGAAACTGGGAATGAAATAAAGTAGCTTGTTGTAGCGCTGAAAGTATAAATATTGTTTTTGTAAGTTCATCAGCCTTTTGATTACCTTCATGGAGGGGGCCAGGCAAATTAGTATGTGCTCTAATATGGCCTACGAATAGAGGTTCTTTTCTTGCCCACAAAAGTTTTTGTATTTGATAAAACAATTTAAAAGCTGGAGTATGAGGTGCTATTGGTCCTGCTAACTCTAATTTTGGGACGGCTTGTACAATATAGTGGCTATCTGAAAAAATGTTTATGGGCTGGTCTCTAAAATTTTCCAGAGCTCTTACCACAGCTTCCAATTCCACTAGTTGAGCTGATTTGTGTGCAGTTATGTAAATCATATTTTCTTTTGTAGTGACTATTGCAGCAGTACCATTTGAGGACCCATCTGTAAATACATTAAATGCCTTAGGAATAGGTTGATTTTTTATTACCTGTGGAAATATAATAGGATGATTAATACAAAAAGATAATATAGGAGACTTAGGAAGGTGATTATCAAAATTTGCAGAGGTAGAGCATCTAACTATAGCCCAGTCATTATCGTTGAAGCATAAATATTCAATCTGTGATGATGAATAGGGAGTAATAATAGTAGCAGGGTGAATGCCAAATATTTTAGTAGAAGTTTTAAGTCCTTGAAGAATAAGTTTAGCCACCATGGAGGTATAAGATTCAATTATACTTTTAGGAGAGACGGGCAAATGTATCCATAATAAAGGCCCTTGTTGCCAAAATACTCCTGTGGGTGTATATTGTGAAGAAATAATAATCAATATCAGCGGTTGAGTTAAATCAAATCTGTCACAATGAGCTCCTTCGATGGCTTTTTCTACTAACTTTAAAGCTTTCCTAGCATCTGGAGTCAGTGTTCGTGGTGAGGATGGATCAGGGTCCCCTCGAAGGATATCAAATAAAGGTTTTAATTGGCCAGTAGTGAGGTTTAGTGTAGGGCGAAGCCAATTAATGTCACCCAGCAGTTTTTGGAAATCATTGAGGGTGGTTAAATGTTCTTTATTTATTAAAATTTTTTGGGGTCTAACAAAAGTATCCATGATTTTAAATCCTAAATATAATATGGGAGATCTAGTTTGAACTTTTTCTTCTGCTATATATAATCCGTATTTTTTAAAATTTTCTCTACCATGTCACTGAATATATTAAATAAGATTTTTTGATTAGGGTGGGCCAGTAAAATATCATCCATGTAATGTAGACACATGAGGTTTGGATAGTTATTTTTAATGGGTTGGATAGCCTTGTCCACATATATTTGGCATATGGTGGGGCTATTAGCCATTCCCTGTGGTAAAACCTTCCATTGATATCTCTGATCAGGGCCATTATTGTTAATAGAAGGAACTGAAAAAGCAAACCTGGGGGCATCCAGAGGATGTAGGGGAATAGAAAAGAAGCAATCCTTTATATCAAGACTAATAACATGGAAACTTTTTGGTATAGCTACAGGATTCGGAAGTCCAGGTTGAGTAGGGCCCATGACTTGCATGGTTTTATTAATTTGTCTAAGATCATGTAATAATCGCCATTTTCCTGATTTTTTCTTGATCACAAATATGGGGGAATTCCAGGGAGAGGTGGAAGGTTCTATATGTCCTGCTTCTAATTGTTCCTGAACTAGTAGGTGGGCCGCTTGTAATTTCTCTTTAGATAGGGGCCACTGAGGGACCCACACTGGCTTATCAGAAAGCCATGGTATTTTTAAAATTATTTTCTCAGTGGCCCCAAAGAAAAATGTCTTTTTCCTATATGATAATGATTTCTTTTAGGGTTACGCTTACCCTGTACTTTTTGATAATGATTTCTTTCAGGGTTAAGACTACCCTGTATTTTTTCACATTTAACACCTGCAGGTTTGGTTGCAAGGTGTACTCCCATTTGTTGTAAAATATCTCTTCCCCATAAAGTAACTGGTAGGTTAGGTAAAACATAAGGCTGAAACGTTCCTTTATGTCCTTCATCATCCTCCCATTTTAAAATTACTGCACTTTTTTCTGGGAGGTTATTATATCCCAAGCCTCTTAAACTGGTTGAAGCTTTTTGCAGAGGCCAGTGTTTGGGCCATTGTCGTAAATTAATGATGGAGGAATCAGCTCCAGTATCTATAAGTCCCTCCATTTCTATTCCTTGGATTCTTATTTTACACATAGGCCTCCTAGTACAGTCTCGAACCCAGCAAGCCATGGGACTCGAATCAGTGGAACAAAATCTTGTATTGTTCCCTTTTTGAGGCATACTCATTTTAAATGAATTATGTAAATTTGGAAGGAGAAGCAGCTGAGCAATTTTATCTCCTTGATTAACAGAACTTATACTTTGGGGTGAGCTAAGCATTATTTTTATTTCCCCTTTGTAGTCTGAGTTTATTACACCTGGGGTCACTTGCAAACCTAATAAGCTTTGAGGACTTCGCCCGATAATAAGTCCTACAGTCCCTGAGGGAAGAGGTCCCCTGACTCCTGTGGGAATCAGTTGAACCCCCATTTCAGGTGTTAACACTATTCGGGCGGTGGAACAGAGGTCTAATCCTGCATTTCTTCCTGTTCCTCTGGTGAGGGAGTGGATGGGTAATAGGGGTTGTGTCGGGGAAGCATCTGAATGGATGCTTGAGGATACTCCTCTTCCAATGCCTCGTACATTTGTGGGCCCCGGGGCATTGGGCCCCGTGCCCCGTTTTTTGAATTCCTGAACAAAGGATTTCCATGGATGTCAAATTTTGAATAACATTTATTGGCCCAATGATTTCCCTTTTTACACCTGGGGCAGCAACCTGGAGCACGGTATGAATTTGGTCTTATTTCTCTTTTGGGATTTTGCCTAGAATAGCCTGATTGACTATGATAATTTTTCCTGGAATATCCTGATTGATTATAGTGTCTAGGTTGAGTCCTTGTGAAATTCTGAGGGGCAGCATCTCTAACAGCTGCTGCAATCATATTCCCTGTGACAAAGGCATCATTTATATCTTTACATAGTTGTATATATATGGAAAGATCCTTTTTATTTCTCCATGGCCTGATGGCTTCCTGGCAATATTTATTAGCGTTTTCATATGCTAATTGAACAACTAATGGCATAACTTGATCAACGTCTCCAAAAACTCTACCTGCAGTTCTCAAAAGTCGATCAGCAAATTCAGCATATGGTTCATTAGGTCCTTGAATTACTTTGGACAAGCTACCTTGTAGATCCCCAGGTCCTTGTACAGTTTTCCATGCCTTTAAGGCAGCTGCGTTTATCTGAGCATATACTCCTGGGGTATAATATTTTTGAACCTGTATGTCTGCGAATGGCCCTTCTCCTGTGAGCATTTCTATGTTATGGTCTCCAAACCCTGCATCTGCATTTATTTTAGCTGTTTCTATACAAAGTTCTTGAAATTGTGATCGCCAAACCAAGTATTGTCCCCCACTTAATGTTGCTTTACATAGACGTTTCCAGTCTGAGGGGGTTAAGCTAAAGGTGTTAAGGGACTCCAGTATACTCAACGTGAAAGGAGCCTGGGGTCCATATGTCATTACTGCCTCTTTGAGAATTTTTATTGTTTTGAAATCTACTGACTGGTGGCCCCTCTCTCCATTTTCATATTCAAATACTGGCAGTTCCCAACGTATCTGTGAGTTACCCTCGAGAGCACATAAGCGCTCAGAAAGACTTTTTATTTCTATTTTCTAGGGTATGCAAACGCCTAGTGATACCCTTCATATTTTCTGTAATAGATTCCACCCATGGGGGAGTGGAGGACATAGGTTCCTCCACTTGATGGTCCCTTATCTTGGTCTTCCTTAATTTCCTTTTGTTCATTTTTTCAGAATCACTTTTACTTAATTCCTCCTCACTACTACTACTCTCATTGGTCCTAACTGACTCAGTAACATCCTGAGTCCCGGATTCAATTGAGAGCATGTATCCTTGAACTATCTCTAATAAATCTTGAATAGCTTTAGCAGCTCGGATCTTTGTCATTTTTGAGCCCGCACTGATACTATCCTTACTGGCCCTAACTGACTCAGCCGAGGCCAAGCTTTCATGATCACTTTCACTTTTTTCCAAATTCTCCTCACTAATAACTGACTCAGCTATATCAAAGAATCCATCAAGAGCCTTGTACACTTGGGTCTTAGTTATTTTCGAACCCATTTTAACCGCTCTGACTAGAGACTCCTGCGAGGTTCCTCAGTTCTTACCTGCCGTGTCGATTCCCCGTCCGGGCCACCACCTGTCGTCGCCTGAAGCGATGGCCGCTTGGAGCAAAGAAGCCGCGGGAAGAAGTTTTGAGACGAACTGGAAACAAAACAGCTCTTTATTCTGGCAACTTTTCTCCCTGGCTCTAACTACACCCCGACACGCCGTCCACGCTCCTCTAACCTCCAAAATGGCGCAGACCTCCTCCGCAATCTCGCTCAAGTCCCTCGAGATCTCCGGCCAAGTCTCGCAAGATCCCGGGCCAAGTACGGAAGGCGCCAATGCCCAAACATGTCCAAAGCCAAAGCCCGTAGTCCACCGCAATTTAAGCCATCTCCCCAAACAGGGCTCCTGTTCATTTATAAAATTATTTACCTAAATTGAATACTCTTAACCTAAAATGAATTAAAGTTATTTGGATCCATATATATATATATATATATATTCTTTTTCATAAGCGCTTTGTTCTTTGTGACGTCACACTGGACAGACGAACAAACATACAAACATATATTTGTGACGTCACATTAACATGAAATGTAGACAAATGTACAGACATAAAGACATGTATAAAAAGAAAAAAAAATACAATTGTGTGCACACTAAAGAGAGATCTCCTCATCCCGGCCGGGAGGAATGACTCTTGAGTTGTGAAACATTTTGAAGGATACTTTTGAGGGAGTCATTCTATATCTTCATCTTGGTCTTCTTGATTTTGTAACTTTTTTATTAATCTTGATTCCTCAACAACTACATCTTGATCATTTTGATGTGGTACCTGCTTTATTAATCTAGATGGTATCCATATTGGAGAGGATTCGTGTTTTGGAAAAACACAAACAGATCCTCTCCCCCAAATTAATACTGGATCTGGACCCTTCCATGTACCTGAAAGAACATCCTTCCAGTAAACCAAGGGTTTATGTTGTTGGTGTGGATTCCAATGTCTGTCTCTAGCAGAATAACCATTAGAGTCTAAAGTTAAAAAATTTAAGGTAAACAGGGGCAACTGCCAATCTGTCTTTAGGACTTTTCCAATTTCCTTCTTTTTGTTTTAATAACATAATTTTCAGTGTGCGGTTTGCTCTTTCAATAATGCCCTGACCCTGAGGATTGTATGGGATGCCTGTTTTATGGGATATGTTGAATTTTGCGCAAAACTGTTTGAAAGATGAGGACATATATGCGGGGCCATTATCTGTTTTAAGCATTTTGGGGATGCCCAATGCAGCAAAAGCTTGTAAACAATGAGATGTGACATCTTTAACTTTTTCTCCAGAATGTAAGGAAGCAAAAATCATGCCTGAGCATGTATCTATGGTTACATGAATAAATCGCAATTTTCCAAAGCTTGGCTCATGAGTAACATCCATCTGCCACAAATGATTGGGCATTAATCCTCTAGGGTTAACACCAAAATGAGGATTGGGCAAATGTGTCATACAAGATTTACAATCTTTTACAATTGTTCTGGCTTGCTCTTTTGTAATTTTAAACCTACGTTGCAAGGTGGTGCTGTTGACGTGAAACTGGGAATGAAATAAAGTAGCTTGTTGTAGCGCTGAAAGTATAAATATTGTTTTTGTAAGTTCATCAGCCTTTTGATTACCTTCATGGAGGGGGCCAGGCAAATTAGTATGTGTGCTCTAATATGGCCTACGAATAGAGGTTCTTTTCTTGCCCACAAAAGTTTTTGTATTTGATAAAACAATTTAAAAGCTGGAGTATGAGGTGCTATTGGTCCTGCTAACTCTAATTTTGGGACGGCTTGTACAATATAGTGGCTATCTGAAAAAATGTTTATGGGCTGGTCTCTAAAATTTTCCAGAGCTCTTACCACAGCTTCCAATTCCACTAGTTGAGCTGATTTGTGTGCAGTTATGTAAATCATATTTTCTTTTGTAGTGACTATTGCAGCAGTACCATTTGAGGACCCATCTGTAAATACATTAAATGCCTTAGGAATAGGTTGATTTTTTATTACCTGTGGAAATATAATAGGATGATTAATACAAAAAGATAATATAGGAGACTTAGGAAGGTGATTATCAAAATTTGCAGAGGTAGAGCATCTAACTATAGCCCAGTCATTATCGTTGAAGCATAAATATTCAATCTGTGATGATGAATAGGGAGTAATAATAGTAGCAGGGTGAATGCCAAATATTTTAGTAGAAGTTTTAAGTCCTTGAAGAATAAGTTTAGCCACCATGGAGGTATAAGATTCAATTATACTTTTAGGAGAGACGGGCAAATGTATCCATAATAAAGGCCCTTGTTGCCAAAATACTCCTGTGGGTGTATATTGTGAAGAAATAATAATCAATATCAGCGGTTGAGTTAAATCAAATCTGTCACAATGAGCTCCTTCGATGGCTTTTTCTACTAACTTTAAAGCTTTCCTAGCATCTGGAGTCAGTGTTCGTGGTGAGGATGGATCAGGGTCCCCTCGAAGGATATCAAATAAAGGTTTTAATTGGCCAGTAGTGAGGTTTAGTGTAGGGCGAAGCCAATTAATGTCACCCAGCAGTTTTTGGAAATCATTGAGGGTGGTTAAATGTTCTTTATTTATTAAAATTTTTTGGGGTCTAACAAAAGTATCCATGATTTTAAATCCTAAATATAATATGGGAGATCTAGTTTGAACTTTTTCTTCTGCTATATATAATCCGTATTTTTTAAAATTTTCTACCATGTCACTGAATATATTAAATAAGATTTTTTGATTAGGGTGGGCCAGTAAAATATCATCCATGTAATGTAGACACATGAGGTTTGGATAGTTATTTTTAATGGGTTGGATAGCCTTGTCCACATATATTTGGCATATGGTGGGGCTATTAGCCATTCCCTGTGGTAAAACCTTCCATTGATATCTCTGATCAGGGCCATTATTGTTAATAGAAGGAACTGAAAAAGCAAACCTGGGGGCATCCAGAGGATGTAGGGGAATAGAAAAGAAGCAATCCTTTATATCAAGACTAATAACATGGAAACTTTTTGGTATAGCTACAGGATTCGGAAGTCCAGGTTGAGTAGGGCCCATGACTTGCATGGTTTTATTAATTTGTCTAAGATCATGTAATAATCGCCATTTTCCTGATTTTTTCTTGATCACAAATATGGGGGAATTCCAGGGAGAGGTGGAAGGTTCTATATGTCCTGCTTCTAATTGTTCCTGAACTAGTAGGTGGGCCGCTTGTAATTTCTCTTTAGATAGGGGCCACTGAGGGACCCACACTGGCTTATCAGAAAGCCATGGTATTTTTAAAATTATTTTCTCAGTGGCCCCAAAGAAAAATGTCTTTTTCCTATATGATAATGATTTCTTTTAGGGTTACGCTTACCCTGTACTTTTTGATAATGATTTCTTTCAGGGTTAAGACTACCCTGTATTTTTTCACATTTAACACCTGCAGGTTTGGTTGCAAGGTGTACTCCCATTTGTTGTAAAATATCTCTTCCCCATAAAGTAAAGGGTAGGTTAGGTAAAACATAAGGCTGAAACGTTCCTTTATGTCCTTCATCATCCTCCCATTTTAAAATTACTGCACTTTTTTTCTGGAGGTTATTATATCCCAAGCCTCTTAAACTGGTTGAAGCTTTTTGCAGAGGCCAGTGTTTGGGCCATTGTCGTAAATTAATGATGGAGGAATCAGCTCCAGTATCTATAAGTCCCTCCATTTCTATTCCTTGGATTCTTATTTTACACATAGGCCTCCTAGTACAGTCTCGAACCCAGCAAGCCATGGGACTCGAATCAGTGGAACAAAATCTTGTATTGTTCCCTTTTTGAGGCATACTCATTTTAAATGAATTATGTAAATTTGGAAGGAGAAGCAGCTGAGCAATTTTATCTCCTTGATTAACAGAACTTATACTTTGGGGTGAGCTAAGCATTATTTTTATTTCCCCTTTGTAGTCTGAGTTTATTACACCTGGGGTCACTTGCAAACCTAATAAGCTTTGAGGACTTCGCCCGATAATAAGTCCTACAGTCCCTGAGGGAAGAGGTCCCCTGACTCCTGTGGGAATCAGTTGAACCCCCATTTCAGGTGTTAACACTATTCGGGCGGTGGAACAGAGGTCTAATCCTGCATTTTCTTCCTGTTCCTCTGGTGAGGGAGTGGATGGGTAATAGGGGTTGTGTCGGGGAAGCATCTGAATGGATGCTTGAGGATACTCCTCTTCCAATGCCTCGTACATTTGTGGGCCCCGGGGCATTGGGCCCCGTGCCCCGTTTTTTGAATTCCTGAACAAAGGATTTCCATGGATGTCAAATTTTGAATAACATTTATTGGCCCAATGATTTCCCTTTTTACACCTGGGGCAGCAACCTGGAGCACGGTATGAATTTGGTCTTATTTCTCTTTTGGGATTTTGCCTAGAATAGCCTGATTGACTATGATAATTTTTCCTGGAATATCCTGATTGATTATAGTGTCTAGGTTGAGTCCTTGTGAAATTCTGAGGGGCAGCATCTCTAACAGCTGCTGCAATCATATTCCCTGTGACAAAGGCATCATTTATATCTTTACATAGTTGTATATATATATGGAAAGATCCTTTTTATTTCTCCATGGCCTGATGGCTTCCTGGCAATATTTATTAGCGTTTTCATATGCTAATTGAACAACTAATGGCATAACTTGATCAACGTCTCCAAAAACTCTACCTGCAGTTCTCAAAAGTCGATCAGCAAATTCAGCATATGGTTCATTAGGTCCTTGAATTACTTTGGACAAGCTACCTTGTAGATCCCCAGGTCCTTGTACAGTTTTCCATGCCTTTAAGGCAGCTGCGTTTATCTGAGCATATACTCCTGGGGTATAATATTTTTGAACCTGTATGTCTGCGAATGGCCCTTCTCCTGTGAGCATTTCTATGTTATGGTCTCCAAACCCTGCATCTGCATTTATTTTAGCTGTTTCTATACAAAGTTCTTGAAATTGTGATCGCCAAACCAAGTATTGTCCCCCACTTAATGTTGCTTTACATAGACGTTTCCAGTCTGAGGGGGTTAAGCTAAAGGTGTTAAGGGACTCCAGTATACTCAACGTGAAAGGAGCCTGGGGTCCATATGTCATTACTGCCTCTTTGAGAATTTTTATTGTTTTGAAATCTACTGACTGGTGGCCCCTCTCTCCATTTTCATATTCAAATACTGGCAGTTCCCAACGTATCTGTGAGTTACCCTCGAGAGCACATAAGCGCTCAGAAAGACTTTTTATTTCTATTTCTAGGGTATGCAAACGCCTAGTGATACCCTTCATATTTTCTGTAATAGATTCCACCCATGGGGGAGTGGAGGACATAGGTTCCTCCACTTGATGGTCCCTTATCTTGGTCTTCCTTAATTTCCTTTTGTTCATTTTTTCAGAATCACTTTTACTTAATTCCTCCTCACTACTACTACTCTCATTGGTCCTAACTGACTCAGTAACATCCTGAGTCCCGGATTCAATTGAGAGCATGTATCCTTGAACTATCTCTAATAAATCTTGAATAGCTTTAGCAGCTCGGATCTTTGTCATTTTTGAGCCCGCACTGATACTATCCTTACTGGCCCTAACTGACTCAGCCGAGGCCAAGCTTTCATGATCACTTTCACTTTTTTCCAAATTCTCCTCACTAATAACTGACTCAGCTATATCAAAGAATCCATCAAGAGCCTTGTACACTTGGGTCTTAGTTATTTTCGAACCCATTTTAAACCGCTCTGACTAGAGACTCCTGCGAGGTTCCTCAGTTCTTACCTGCCGTGTCGATTCCCCGTCCGGGCCACCACCTGTCGTCGCCTGAAGCGATGGCCGCTTGGAGCAAAGAAGCCGCGGGAAGAAGTTTTGAGACGAACTGGAAACAAACAGCTCTTTATTCTGGCAACTTTTCTCCCTGGCTCTAACTACACCCCGACACGCCGTCCACGCTCCTCTAACCTCCAAAATGGCGCAGACCTCCTCCGCAATCTCGCTCAAGTCCCTCGAGATCTCCGGCCAAGTCTCGCAAGATCCCGGGCCAAGTACGGAAGGCGCCAATGCCCAAACATGTCCAAAGCCAAAGCCCGTAGTCCACCGCAATTTAAGCCATCTCCCCAAACAGGGCTCCTGCAAAGTGTGTGACCAACAAAGCTACTGTCCCAGGCATTTCCTTTCTTTTAGAATCTGTATATTAATCTCTTACTAATATTCCCTCATACATACATATTTCTTTCTGTAAAATATATGATGAATGATTAAAATTTTGTCATAACTCTTACATTGTTTATGTATGAGTGTATATACATATGATATAATATAAATATAATATATATCTCACCTGTACACCACCCTTAATACTTTCATTATTAAATTCAAAACTATTAAAACATTCTTTAGAACCTGTTTATCTATTTTTAGAAATTGACATAAAATAATTGTACAAATTTGGGGGGATACAGTGTAACAATTCAATATGTGTATACAACATGAAATGACCAAATAAGAAAAATTAAAATTTCTTTCTCCTTTTCTCCTAAAACAGTTATAATTTATTTGTATTAGGAAGTTTCAAACCCCTCTCTTATAGCATTTTGTTGTTGTTGTTTGGTACTGGTAATTGAACCCAGGGATGCTTACCTATCGAGATACATCCCAGCCCTTTTTATTTTGACATAAATTCTAGCTAAGTCTCTTAGGGCCCCCCACCCCCTAAGTTGCTGAGGCTGTCCTTGAACTTGCAATCCTCCTGCCTCAATTTCTAAGGCACTAGTATTACAGGATATGCCAACACACCTGGCTCTTCTAGTTTTTTTTTAATTGTTTTTAATAAAATGCTTGTGAATTATTGTGACTTACAATTACCTACTGTCCTATAGAACATGGAAACTTTTCCTTCTATCTAACTGCATTTCAGTGCCATCACCCAACCTCTCTCTATTGCCTCTCCTCTGCCCATTCTATCCTCTAGTGACTCCTGTTCTACTCTTTTTTATTAATATTTGCTTCTACATATGAGTTATAACATGTGATATTTTTCTTTATTTCCCTTGCTTATTTTACTTAATATAATGGATACCTGTTCCACTCATGATGCTGAAAATGTTAGGATTTCATTCCTTTTCATGGCTGAATAATATTCAATGGTACATATATATATCAAATATTCTTTATATATTCTCCCACTGATGAACACCTCAGTTTATTTCATATCTTGCCTATGGTGAATAATACATAATAAACATAAAATCTATTCACTGATTATTTTTAGAAAATCTTATGGAAAATAAACTGTGTGTATAGTTGTTCAGAATTATGAAGGAGTATCCTAAGTGAATGTGATTCATAAGAAGAATCTAATCTTACCTCTAATACCTTGTACTTGAGTTCTCAGACTGAGTCAACTGTATTCTCTTGAGTCTCGGTTTCTTCATCTATCAATAAGAGGAGCTGGACTTACGAACCTGAAATCCATTTCAACACCAGCACTCTGTGTTGGTTTTGTTTCCTTTGATACACTAGGGAGTTATTTTTATTTAGTCTTTAAAAGTGATTTAGATGAACTTGATCTAGTCCATTCAAAGCACTGAGTTTGTGTGTCTATGTAAATACAGTCAAGTGGAGGAGGAACTAGTAACTGACAGCAGTACAGGGCATTCCTGTGAATCTTAGCCTTCACACAGCATGTGGGCAAGTGGAGAAGGTGTATTTTTTATTTGATCAGTCCAGAGCACAGTTATGTTTGTGCTCTCATTGCTCTACTTAAAATTCTCTTATGTTTTTTTGTCCAAAAGTGACCTGTTCTATTTCATATATGAAAGCTTCACATTAAAAGAATATGAGGTAGCAAATATCTTTACTGAAGCGCTGTTGGCAGCTGAAATCACTGACAACTTCCTGGCTGTGATTCATAATCTATATTGGTGCCTTTGAGACAGCAGGCTATTGATTTTTCCCTGTCTATAATCCAAGACCATATACAGAGCTTGTTAGACATCTGTGGGAATATAAACTGAGTTCTGATTCAAGTTGGGAAGGCTGTCTTAGCGGGACACTTAGTTTTTGTTTTGGAGAAAATCTTTATACAATTGTAACACTGGTGAACTTTTTAAAAACAAACAATTCAATATAAGCCTAGGTCACAGGATTGGGGGTATAGAACACTGTGAATTTTTCTTTCCCCAGATTTTAAATAAAGTAACTATCTTCACTGGTTAGTAGACTATGTACTAAGAATGATCAAGGCTTTTTTCTCTTTATTTGTAGGAAGCTTACTAAATACCGGACAAAGTTATTTTATTTCTCAAGCTTTAAGCATACCTGTGGATCTTTCTTCCTTCCTTCCTCCCTCCCTCCCTCCCTCCCTCTCTCTCTCTCTCTCTCTCTCTCTCTCTCTCTCTCTCTCTCTCTTTCTTTCTTTCATTATTTTGTACCAGAGATTTAACCCACTGGTGCTTAACCACTGGGCATCATCCCCAGCCTTTTTTTTTTTTTTTTTTTTTTTGTATTTTATTTAGAGATAGTATCTTGGTGAGTGCTTAGGGCCTCACTAAGTTTCTGATTTTGAACTTGCAATCCTCCTGCCTCAGCCTCCCAAGCTGTTGGGATTACAGGCATATGCCACTGTACCCAGTGGATCCTTTTTATTTGATTAGACTAAGTAGGATAGATTTTAAGTGTTTAAAGTAATAAATGCATGGCACATACCTGAATAAAATCGCCAGAACAGTTATATGGTATCAATCAACTACAGAGCTGTTTATGAATAAATGAATAGGACTTACACATAAGTCTCTCTAGATCTGAAAAATGTTGAAACTATTTATAAACCATTGTGTAAAATTCTCACTCAGATATATGATTTTTTTTTTTAAGGAGATGCCTCAGAGAGAAAAAAAAGAAGAGCACAATTTTTCTCTGAAGTATTTTCTCAAGTAACGAGGTAAGTAATGTTTATTCCAACCCTTTAAAAGGAGAATGTATTACAAAGTCAGGTGTACACACATTTCTTCCAGTAGAGAAAGCAAAGAAAATGTTATGATTTTATACTTATTAAACTTTCAGACATGCTTATAAATAAACATTATCCCAAAATATATAATTTTTTAAAGGAAAGTGCTTAAATAACATATATGGTTTTCACTTTTTATACATTTTTATATACTCACTCTAACATTTTTATTTATTTATTTATTATTAAATTATTTACTTATTCTAATTTGTTATATATGACAGAATAATGCAATTCATTTCATATTACACATATAGAGCACAATTTTTCAAGTCACTGGTTGTACACAAAGTATTTTCACAGCATTTGTGTCTTCACACATGTACTTAGAGTAATGATGTCTAACTCATTCCACCCTCATTCCTACCCCTTTGCCCCCTCCCTTCTCCTCCCTCCCCTTTGCCCTATCTAAAGTTGCTCCATTCCTCCCATGCCCCCCCCACCATCACCATTATGAGTCAACATCCTCATTTTAAAGAAAACATCATATAACGGTTACAGATAATGTACTATATGCTAAAACTCTTTAATTGCTTTTCCTGGATTACTCATTTGATTATCACCATAATTCTGAAATGATTATTCAGACATGGACACTGAGACACAGAAATGTCAAATGTCTTACCCAAGGTCACACAGCTGGTAAAGGTTGGAGTCAAGCTCGAGCTCAGGCTCAGTAGCTCAGGAGCCTGTACTCAACTGCTTATCTAACTCTCCATGGACTCTTTTAAACAAACCAGGTAATAATTTTATTGATTCACCTTTACATCACCTGCAATATCTGGTATTTTACTTTGTGCATAGGTTCTCAGTAAATATGTATTAATGTAAATCATATCATAGGAAAAGCATGTAAGAAAAATAAAATCTACTTAGCAAAGAATAATCAGTGTTCAGATCTTTGTGACCTAAGACTGCTCTCAGAATATAGTTTCTCACTGTTCCGTTAACCAGTGCTTCACTCTAGTCAGGTCTTCCATCTCTAGTTGTTTGGCTTCTGCAAATATTCTAAATTATGATATTGTTTCATGGTGAAAATGAGAATTTTATCCAAATATTTTTTAAAATATTAGTATGATATTAATTTTTAAAGCCATATAGCCATTCTTCATCCTATCCCATACCAATGTCAGAGAATCATTTACTTCTCCACACAAATCTCTTCATATATAAATGTATCTAATTTTACAAATGCATTATAAATCTTTGTAAGCATGTTAAATTATCTGTTGAAAAATAATAATATTCAAAACATCTCAATGCCTAATATTCATTTTGTTAAAAACTGTGAATGCAATAAAATAAAAAATTATCACACAGTTGAAATTCATCAAAGAGCTAAACAAAAAACAGATTTTCATTTAAAAAGATAACTTTCCTAATGTAAAAAAGAGTAAAGTAGGAGAAAATAATAGCAATAACAACCACCACCAAATTGCACTATAGCAGAAATAAAATGAAATGCTTCCAATTACATGGAAATCTTTGAAAATCATTCTCTATAGGAACAAAATGTTAATTTGCCTATTTAAAACTCTTCATGGGATTTAGAAAAAATCAAATGAAATAGAAATGGAAAATGATGGTAAATGAATAGATTAGGATAAAAATATCACTTGATGGCATCAAGAGGAAAAAGAGAAGGATGGAGGAGACAAAGGAGAGGTACTAAGGAGTAAAATTGACCAAATTATGAGCCTACATGTATGAATATGTAACAATTATCACACTATTATGTATAATTTTAATGCAGATAGAAAGAGAAAAATAATAAAATTTTTTCTAACTATGGAAAAAAAGAAAGAGGAAAAAGATAAGATTAAAAGATAAGTTTAGCAAAACTGAAAACAAAGGAGCGGTATTAAAATGTTAACTTGAAGCAATGAAGAGTGAAATAAATATATAACAATAAATTATGATAAAACAGTATCATACACAGCTAAATTGAAATAAATATAAAAATATAACATAAATAAATACATGGAAAAGTATACAATTCCAGGGCTAGGGCTGTAGCTCAGTGGCAGGGTGTTACCTAGCATGCTTGAGGCCTTGGGTTCAGTCCTCAGCACCACATAAGAATAAAATAAAATAAAGGCATTATGTCCATCTATAATGACAAAAAAAAAAAAAAAGAAAAAGAAAAGAAATAAAAAGAAAAATATAAAATTCCAAAAATGGCAAAAGAAAAAATTGAAATGTGAATAAACTAAATTGCATTAGGGAAATTGCAATAAAAATAAAGATATTGAGCCGGGCGTGGTGGCACATGCCTATAATCCCAGCACTTGGGAGGCTGAGGCAGGAGGATCGCGAGTTCAAAGCCAGCCTCAGCAAAGGTGAGGCACTTAGCAACTCAGTGAGACCCTGTCTCTAAATAAAATACAAAAAAGGACTGGGGATGTGGCCCAGTGGTCAAGTGCCCCTGAGTTCAATCCCTGGTACCCTAAATAAATAAATAAATAAATAAATAAATATATTCAGGTGAAGATGATTTTGTAAGTGTATGTTACAAATTGTCAAGGAAGAAGAAATAATCCCTATTTCATGAAATGCCATGGTAAACAGAACAAGAATAAAAATATTGGTTAATCTATTCCTCCAGGGATAGAAAAGAAGGCATACAAAGTGAGACTTATCTAAGAAATATGAGGCCAGTTAAAGGCTGGCAAATCTATTGTTGAAATAAATCATTATAATGAATTGAGAATAAAAATTCTACAATACACTAGTATTATAAGCTTTAAACCTTTTTAGGGTTTATGACTGCACATGAATACTGTAAAAAGAATTTCCTTAAGGTCATTCTACCAAAACATGCAGCAAATATCATATTTAATGAAGATAAGTTAGCCCATTACCTTTAAGATAATGATGAAAACTATCACTACTCTTTTATTAATAACAATAGAGATTCCGTCTGTGCTAATGATAAGAAGGAGAGAAATATCCAGTTTAAAAATCAGTTTTAGGATTAAGACCCAATTATTGGGGATTTGGCCAAGACTGTGAAATAGCACATGTTGCTGGTTGTATCTCTGAGCTCAGAAGAAACTCCTGGGAAAAGAGATCAGTAAAAAGAAAAATTGATAAAACTAGAAATGTCTCAGTTGACAGGTTTCCTCTTCACTAATATCCGTGGGACATAAGTAGTAGTTTTGCTGGGTACAATTCCAGATGCCATGTAAAAGCTGTCCCTCAACTCAGAAACCTTGAGGAAGTGGCTACAGCTCAGAGCAGAAGGTGGATGGAAAAGTCCCAGACTAGGAACTGAAAAGAAGCAGCTTGGCTCTTTTCTCTTCTCTACCCCCATACTAATTGTCTATGCCAATAATTTCTTGCCACATTCCAGCAGCCATATATAATAAAGGTTCATATCTCTTGTGAATGTGTCTAATGATGTAACATCAAGACGGCATAAAAAGGTGCCAGGGAAAAAAGCAGAAGAAAGTAAATATTCTTCTTGGTCAATTACCCTTTTTCCCTTTTCCCTCTAAACAGTTAATATTGCTGAAAGGAGACTGTCCCATCAATGCTCTTTCTCCGTGGGGATCAAAACTATGTTTAATCATATGTTAAACTAGCCTAGAAAAATGTTAATAAAAAATAAATCATAAAACCCAGTAAAATCAGTAGGTATGGAAATTAGATATCAAATACTAGTCATTTAATTTAAGAGTCCAAATGATTCTCATTTGCAGATTTTATGACTGTCTATCCAGAAAATGCAAAAGAATCAATGAATTAATAAAACAAATATGAGCATTCAGCAAAGTTGATAGGTACAATATTTGCTTAAAAAAATTAATGAATTGGAAGTTATAGTATTTAGTAGGAACTGAAACTAACCTAACCAGAAATGCACATCCTTTATGATAAATATGTTCAGACTATTAAAGATGACCTAAAAAATTAAAAGATACATGATGTTCATGGATGGCAAAACATAACATAATAAGATGTCAATTTACCCCATTGATCTATAAATTCAATTAAATTACAATAAAACCTCTAGCAAGATTCTTGGCATTATATTGACAAACTGATTCTAAAATTCTTATGGAAGAGTACAGTTTCATCCATAGCTAAGGTACTTTAAAATTAAAGAAAGATAATTTTCCCACTGGATGTTAATCTATTTTTAAAACTTTAAATATCACAAAATAAAAGGGAATTATAATAGAAAAAAAATCAATATATCATCAATATATCATTGAAAGAAGAAGAATTTATAGGCTTCACAAAAATTATTAAAGAAACATAAGAACTACTTAGTAGATTTTTTTGGGGGGGGGAACTGGGTTACAATATTTTTAAAAAATCAAGGAGATCTATACATTATAAAATAAAAAGAATTGATTAATTAAGGATTCCTATGTAAAATGCAAATAGAAGAAAATTTCTTTTTGGTGCAGAACGGAAAAAGATTTGTGTTTTAGTCATCTATTGTGTCACTGTGACCAAAACAAATTAGAGGCGGAAAAGTTCATGTGGAGCTTTCAGTTTCAGAAGTCTCAACTGACACCATTACTCTGGATCCAAGGTGAGACAGCATATCAAGTCCATAGGACCTAGTGGGAGAAAGCTTCTCAGCTCAGGGCAGAGGCAGAAAGAAGAGAGAAAGAGTGAGTAGTGGCAAAGAGAAGATACACACTTCCAGAGCAGCATGTCCCCAGTCATCAAAGGCAGTCATCACCTGCCTTGCCCCATCTGCACAAAGTTATCACCATCCCATTAGTCCATTCAAACTAGGATGGACTAATTAGGTTACAGCTCTCACAATCCAATCATTTCATCTCTGAATGTTCCTGTGATAATCAGGAGCTTTGGGGAGACACTTAATATCCAAATCATAACAATTTCTTAGTCAAAATTCAAAAATCATAGCCAGCCACAGTGGCACAAACCTGTAATCACAGTGGCTCCAGAGGCTGAGGCAGGAGGATTATTTAAAGTTCAAAGCCAGCCTCAGCAAAAGTGAGGCACTAAGCAACCCAGTGAGACCCTGTCTCTAAATAAAATACAAAATAGGGCTGAGGATGTGGCTCAGTGGTTGAGTGCCCCTGAGTTCAACCCCCAGTAGCCCCCCAAAATATTTTAAAAATCATAAGCCAATTGGATTATATTTATTAATTTAACCTTCTCAATATTAAAAAGACTGCTATTTAAAAAAAATATTATCTTAGAAAAACTTAAAGAATAATAGAAAATTTTTTTCAATGTCTAGAGCTTACAAGAATTAGTGTCTAAATATCCAAGAAATTCTTTCAGATCAGAAACACACACACACACACACACACACACACACACACACACGAAATCAATGAAAAACTCATGATCTAATGATCAAAGTATGTAAATAAGGAAATCCAAAAGAATAATTACCTTATGAATAAAGAAGTTAAAATTTTTTTCTAGTCACCAAAGAAAGGTGGGAAGTGGAGAAAACCACTAAGATCACACTTTTTTTCTATCATTTTCAAGGAAACAAAAGTGATCTCACAAAGGATTATTGAAAATCTGAAGAAATAAGAGCCAGCAAAATCTGGTGGAAGGAGCAAGAATTGGTGCAGATCTTCTGAAGGTTCTAGCCATACTAATGAAAGTAAGTATATTTATATCCTATATCTAGCTATACCTACAGTGGGTGTATATCCACAAAACTGCTTATCCAAGTTCATACCAGATGCATATTATGCATTTGATTTGATAGCAAGAATTTAGAGATAATTTGGATGAATAAATATACATGGTAAGTGCACATAGTGGAATAATTTTCAGCTACAAATGTTAAAGAACTATTTTGCCCATAAGTGAAATGTATGTCTTTAGAAACATTGTTTGAACAGAGAAACACAAAATGAAAATTATATCAAAACTCCACTCACTTTCATAGATTTAAAGATTCAACCAAACAATATTATAATTTATAAGGATCTATACAAATCTAAATAAATGTTTGAGAAGATGCTTAAAGGACAATGTAGATAGGAGAGGAGATAGGGGAATATAGGGCAAAAAAACTAAATAGATTAAAAGTATGGCCTTGGTTTAACAAAATATATGTCATGAACTTGGAATGAGATTAATTTAAATATATGCATCTAAAATAAAATCAGTAAAAAAATGTTAAACTGTAGACAATTGCAGGTTGAAGAAGGAAGCAAAAAATCAGGAGAGAATATAACAGAAAGTAAAGGTTAATAAAAGGTATAATTAGGAAAGAAGCTTTAACATTTTTATTAGAAAATGTAATAAAGACATAATTGAAATAAAATTTTCTTATTGAAAAATAAAATCCCAAATATATAAATGAAAAAGACTGTCATAGTCCAGGAAGCATCAAGATAAAACAGACTACTCCTTATCTATTGGAATGCTTCATAGTAACTCTGAATTAGCAGCTGAAAGCAGCAAACATTTACCATCTTCCAGTTCCTTTGGGTCAGGAATCTTGTCCCAGCTTTCACTGGCTCATCACACCTTGTCAGTGGGGTTGCAGAGAATTCAAGGAAAAGCTGGACCTCTAGAACCCACTTCCAATCTCACTCATGTGGTTGATGACAACATCATCTCTGCACAACGCTGCCTCAGAACATGGCAGCTGGTTTCCCGTTGGGTGAGTGATTCAAGAGAAAGAGAGAGTGAGAACACTGAAGATGAAGGACAGTCTTTTGAAAATCTAATATTGAAGGTGACATCCTGTTGGGTATGACATATTTTGTTAGAAGTAAATCAAGGAATTCAACCATACCCAAGGGGAGAAATTTATAGCAAGGCATGAATATAAGGATTCTCAATGAGATTCTATTTAGGAAAAAAAAAATGAGACCCCAGTGATTTATGGCTTACATATGAATGAATTTTATGTTATGTACCTTAGTGAAAATGGAGCATCCTTAAGTAAGAGAAATGTTATACACTATAAAGATGGTAGTAATTTTTAGTTTAGTTTAGTTTAGTTTTGTTTTGTTTTCCAGAAAGAATGGTCTTCCCTGTGGGTTTTTTCCCCTCAAATCTTGTCTTCCCTGTCAAAATAGACAAGTTTCTGTTGGGGATAAAAAGACCTCCAAAGCTTCATACATGAGACATAATCAAAACCAGAAAGTTCTGAAATGGCATAGCCTACAGGTCACAAGCCAATAGTATCAAAAGGAAATCAGTGATAAAAGAATCAGCAGGAAAGAAAATAGTGATGATAAAAAAAAGTACTGTGTGAAAGAAAAATAAATGTAAAATAATAGAAACCCAAAACAAGAAACAAAAGATGATTGTCCATTTTACAAAATGTATGGACTACCTACCATGTAAGAAGTCATAATATGATATCAGCTATTTATAGGGATAATGCAGTGCCACAGAATAAAAATAATAATGAATCAGATAATGTTCTGACTTGTGGCTAGCATCTTGGTAAGTACCCTTATGTTGGTAATTTTATTTACTTTTTATTACAATCTTTGAAAACATTTACAAAATCATCTCCATTTGAAGGGTTAGAAAATGCACTGTCAAGTTCAAATTGCCCAGTTCTTGATCTGGTACACAATACATTATACAAAGTTTGGAGTCATTTAAGTATAATTCCAACATCAGTTCTAGTACTTAGGGCAGTGTGAGAGTCTATTTTTTAAACATATCTGAGCATGTTTATTCAATAGCAATATATGCATAAAAATGCTTCATTTAGGGTGTTTCAAAATTAAATGATTTGCATGATCCAAGAAAGAAAATATTAGTGAATTGACTTCATTAAATTTAAAAAACATCTGGTCTGTGAAGACAGTATTACAGGAATGAAAAAACAGGTCACATAATGGGAAATGATATTTGTGAAACACATGTGATGAAGGACTTGTAGGGAAAAAATACTTAAAACTCAACAAAGAAAACAAACAATCCAACTAGCACGTTATATGACAGACACCTCACCAAAGAATATATAAAGATGAAAAATATCTAGATGGCATACGTTCAACATTCTTTGTCATTACAAAATTAAAGCAATAATGAGATACCACTGCATAAGTGTTACAATAACTAAAATTCAAGAAAATCTGACAATATGAAATTCTAGGGAATATAAAATTCTAGGGAATATAAAGAGCAAGAGAAACTTTGGAAGACAGTTTAGAAGTCTTCTATAAGACTAAATATACCACATAATACAGCAATAAAACTCAGGCAATTACCAGGTTGAGAAACATGTCTACACAAAAATCTAGACACAAATATTTGTATTCGTGATCATCAACAACTTGAAGTGAACAAGATATAATAATAAATGAATGGATAAACAAAATGTACATCAATACAATGAATATTATTTAGAGTTAACTGCAAGTCGAGTAAGAGCAATTAGGCTAGAGAAAGAAAGAAAGAAAAGAGCATTCAGATTGGAAAGGATGAAGTTAAATTATTTATCCATGTTTTCAGATGACATGAATTCTATACATTTTACAAGAAAAAAGCCTAGATACTCCATCAAAAAAAATTTGGAAACTTATAAAGTTTCCAGATAGAATTTAAATATAAAAATAGTAGCATTTTATACACTTATAATGAATTTACTGAAACAAATTACAAAACAATCTTATTCACAATGCCTACAAAAAAATAAAATAGGAATAAATTTACCACAGAAGTGAAAGATCTCTACAATGAGAGCTACAAAACAATGATGAAGGAAACTATGGAAAACACACACACACACACACACACACACACACACACACACACACTGGAAAGATATCCAGTGTTCATAGATTGGAAAAATCAACATTACCAAAATTATCATACTGCCCAAAGTGTTCTTTCCATTGAATGTAAGTCTCATCCAGATACAAAAGTCTTTGTTCATAGAAAGAAAAAAACAATCCTAGCTGGGCGTGGTGGTGCATGTCTGTAATCCCAGCACTTGGGAGGCTGAGGCAGGAGGATCGCGAGTTCAAAGCCAGCCTCAGCAATGGCGAGGCACTTAACAACTCAGTGAGACCCTGTCTCTAATAAAATACAAAAGAAAAAAAAAGGGGGGAGCTGGGGATGTGGCCCAGTGACTGAGTGCCCCTGGGTTCAATCCCTGGTACCAAATTAAAAAAGAAAAAAATTCTACAATTCAAATGTAACCACAAAAACCTAAAACATCCGAAGTGATCCTGAGCAAATTTGTAAAAAGGATGGCAGCTAGAGGCATTACAATAGTTTACTTCAAAACAGGCCACAAAGGCCACAAAGCTATAGTAACTAAAACATCATTGTATTGGCATAACACAGACACATAAATGAACAGAACAAACTAGGAAAAAAATAACAAAACAGAAATTAATCCACATTCATACAGCCAACTTATTTTGACAAAAACACCAAGAACATGCAGTGGAGAAAAAAATAGTCTCTTCAGTAAATAATGCTAACAAAGTTGGATATGACTATGCAGGAGAATGGAATAGATCTCTTCTTCTCGCCATACACAAAAACATCTGAAAATGGACTCAACACCTAAGTCTTAAATATGAAGCTACTACAAGAAACAGGGAAACTGACATTGGTATAGGCAATTATTTTTAAGATAGGATGCCAAAGCACAGCTAACGACACCAAAAAAAAAAAAAAAAAAAAAAAAAAAAAGACAAATGGTATTACATCAAACTGAGAAGTCTCTGCACAGCAAAGGAAATAATTAACAGAATTGAGAGAACCTAAATAACATTTGCAAATGGTACATCCAACAAGGGACTGACATTTGGCTTACATAAGGAGTTAAAAAAAAGAAGAAGAAGAAGAACAGAAAAGCAAACAATCCAATTACAGAGTGGATAAGAACTAAACAGACACTTCCAAAGAGAAGATAAACAATAAAAGTCTAATAAATACATGAAACATGTTTAATTTCACTAATCATCAGAGAAATGTAAATCAAAACCACAATGATATATCTTCTCACCCCAGTTAGAATGACTACTACTTAGAGAGACAATAACACATGCTGGTGAGGATGTAAAGAAAAGGAACTCATACATTATTGGGAATATTAATTAGTACAGACTTTATAGAAAACAGTATGGAGATTTCTCAACATACTAAAAATAGAATTATATTATCCAGCAATTTCACTACTGAGTATATACCCAACAGAGATGAAATCCTTATACCAAAAAGATACTTACACCCACACATTTATTGCAGACTATTCACAATACCCAAAATATGGGACATTAGAAGTAAGAGTAATTTTCCAACAGAGAAATATTTTAAACTAGGTAATCAAGATTAAGAAGTCATATTGATAGTTTCCAAAAATCAAATTTCAATGGGGAGGCATCCTACAACATTGTAAACAGTATTCTTCAAAGCTGTTAAGGTCATCAAATACAAGAAAAGTAAGAAAAATGTCACATCCAAGAGAAGTCTAAGGATACATAACTACTAAATGTAGCAGAGCATCCTAGATGACATTATGGGGGAGAAAATGGGCAATAGATTAAGAAAATTAAATAAAGCTTTGACTTTAGTTAATAATAATGTATCACCCTGGGTTCATTAAGTATAACAGAGGCATAATATTAAGTAAAATGCTGGTGATGGGGAAAATTGTATGGGGAAGTATGATGACTATATTAACTGCTAATTTTTTGTGTAAACCTAAAATAATCCTAATGTTCATTAATAAAGATTTTTTAAACAATAAGCAATGATTAAGTACTTATTGTTCTCTTCATACAGTTTGGCACACAGCAAGAGCTCAGACAAGGGTGACAGAAATGAGAATGAGTGTAGCTTCCAAGCCTAGAAAATGATTATCAACTCAAATTTAAGTATCATTATACCTATAGATTGTATTATCAAGGAAGGAGAGTGGTGTTAGGCTTGTAAGTATTAATGTGATATTATCCAAATCACAATTAGATCATTCTCAAAGAAAAGTGTTGTTGCTATTGATGTTGTTAGTAATTCATCCTTTCAATTATTGCTAAAATAATCTTTCCTTGTAAAATAATTTAAGGTATTAATTGCAGGGATCTAATGTCCCAAAATGAACCATGCTGTCACCTAGAGAAAGTGTCACATTACATAATGAGTGAAGAAGCGTCTATGTGTGGAAAGTGGAAACCAGGAAGGGAAGGAGCCTGTAAAACAGACTGAATTTCAAATGAAAGTACAAAATAGGAACAATTACTTACCCCTTGCTAGTAAAAGAGCATAAACCATTGTTCTTTCTATATGAACAGCTTCTGATGTGCTAGTAATGATAAGTTTATTTTCTTTTTTTTAAATTTTTCATTAACTTTCACTGTGATGTATAATAAAAATTTTTATTAAATTTTTAAATTTAATTTAATTTGTTATACATGCTTTTAGAGTGCAATTCCTTTCATATTACATATAAAGAGCACAGTTTTCCAAGCCATTGGTTTTACACAAAAGTATTTTCATACCATATGAGTTTTTATACATGCACTTAATATATTGATGTCCAACTCCTTCTGCCATTGTTTTTATCCCCTTCCCCCTTTTCCTCCCCTCCCCCCTTTTTCTATTTAACATTCCTTCATTCTTCTTATCTGCACTCCCTTGCCACTATAGTTAAGTAACATCATAGCAAAGGAATCAATCCACCTTTGGTTTTCTGGGATTGGCTGACTTCACTTAGCATTATTTTCTCCAACTCCATCCATTTACCTGCAAATGCCATGATTTTATTCTCTTTTAGTGCTGAGTAGTGTTCCATTGTGTATATATAGCAAAGTTTCCCTGTCCATTCATCTATTGATGGGCATCGGGGTTGTTTCCAAAATCTAGCTATTGTGAATTGTGCTGCTATGCACATTGATGTGGCTGTGTCCCTTCAGTATGCTTTTTTTAAGCCCTCTGGGTATAGAACAAGGAGTGAGATAGCTGGGTCAAATGTTGGTTCCATTTCAAGTTTTTCTAGGAATTGCCATACTGCTTTCCAAATTGGCTGCACCAATTTTCAGCCCCACCAGCAATGTAAGAGTGTACCCTTTTCCCCACATTCTCACCAGCATTTATTGTTGTTTGTGTTTTTGATAGCTGCCATTCTGACTGGTGTGAGATGAAATCTTAGTTTTGATTTGCATTTCTCTAATTGCTAGAGATGTTGAACATTTTTTCATATATTTGTTGATTGATGTATATCTTCTTCTGAGACATATCTGTTCAGTTCTTTAGCTCATTTATTGTTTATTTTTTTTTCTTTTCTTTTTTGGTGTAAAGGTTTTTGAGAGCTTTATATATCCTTGAAGTTAATGTTCTGTCTGATGTGCATGTGGTAAAGATTGGCTCCCATTCTGTAGGTTCTCTGTTCACCTCACTGATTGTTTCTTTTACTGAGAAGAAGCTTTTCAGTTTGAATCCATCCCATCTACTAATGTTTGGTTTTAGTTCTTGCACTATAGGGGTCTTGATGAGGAAGTTGGGGCCTAATCCAACATGTTGGAGATTTGGACCTACATTTTCCTCTATTAGGTGCAAGGTCTCTGGTTTAATTCCTAGGTCCTTGATCCACTTTGAGTTGAGTTTTGTGCATGGACAGAGATAGAGGTTTAATTTCATTTTATTACATAAGGATTTCCAGTTTTCCCAACACCATTTGTTGAAGAGGCTGTCTTTTCTCCAAGGTATGTTTTTGACACCTTTGTCTAATATAAGATATCTGTAGATGTGTGGGTTAGTCTCTGTGTCTTCTATTCTGTACCATTGGTCTACTGGTCTATTTTGGTGCTAATCCCATGCTGTTTTAGTTACTATTGCTTTGTAATACAATTTAAGGTCTGGAAGAGTAATGACACCAGCTTCACTCTTCTTGCTGAGAATTGCTTTGACTATTTGGGGTCTCTTATTTTTCCAGATGAATTTCATGATTTCTTTTCCTATTTCTATGAGGAATGACATTGGGATTTTGATTGGGATTACAGTGAAATTGTATAATGCTTTTGTTAGAATAGTCATTTTGACAATATTAGTTCTGCCTATCCATGAACAAGGTAAATCTTTCCATCTTCTAAGATCTTCTTTAATTTCTTTCTTTAGTAGTTTTCATTGTACAGGTCTTTCACTTCTTTTGTTAGGTTGATTCCCAAGTATTTTGTTTTTTTTTGACATTATAGTAAATGGGGTGTATTTCCTAGATTTTCTTTCTGAGGATTTCTTGCTGATGTACAGAAATGCCTTAGATTTATGGGTATTGATTTTATATCCAGCCTTATGTATTTGTTTATTAGATCTAGAGGATTTCTGGTGGAGTTTTTTGGATCTTCTATGTATAGAATCATATTGTCTGCAAAAAGTGATAGTTTGAGTTATTCTTTTCCTATCTGTATCACTTTTATTACTTTCATCTGTCTAATTGCATTGCTAGGGTTTCAGGAACTATGTTAAATAATAGTGGTGAAAGAGGACATCCCTGCCTTGTTCCAGTTTTTAGAGGGAATGCTTTCAGGTTTTCTCCATTTAGGATGATGTTGGCCTGGGGCTTAGCATAGATGGCCTTTACGATGTTGAGGTATGTTCCTGTTATCCCTATTTTTTCTAGCGTTTTGAACATGAAGGGGTGCTATATATTGTCAAATACTTTTTCTGCATCGATTGAGATGATCATATAATTTTTAGCTTTGAGTCTATTGATGTGGTGAATTACACTTTTTGATTTCCTTATGTTGAACCAACCTTGCATTCCTGGAATGAACACCACTAGATCATGATGTACTATTTTTTTTTTTATGTGTTTTTGTATTCAATTTGCCAGAATTTTATTGAGGATTTTTGCATCTATATTCATTAGTGATATTGGTCTGAAGTTTTCTTTCTTTGATTTGTTTCTGCCTGGTTTTGGAATCAGGGTGATACTGGCCTCATAGAATGAGTCTCGGGGGGGGGGGTCCCTCTTTTTCTATTTCATGGAATAGTTTGAGAAGTATTGGTGTTAGTTCTTCTTTAAAGGTCTTGTAGAACTAGTTGTGTATCTATCTGGACCTGGGCTTTTCTTGGTTGGTAGGTTTTTGATGGCATCCTCTATTTCTTTGCTTGAAATTGATCTATTTAAGTTGTGTATGTCATCCTGGTTTAGTTTGGGTATATCGTATATTTCTAGAAATTTGTCGATGTCTACATTATTTTCTTTTTTGTTGGAGTATAGATTTTCAAAATAGTTTCTAATTATCTTCTGTATTTCTGTATTTCTGTATTTCTGTGATGTTTCCTTTTTCATCACATATATTGGTAATTTGAGATTTTTTACTCCTTTTCTTAGTGTAGCTAATGGTTTATCAATTTTATTTATTTTTTCAAAGAACCAACTTTTGGTTCTGTCAATTTTTTCAATTGTGTTTTTTTTTTTTTCAATTTCATTGATTTCTGCTCTGATTTTAATTATTTCCTGTCTTCTACTTCTTTTGAGGTTAATTTGTTCTTCTTTTTCTAGGGCTTTGAGGCACAATGTTAATTCATTTATTTGTTGACCTTTTCTTTTTTGAAGGAATGAACTCCATGTAATGAATTTTCCTCTTTGTACTGCCTTTATAATGTCCCAGAGATTTCAATATGTTGTATCAGGGTTCTCATTTACCTCTAAGAATTTTTAATCTCCTTTTTGATGTCTTCTGCAACTTATTCTTCATTCAATAGCATATTATTTAGTCTCCAGGTGTTGGAGTAGGTTTTATTTCTTATTTTATCATTGATTTCTAGTTTCATTCCATTATGATCTGATAGTATGTAGGGTAATATCTCTACTTTTTTATATTTGCTTAGAGTTGCTTTATAGCATAATATATGATCTGTTTTAGAGAATGATCCATGTGCTACTGAGAAAAAAAGTGTACCAACTCATTGATGGATAAGATACTCTCTCTATATATATATCAGTTAAATCTAAGCATTGATAGTATTATTGAGTTCTACAATTTCTTTGTTTAGCTTTTGTTTGGAAGATCTATCCAGTAGTTAAAGTGTTGTGTTAAACTCACCTAGAATTATAGTGTTGTGGTCTATTTGGCTCTTGAACTTGAGAAAGGTTTGTTTGATGAATGTGGATTCTTTGTTATTTAGGGCTTATATGTTTATGACAGTTATTCTTTGTTGATGTATGATTCCCTTAAGTAGTATGAAATGTCCATCCTTATCTCTTTTGATTACCTTTGGCTTGAAGTCTACTTTGTTTGATATGAGGATGGAAACCCCTGCTTGTTTATGTAGTCTGTGTGAGTGGTATATTTTATCCCATCCTTTCACCTTCAGTCTGTGGGGGTTTTTCCTATGAGATGTGTCTCTTGAAGGCAGCATATTGTTGGGTCTTTTTTTGTTTTTAATAAAATCTATTACCCTATGTCTTTTAATTGGTGAGTTTAGGCCGTTAATGTTCCAGGTTATTATTGAGATATGATTTGTATTACCAGTCATTTTAAATTTTATTTTATTTTTTGGTATTTAGCTTGACTTGATTTCTCCTATGGTTAGTTTTCCTTTATTGTTGTTCTTCCCTTTGAAGGTTTTCATTGTTGTTTTTCAATTCCTCCTCATGGAACATTTTGCCAAGGATGTGCTGTAGTGCCAGCTTTCTTGATGTAAATTCTTTTAGCTTTTGTTTATCATGGAAGATTTTTATTTCATTATCAAATCTAAAGCTTAGTTTTGCTGGATATAAGATTCTTAGTTAGCATCCCTTATCTTTTAGAGCCTGGTATATGTTGTTCCAGGCTCTCCTTGCTTTGAGGGTCTGGGTTGAAAATATGCTGTGATAAGAATTGGTTTTCCTCTATAGGTTATCTGATTTTTCTCTCTTATGGCCTTTAAAATTCTATCCTTACTTTCTTTGCTAGGCATTTTCATTATAATGTGCTTGGTGTAGACCTGTTGTAATTTTATACATTTGGTAACCTATATGCTTCTTGTATTTGGTTTTCAAATTTGTTCTTGTTTGGGCAATTTTATGATATTATTTCTTTGAAAGAGATTTTGTATTTCTTTGAATTGATTCTCTGCACCTTCCTCAATTCCAATAAATCTTATATTCGGTCTTTTGATGGTATCCCATAATTCTTGGATATTTTGATCATGGTTTCTAACCGTCTTCACTGTGTGGTCAACGTTATTTTCAATACTATATATTTTGTACTTATTGTCTGAGGTCCTATCTTCAAGTGATCCAATCTATTGGTGATACTAACTATTGAATTTTTTGAATGGCCTATTGTTTCTTTCATTTCAAGTATTTCTGGTTGGTGTTTTCTCAGACTCTCTATCTCTTTCTTGAAGTAATATTTTGCTACCTGTATTTGTTCTCTTATCTCTATGTTGGTTTGATTGATGGTTGCCTGTATTTGATCTCTTTTTTTTTTTTGAGATGATCTTATTTTTTATTTGTATTTCCCTGATAATTCGTGATACTGAGAATTTTTCATTTACCTCTTAGCATTTGTATGTCTTCTTTTTAAAAAATTTTTATTTATAGTAGTAGTATGCATTACAGTTCATACTACACATATAGAGCATCTTTTTACACAAAACAGTTTGTATACAAAGTATACTCGTAGCATTCAAGTCTTCAATCATGCATTTAGAATAACGATATCCATCTTATTCAACCACTTTGTCTTTTTTTTCCGCCTTCACCCCTTGCTCCCTCCCTTCCCATCCTTCCCTTCCCTTTGAAACTTATAGTGTTCCTCTAATCCTCCTATGTACCCCGACCCAACAATACTGTGAACTGGCCTCAATATATTAGAGAAAACATTTGGTATTTGGATTTTTGAGATTGACTGATTTCATTTAGCATTATATTCTCCAACTTCATCCATTTACCAGCTAATATCATTATTTTATTCTCTTCTATTGCTGAGTAAAATTCCATTGTGTATATATACCACATTTTCCTTATCCACTCATCTACTGAGGGACATCTAGGTTGGTTCCACAACCTAGCTATTGTGAATTGTGCTGCTATAAACATTGAAGTGGCTGTGTCACTGTAATATGCTGTTTTTAAGTCCTTTGGGAATAGACCCAGAAGTGGGATGGCTGGGTCATAGGGTGGTTCCATTACCATTTTCCCAAGAAATCTCCATACTGCTTTCCATAACGGTTATACCATTTTGCAGTCCCACAAGCAATGTATGTGTGTGCCTTTTTCCCCACATCCTCTCCAACATTTGTTGTTGTTTGTGTTCTTGATAGTTGCCATTCTGACTGGAGTGAAATGAAATCTTAGAGTAGTTTTGATTTGCATTTCTCTAATTGCCAGCGATGTTGAGCATTTTTTCATGTATTTGTTGATTAAATGTGTATCTTCTTCTGAGAAGTGTCTTTTCAATTCCTTAGCTCATTTATCGATTGGATTATTTGTTTTTTTGGTATCAAGATTTTTGAGTTCTTTATATGTTCTAGAAATTAGTGCTCTATCTGATGTGCATGTATTAAATATTTGTTCCCAGTTAATTGGCTCTCTATTCACCTCACTGATTGTTTCTTTTTCTGAGAAGAAGCTTTTTAGCTTAAATCTATCCCATTCATTAATTCTTGGTATTAATTCTTGCGCTACCAGATTCTTGTCAAGAAACTTGGAGGCTAATCCAAAATGTTGGAAATTGTAGCTTACTTTTTCTTTTATTAGGTATATTGTCTCTGGTCTAATTCCTAAGTCCTTGATCCACTTTGAATTGAATTTTGTGCATGGTGAGAGATACAGGTTTAATTTCATTTTGTTGCATATGGCTTTCTATTTTTCCCAGCACCATTTGTTGAAGAGGCTATCCTTTCTCCACTGTACATTTTTGGCACCTTTGTCTAATATAAGATAGCTGAAATTATATGTATTACTCTCTGTGTCCTCAATTCTGTACCATTGGTCTACTAGTCTGTTTTTGTTACTATTGCTCTATAGTATAATTTACAGTCTGGTATGATGATGCCACCTGCTTTACTTTTCTTGCACAGGATTTCTTTAGCTATTCTGGGTCTCTTATTTTTGCAGATGAATTTCATGACTGCCTTTTCTATTTCTTTGAGAAATGTCATTGGGATTTTGATTAGAATTGCATTAAATCTGTATAATGCTTTTGATAGTATGGACATTTTGACAATATTGTGAAGGAGCCCCAATTAGGGAGATGGCTATTGCGGTCAGCTGGAAGCCATAAGTTCCACCTGATAATAAGTATGTATGTGATGCACCTGTAAGTGCACGTGAGGCACCCGCAAAGCTAAAGGTATATAACCGGGTGAAAGCGGTCGGAGTCAGGAAAAGAATGAATTCATTCAGCCAGTCATGCAGTCACTCGGTCGGAAGAAGAGTTCGGGTCGGAGAAGAAGAAAAGAATCAGAGCGGCCAGAACGTAGGCAGAGCGGTTACAGAAGAGAAACCAGATAGAAGAAGTAATTCCTGGTCAGAGTCAGGCAGAGGCTCCCGAGGAAGAAAGAAGAAAGAAGAAAGAAGCTCTAAAAGCTAAGCTCTCTCTCTCTCTCTAAAGAAGAAATCTCTCTCTTTCAAGCTCTCTCTCTTTCTAAGCTCTAAGAAGAAAAGCTCTATCTTTCTTTCTCTCTCTCTAAGCTAAGAAGAACAGAAGAAAGAAGAAAGCTCTCTCTAATCTTTCTCTCTAAGCTCTTTCTAAGAAGAAGAAAAATCTTTCTTTCTCTCTCTAAGCTCTCTCTAAGAAAGTAGAAGTAAAAGTAGTAATAAATTTACTCTGCCTCCGAGTTTTCCTCCCGGGTTACGGTACCAGGTAGCTTACAAATGGTGGCCCGTCCGGGGCTCGGCAGGCAGAGAAGAAAAAATAAGATATAAGAACAAGAAGCTAAGATAGTGAGGAGAGAGGAGAAGAAAGCATAGCCTCTGACTCAGTTGAGACCAGCAAAAAGAGTAGTACTCAGTTGAGGCCAGTTAAGAATTAGTGAAAAGCCGAAGCGAGTAGCCGGCGAGAGCCGGCGAGAAGCCGAAGCCATGAAGCGAGTAGCCGGCCAAAAGCCATAAAAAATAAAGAAGCCAGAAAGTAATAGCATGGTAAAAGCCATGCAGAGAAAAAGCCTTGAGCTTTAGCAAAAAGCCATAAAGAAAAAAGCCATGACCTTAAAAGAAAATAGAGAATTAAAAAGCACGGTGAAAACCATGCAGAGAAAAAGCCATTGAGCTTTGGCAAAAAAGCCATAAAAATAAAGAAGAGACAAGAAGAAAAAAAAAAAAAAAAAGTCAAAGCCGCTTATTGACTCTACCCATCTTTTTTTTTTTTTTTTTTTTTGTGGTGCTGGGGATTGAACCCAGGGCCTTGTGCATGCAAGGCAAGCACTCTACCAACTGAGCTATATCCCCAGCCCTGCACTATATTTTTGATATGTTTTTGAATCCGATTTTCCAGAATTCTGTTGAGGATTTTTGCATCTACGTTCATTAAAGATATTGGCCTGAAGTTTTCTTTTTTTGGCTGTGTCTTTGCCTGGCTTTGGAATTAATGTGATATTGGCCTCATAGAAAGTGTCTGGAAGAGCTCCCTCTATTTCTATTTCTTGAAATAATTTGACGAGCATCGGTATTAGTTCTTCTTTGAAGGTCTTGTAGAACTTGGCTGTAAACCCATCAGGACCTGCACTTTTTCTTGTTGGTAGTTTTTTGATAGCGTCTTCTATTTCTTCACTTGAAATTGATTTATTGAAATTGTGTATAGACCCCTGTTCCAGTTTGGGTAATTCAAATGACTCTAGAAATCTGTCAATGCTTTCAGTATTTTCTATTTTATTAGAGTACAAGTTTTCAAAGTAATTTCTAATTATCTCCTGTATATCTGTGGTGTTTGTTGTGATATTTCTTTTTTCATCACAGATGTTAGTAATTTGAGTTTTTTCTCTTCTTTTCATTAGCATTGCTAGGGGTCTGTAAATTTTATTTATTTTTTCAAAGAACCAACTTTTGGTTTTGTCAATTCTTTGAATTGTTTCTTTAGTCTCAATTTTACTAATTTCAGCTCTGATTTTAATTATTTCCTGTCTTCTACTGCTCTTAGTGTTGATCTGTTCCTCTTTTTCTAGTGCTTTGAGGTGTGATGTTAAGTCATTTATTTGTTGTTGTTTTTTTTTTTTTTCTTTTAATGAAGGAATTCAGTGCAATGAATTTTCCTCTTACTAATGCCTTCATAGTGTCCCAGAGATTTCTATACAATGTATCGTGTTATCATTTACCTCTAGGAATTTTTTAATCTCCTCCTTGATGTCTTCTTCAACCCCTTGTTCATTCAGTTGAATGTTGTTTAGCTTCCAGCTGTAGGAGTAGTTTATTTTATTTCTTGTATTATCATTGATTTCCAATTTCATCCCATTATGGTCTGATAGAATGCAAGGTAGTATTTCTATTTTTTTTATATTTGCTGAGAGTTGCCTTGTGACATAATATATGGTCAATTTTGGAGAAGGAGCCATGTGCTGCTGAGAAGAAAGCGTATTTTCTTACTGAGGGATGAAATATTCTATATATATCCATTAGGTCTAAGTTATTAATGGTTTTAACAAGGCCTAAAGTTTCTTTATTTAGCTTTTGTTTGGATGATCTATCCATTGGTGAGAGAGGTGTGTTGAAGTCCCCTAAACTTAATGTGTTGTGGTCTATTTTACTCTTGAACTTGAGAAGGGTTTGTTTGATGAATGTAGGTGCTCCATTATTTGGGGCATATAGATTTATAATTGTCATATCTTGTTGATGAATGCTTCCCTTAAGTAGTAAGAAATATCCATCTTTATCCCTTTTGATTAGCTTTGGCTTGAAGTCTACCTTATTTGATATGAGAATGAAAACCCCTGCTTGCTTCCGCAGCTAATGTGACTGATAAGACTTTTCCTAGCCTTTCACCTTCAATCACTTGAAGTCTTTTTCTATGAGGTGTGTTTCTTGTAGACAACAAATTGTTGGGTTGTTTCTTTTAATCCAGTCTGACAATCTGTGTCTTTTGAATGGTGAGTTTAGGCCATTAACATTCAGGGTTATCATTGAGACATGATTCTTATTTCCATCCATTTTTAATTGTATTATGGTATTTTTTTAATATTTATTTGTTTGTTTTAGTTGTACACAATGCCTTTTTATTTTTACGTGGTGCTGAGAATCGAACCCGGGCCGCGCACGCGCTAGGCGAGCACACTACCGCTGAGCCACAACCCCAGCCCTGTATTATGGTATTTACCTTGATTTGGATTCTCCTCTGGTTGGTAATTTCTTTAGTTTACTATCTCCCTTTGTTGATTTTCATTGTTATTTTTCTCTTCTTCTGTTTGGAAAATTTTGACCAAGATGTTCAGAAGTGCTGGCTTTCGAGTTGTGAAAACTTTTAACTTTTCTTTGTCGTGGAAGCTTTTGTGCTAGATATAAGATTCTTGGTTGACATCCCTTTTCTTTCAGAGCTTGAAATATGCTATTCCAGGATCTTCTAGCTTTTAAGGTCTGGGTTGAAAAATCTGAGCATAGTCTGATGGGTTTGCCCCTATATGTAATCTGCTTCCTTTCTCTTGTGGCTTTTCATATTCTCTCCTTGCCTACTATATTAGGCAATTTCATTATAATGTGCCTTGGTGTGGATCTGTTGTGATTTTGTACATTTGGTGTTCGGTAACCCTCTTGAACTTGGTTTTGCCATTCATGCCTCATGTTTGGAAAATTTTCTGCTATTATTTCATTGAATAAATTACTCATTCTTTTGGTTTGAAACTCTGCACCTTCTTCAACACAATCACTCTTAAGTTTGGTCTTTTTATGCTATCCCATAATTCCTGAATTATCTGTTCTTGTTTTCTTATTACTTTTGCCTTGTCATCTAGATTTTTCTCCAGGATATATATTTTGTCTTCATTATCTGAGGTCCTTTCTTCCTGGTGATCTAATCTGTTGGTGATGATTTCAATTGAGCATTTAGTTTGGTTTATTTCTTCTTTCTGTTCCAGAATTTCTGTTTGGTTTCTCTTTAGAATCTCTATCTCCCTATTGAAGTAATCTTTTGCTTCCTGTATTTGTTTTTGGAGTTCTTTGTCAAAATGCTCTTTTACCGCCTGTATTTGCTCTCTCATGTCATTTTTTAGTTCATTCTAAAGATCCATAAACATTTGGAATATTTAATTTCTAAATTCCATCTCTGGCATTTGACCAACTGTGCTTTGCCATGGAATCTACTAAGGGGGTATGTTGATTGGTTTCAGCCACTTTCTTCCCTTGCTTCTTCATAATGCTTGTGTGTCTATTCTTCTAGCACTGTGGGACCTTTCCTATTTCGATTTCACCTTATAGCCTTATGTTTTTCCTGTAGTACAATGCTGTCAGATCCCCTTATAAATACCTTACACTTTAAGATCTAACACTTTCTTTACAGCAAATCCCAGTTTGATCACAATGTACAGATTTAGTTAACTCAGATATTGTTTCCAATTTACTCTGTATGCTTGCGTTAGGGTTTACAGTTTCAGTATTGGACACAGAGATGATATGTTTAGGAAGAAGGAAGTGAGGTTATTGAGATGTTCTTTCTTAGGAAGTATGAAAATAGAATTCTATGGAAGTAATTTAATATCAGCAGACAGGAGAGGAAAGAGAATGGAGTAAGCAATTTAGTGGGAAGACCGAATTATATATAAACCAAACTTACGTACCCTTTGAGAGAAGAAAAAAAAAAAATGGAAAAGAAAAAATAAAAAGGAATAATAAGAGATAACAAAGAGGTAAGAATTAGTGTAAGAGAGAGGAGAGAGAAACTGAGTCAAGAAAAATAGAGAGTAAACTATATATAACACCGCTTTGCTGTATATTTCCATTGCCCCAGGTCTAGAAGTCCCAATTTCTGCGTATAGCTTGTTTTCGCCTCTGATGAGTACACAATGACAGGGTATAAACAGAGAAGATGAGGACAGAAAAGACTAAAGTGAGAAGGGAAGAAAAGAAAGAGGAACACAAACACACAAATAAGCACACTATCAAACAGAACAAAAACAAAAATAAACAAAAACAAACAAACAAAAACAAACAAACAAAAACACAGAGTTGAATCCAGGAACAAGTCTCAAATAAACAGGACCCTGGGAAGCCCTTCCAGTTTAAGCCAGTTGTCCCAGATCATGCCCAGACAGTCACAGAGCACCAATTAGTGGATTATAGTCTGCAGCTTTGGCCAGCGGCAGGTTGGCACAGAGGAAGAATGACTGGTGGGGGTGGGGGGGCTGTCAGTACATGAATAGCACCAGGAAAGGTTTCATCCAAAAGGCACGCATCCCCCAAGCCCGCCCCCAGTTATAGCTCTCATGATTGCTGTGCTAGCCTCAGACAGGCCCTTCCCTGCTGGCTGCCTGCGTGTGTCTCACCCAGGTGTGTGCTGTTCTCCAGGCCCTGGACTGATCCTTGGATGCCTGAAGCTGTTTTTCTTCTTTGTTTCTTTGTCCTGGTCAGCTGCAGCTTTCCTCCAAAATGGAGGTGCTTTACCCGGTCTCAACAGCAGTATCCTGGACCCGTGTGTCACTCCGAGGCATGCAGGTCCCGTTCGGCAATTTACATGAAAGAAGTCTGTGAGGCCACTGCAAGTCTGGCTTTCTTTTTATTCTGCGCTATTCAATGCCATGGTCTGTACTTCCCCTACTGCAATGTTACCATGGCAGCTGTGCTGCTATTGCTGGTTCTGTTTGTGGGCTGCTCACACTGAACTCCGTGCGTCGGCGGTCTGGAGTTCATTGTATTTCACCATCTAGATGTGCAAGGATGTCTCAGCTCCCTCCCAGTTGCGGGAGTATTGCTAGGAACGCGTTCAAACTTCCTGCTAAGCCTCTTTTAGTGACAGTCTCTCAAGAGTGCTTCTCTGCGGTCCACCATCTTTCCCAGGAACCTGTATTTGATCTCTTATCTCTTTGTTGGAGAGATCAATTTTTGCCCGTATCCGCTCACGTAGGTCATTTTTTAAATCCCGGATCCTTTTAATTATGTGTATTCGGAATTCCTTTTCCGATGTTTCACCTACTGTGCTTTCTATGGATTCTATTGCTGTAGTATCTTGGTTTGTTTGGGGCTTTTTATTACCTTGTTTTTTCATGATATCTATGTGTTATCCTCTCTTGTAGTGTAAGTCTGAGGTATTCCTGTTTCTGTCTTATTGTCTTATATCTTCCTTATAGGTTACCTGATGCATAACTTTTAAGGGAAAGATCAATATTACAGCAGTCAAAGTACCCAACGTATTGCCATACATCTGTTAGTTTCTGTTTTTACATTTACAATTTTGATGCTTTAATCATAAATGATGAGATCAATTATCTTCTACCATTTAGTCAGAATTTTTGTGTGGTGGTTCACAGCATCTAATGATCGAAGGAGAGACTTATAGGTTGGCTAAAACGTTTGTGAGGTAGGATGTGAGAAGTCAGAGGTATTAGATTATTTGACTAGTGAGAGGGTAATCATGGGAATTAGGGTGTTAGTAGGAGAAGCAAAAGATAGGTGTCCCCATGTAATATTCCCTGTTCCTGGGCCCGGGGCCTGTTCCCTGACCTGTAGGCAGAGGAGAAGATTACCTGTGGCTCCCGAGTGGGTGGGCAGAGCTGGGAACACATGCAGGAGGGCTGAGCTGGAATGCTTGTAGGCGGGCAGAACTGGAATGCTTGCAGGCGGGCCTAGTGGGAATGCTCTCGGGCCAGGGCTTATTCCCCTGCCATCCCAAGCTGGGATGGGATGTTGTCTCAGAGGTGGGTGGGCGGAGCTGGGAAAGCTCACCAGAGGGTCTAGCTGGAACTCTTGCAGGCCGGGGCTTTGATGAATATATTTTCATCATCAAACTTGATAGAAAGAGACAACTTGATTAAAGTACTAATAATTTCCTCTTTTCTTCAAGAAAGCTATAAGTGGAATCATAAGAAAAGTTTGAATTAAATCATACACTTGGTTCTGCTCATCAGGGAATTTATTCTCCATTCTTCAAGTCTTTTGATGGGGTGCCTATCTAGTAGCTGATGTTTATAATTATTGGTGAGAGATTTAAGTTTTTAGTCAAGAAAATCTAGAATATCACTACTTGTGAAAACAAATGCACTTCAGTAGTGATATATTATAATTAATTTCTATAGTTAGAGAAGTTCAGTTATGAGAATGTTCCATAGGAGAAATATAACTGGATTGGCAGGAGAACGGAAAGAAAGAATAAAATTTTAAAGTACTTTTCATTGAAAGTTAATTTCCTTTTTAAATTATTTAAGAATCTGGAAAGTGTTTGAAGTAGCAATTCTTAGAAAATGTGTCAGCTTACCTAAAGATATAAAAATAAGATAAAATTGACTTGTGCTGTATTTTAATAACTAGTATTAGTTATCTAACTTAAAAGTATACTTGCTAGTATCTATATTAATGAATAAGCAGTAATTTTTTTAAAAAAAATTAACAGAGAATTAGTATGTGATAGACTCTGAATTTCTTTCATATTTAAGTGGAATTGTCTAGGATCTGTAGCCATTTTATAGTACAAATAACAAGAACCAATTCTGAAATATTATCTTAGGATCATATATTTCTTTAATGGTCACTATGAAGCTGTACTATTCATATCCAAGTCATAAATGTTGGCTGTTTCTAAATTTGTCTGCTTCACTGGGCACAAATGGGAAGAACAAAGAAATTCAGCAAGGCTTCTATTCTTCAGAGAATAAAAAGACGTGCTTTATTCTTCCTCTAGTTAAACCAAGAACACTTTTTCTTTTCTCTTTTTTTAATTTGTTTATTTTTTACTGTTAATACACTCAAGAGAAATCATTTGGCCTTTTATTTTTATTTCAAAACTAAAATTCATAAAGCCACATTGTTTATCAAATGATAATCTCATATATATGTATGAGATTTTATATATATATATATATATATTTTTTTTTTTTTTTTGACAAAGCAGAGACATGGACAAAAAGAGACAGAGACGGAAACAAAGAGAGCAGGCTCTCTCTCTATTGCTGTCTTGACAAACTTGGCATATTTGTGAAAGCATTGCTATTGCTTGTTGGAACTTTAAGTTTGGATAGCACCCTACAACCTGCCACCACATTTGCACTAAAAAGTCTAATTAATTAGCTATTAACCAACATTAGTTGTCTAGGGCCTTCCTGCTCATTACATGTGATACATAAGATATGATGCTTGTGTTAGACAGCTTCTCATTACTTTGACAAAATCAACTTAAATGAGGAAAGATTTACTCTGGCATGTGGTATAAGACTTTTCGGGCTGTGGCTGCTTGGCCTTTTTCGTTGTTGTTTGTTTTGGTTTGTTCTGGTTTGTTCTTAATTTTGCTTTGGATCTGTGGTAAGGCAGAATATCATGCCAGAAGCACATCAGGGAGGAACCTCTCACCTCATGGTAGACTGGCAAGCAAAGAGACAAGAAGTGACCAATGTCTTAAAATGCTCTTAAAGGACAGGCCCTGAATAACCTAACTTCTTTCCACTAGGCCTTACCTCCTAAAGGTTGCACTTTTGCCCAGTAGAACCAGAAGCTGGCAAAAAGCCTTTAACAAGTGAGCTTTTAGTTTTCTAGATTTAAGATCCAAACCATACCAATGGACACAGACAGGTGGGCGTTTATAATACCAAGGATGCAAAGTTACATACAAATGCCATAACAAATATTATATTTTAATATCATGAGAGCTAAATGAACCTTCTCTTTTTCACTGACTCCTCTTTTCTATTGTCTTTGTAGGGTGTCATGTATCTTGTTTTTCCCTCCATATCTATCTTTCCCTTTATGGGTAATTCAATTATATCAGAGTAATAAATTTTTTAAAATTAAAAATTAAGAAGTTAATTAAAAAGAAAGTTACATCAGTAATTTCAAATGACATTGAATTGGAAGGCACTGGATTCTGCTATTTGGTTTATTGCATGTGTCCCCAGGTACAAATAGGGACCCTACCCTTACCAAGTATAATTGTGCATCCCTCCTAGATGCAATTTGGTAAGAGGGATTACCTGCCTCTAAGGCAGCAGTTTCTGCAATGTCATGGCCTCATGGTTTTCAAAAGGCCACAGGCCTACTTTAACTCATTCACTGAGATAGGCAGGGGAGACACTGATCCATCAGCATGAATAAGCTTTCATTCCATACAAAAGCCAAGAGTAGGCAGTCACCTGAAATATGGACTGAATTGCAAAAACAGATGCTAGAACAACAAAATGTTGCTAGGTTCCTTAGAAATAAATATTAAGTGATTAAAAATAATCCATCCTCATGTGGTTCACTAATCATCATAAGATTCTCTTTAGAGCTCTCTCCCCACTCCTCCCTGTCACCCTGAGCCATCCTCCTTCACTGTGCCTCATAGACACCAGTCTTCTAGGTCCCCAGATCTCTTACTCTTGCAGCCAATGAAGGACTTTGGAAAATTCCTTTTCTTCTAATTGGAATGATCCCCCTGCCCCTGCTCCAAGATCATCTGATTCTTTAGCTTGTTTTCTTTCTGGAAAACCCTTTTTCATTATTTTTCTGTCAGATTAAAATACAGTTACTCAGAATCTGTCCCATTTTCTTTTCATCACTGTGGCACAAAATTAGTCTTACATTTTATTCTTTCACAGCACTGATACTTTCCTATAATGTCCTCATTACTGTATTAATATAGACATTATAATTTATGGCTATCAATGGGATTATATTTAATAACTGTTGCCCTTTCATAAACTTCATGAAGACAGGAGCTCTCTTGTTCATTGTTGTATTTTGAATGTACAGAAAACTGTGTGCTGTATATAAAGTGTATTCAAAACATATTGTTGGATGTGTAGATGCATGAGAATGAATGAAAGCCTAATGATGCCAATATTAATGAGAAAGTGTCTTGCAAGCTATATAATAACCTTTCAGATATGCATTATTTTGCTATTATCACCTTGATTATTATTAGCTTGGTAACAACATAACTAATTCCAGAGCAAATTAACAAATATTCAGTGCAGTTCTAAGAACTGTTTTAGAACATAGCTTTTATGACTTTTGTAACAGATGGCTGTTTTGTTTTTTTGTTTTGTTTTTGTACTGAGGATTGAACCCAGAGGTGCTTAATGACTGAGCCACTGCCCCAGCCCTTTTTATATTTTATGTAGGGACAAGGTCTCGCTGAGTTGCTTAGGATGTCACTAAGCTGCTGAGGCTGGCTTTGAACTTGCAATCTTTCTTCCTCAGCCTCCCAAGCCACTGGGATTACAGGCATGGACCACCATGCCCAGATAACATATGTTTTTTACTGTGAGAAAAGTTGTGACTATGAAAACCTCAAACCACAGGCTTTTCTCTTATTTATTTGTTGCTGCTCTTTAAACTGCTCTTTTAAATATTTCAGGTAAAGTCAGGTTGAGGAAGGATCCTAGGAAATAATTAATAGAGTAAAACACATGTAGAGTGGAAAAAACAGTCTCTAAATCCATGTAGCATGCTGTCAGTGATAGGGGACTCTTTAGTATGCCAGGGTCCTGATAAGCAACTTTGAACTAATCTGCAATAGTCATATGATGTCATTCTGCCTAGTATTTACTCTCCAGAATCCCATTTTCTTTCTTCTGCAATTTGTTTTCTCATTCTCCAATTTCCAAATGTCATTCCACAGCCATGGCCCTCCTACCTCCAGGTAAATCTACTTAGGTTTATGCTAATTAACACCTCTGGAGTATCTCAACACTCTTCCTATCCTCTTTGGCTGGATCCTGTACTGCTTTCCTAAACTTCATCACAAAGTTGCTCATTTTGCTCTTGCTCTGTCCAATGTAACCCCTTATATACCCAAATGTGTGGTGGTTACATAACATTTACATTGTAGTTGTACAAAACACTCTAGATTTTTTACTACACTAAAATCATTTATATATATTCATGCCCTCATCTTGGGATATCACTACTTGGCTATTTGAATTTTTTGCTCAAAATTTTTATTGCATTTATTTTAGTGTTTTAACCATAATGTATTTTAAAGCTATATTTTAAATTTTGGATGTTTATTGGTATGAAATTGACATTTTTATAGTTCTGTTTCAATGCATGATTTTTTTTTTTTTTTTTTGTATGACACACTAAGAAAGAATTATAATATACTAGGCACTGTAGTGGAACCCAGGAAAGCTGGATTCTCAGGCACTCTTCCAACCACCCACAGGATATAGGAGGAGCCATTTAACTCTTGTGTGCCGCTATCAGGGACTCAGGTTAAGTGATCATGAAGTATTTCCTACTCAAATGCTTGATAATGCCATGTGTGCTGTGCTTTCTGTAGGGAAGTGGTCTATATGGAACAGAAAACTGCCAGAAACTGCCAGACTAACTTGATTTGACATTTGGATATTATAATCTCTGCCTTGGCATAGAAAACTGAGTTCTGTCTTTATAGAAATGTGGTTAACTGAACCTTGCTTTTCCAACTGTGATATAAGCAAAGATCATTTAGGCACATGAATTTTTTTTTATTTTAATTGTTTTCTATTAATAAGATGAAGGTGAGCACACATGCATATAAAAATTATAACATCAAACTTCTGATTTTATACACATTTATATTTAGATTAAAGGTAGATTTATTTAAGGCTAAAAGTTGAATGAATTCAATTACTAAATAAATAAATTTTATTTATTTAACCTACATGATAACTTATGGCAAAAGCTACAAAGAGTATCTGCAAAAATCTGAAGACTGAAAACACTGGTTATGTACATCTTAAAGGGCTTAAATGGGATCCTGACCTGTTGGCTTTCTGTAACCTTTTTCTTTCTCCTGCATTCCTCTAAAACTGTTTTTCACAATTTCAGAGATCATACTCTTTCATGTAGTCCAGTCTTTTGCAGAGAGACAAAGAAAACTTTGTTGATGATGTTTGTTTTGACTATTTGTACATTTGATTTTTATCATTATTACAATCCCTGCTAGCTCTGCTCCATTGGAGAATATAACACACACAGGCTCTTCAACATTAATGGGTTTTCTACACTACTGAATTTTACTGTGACTTTGCCCTATCTCTAAAAATTGATCTGACAGCATAGGCAACACCACCAGGTAGGAGCTGACAGTCAGTGACAGTCACTGGGAGGAAGAAGAGCTACGGAAAATAGCATTAAATAGAAACCTTCTTCAGGAAGGCATCTGCAAAGCTACAAAAGGTCTTATTATTTTAGGAAACATAGCTTCATTAATAAACTGGGGGTTCAAAGCTGAATTCATTACTATTTTGCAAATTTCAAGTTCTGTTATTTCAGGTTCTCTTTGTGAAATTATTTGTATCCAAGTTTTAAAGAATTTGTTAAAGGGCCATTTCACTGCAACTTTTGTAGGTAGGGTAAGTGAAATTCATTATCTTTTCAGCCCTATTCCCAGACTAACTTTAATCAAAGTGAAGACATACAATTTCTATTTAATTAGATGGGCTAAGGCATACAGATGAGCTAATATTTCTAGAGCCATCTCTAAGGCTTTTTACAAGGACCATTGTGTTTTACAGTGTCACAGGAAAAAAAAAAAAAAAAGAAAGTTAAATCATGATTTTTACTAGGGCTTTAGGAAAAAAAAAAAAGCAATTGTCTTGCATTGTAAACAGGACTATTCAAACTCCTTCTCCCTTAAGTAAAAAGTATAAAAGTGTTTTTTAATAAGGTTAATACATAAAGGTTCATGCAGTATTTTCTCGGTTATTAGAAGACGACAATCAAGTGAATTGGGAAGATAAGTTTAACTGTAATATTTAGATACTCAAAAAATATTATGAAGCAAAGGATCAAACTGAGTCCAGGGCACTGAGGACATTCAAGTTATGTCATCTGATTTCCTCAGTTTTTCAGTGTGGGTATTACCTATTTACTGTTATCTATTTAAGGCAATCTTAATAGTGAAAGATACAAATGCTATTAAATCAATATTGAATGGATTCTGATAAATGATGCTCTCTGATTTCATTCTAGTCTTTACAGTATTCCTCAAATAGTTTCTTAAAATGTCCTACAGTTACTGTAACATGAGGGATGCTCACAGCCAGTAACATACATTAGTGTTTTATGTGGATGATATTCAGTCTGTAACCTATCTTGAGATTTTAATCAAGCTATTATGCTGATCATAAATCATTTTGGAATTTTCTGACGTGAAAATTATAACAATAAATCCAAAGTAATATTTATTTAAGAGAGGCCAATTGAATCTTTGCTTTAAAGTTTCATTTAAATTGTCCTCAAAGCATCTTATTCCCTACTATGTATTCTCTTTTTTATATCTGGTCTATAGATGTAATTTTGTTTCTGTTTTTAGAAAAGCAAGTGCAATATCTTTGATAGCTATAGTGTTCCTTGCTGTATTATCAACTTTGTTTTAACTTTGCTGTAGAAAAACATTTTCTCTTTTAATTCAATAGTTTATTGTTATTTTAATATAAATAGTGAGATTTTTACTAAGAAAAAGTGGCTTTTTACTTGATACTAATGCAAAATATAAAAGAAAATTCATTGAGCTATAATAGCCAATAAATCAGTTAGAATTTATTGAGCACTTAATATGTGCTAATAGTAATGCTACAGAAATACATGCAATACTTACAGATGTGAAACTGCTTATTGGTTTGTTCTAACAGTAAAATATGAGACAAATGGAGAATATTCTAAAATGATTTATCACTGAGAATTAGATTATCTTCAAAGACAGTATTATTTCCTTTTAAATTAGAAGTAAGATAAGGACAGGGCCAGAAAAGATACAAGAAAACTGAGGAAGGAGGAGAAAGGAGCAGAGATTGTTCCCATAATGATGAAAGCATATCTGGTTTAGGTACATTTCAAATTCTGAACTAAGGAACTAAAATTAAATTCATACTCTTTAGCCATATGTCAGAAGAACTATAGAACTACACTGAGGTAGCTATCACTGGAATGTGAGTTTGCTTCCACTTGATGGTGCTATTTTGTTATCCAAGATTCGATATCTAAGATCAATTGATTATATTTTTTTAGAAATAAGCAGTCCTTGGTTAATTTTATTATTTTCTAAATAAAATAAATATCAATGCTAATGTATGGGCAAAATCACTAGAACACTTAAGACTATGAAAATAAAGCAACAAAAAGAAACCAATTTAAGCATAAGTATAAGAGATATAAAATGTAGACCTAATAAAATCAATTTGCTGCATCTATATTCAATTGTTCCTAATATAAACCTATGACATATTCTTTAATTTTTTTCCCTTAAATCCAGAAGTACCCAGTATCCCTTATAGAAAAGCATGACTTTAACAAAAGCTATGAATGCTAGCAGCTTTGCCTACCAAATTCATTCAGCTTTTTATCTTAAAAGGAAAATAATGTTTATTTTATTCATGTTTGTATTTTTACAAGTACTAGAAGTACATGTTCTTACATGAAACCTTGAAAAATGCAAGGTAGTAAAAAAGAGCAGAGGAAATCATAATCCATCTTCATTGATTTATTTTCCAAATATTTACCTAACACTCAACCCAGCCAGCACTGGCAATTTAACACTGAGTCAGATTCCATAGCTAACTCAAGGCTGCCAAAGTTTAACAAAGAAGACAAGCACATAGGTTGACATTTTGGAGCTGAATATGTTGGAGACCCCAGGAGCACAGAGGTAAGCTGGGCAGAGGATGAGCAACAAAAGAACTGAATCTGTGGTACTTTTCTTTTTACCTTCTTTCCTTTGGTTTATAGGAAGGAAAGAATCACATACATGTTTGGACTGAAATCCAGATGAGAAGAAATAACTTTACAATAGGATAGTAGAGTCCAGAATTCACATGTGGAAAGAAACACAAGTGAAAATTTAGTTTAAAATAGCATAAGTACAGACCCCCATTCTCTAAGACTAATAATTATTCTTTTTGATGTGGTAGAGGTAGATAGAAGATGAGGGAGCAGATACTTCCTGAGATAATGATGAAGATTTGAAGTAATCATTGAAAGGAGGTGGTGAATGAGTTGATCAAGGATCAATACAAAACACTAGCCTGAGAAGTCGAGGGTCTGAGATTTTTTTTTTGGGGGGGGGTATACAGGGGATTGAACTCAGGGTCACTTGACTATTGAGCCACATTTCCAGCCCTAGTTTTGTATTTTATTTAGAGACAAGATCTCACTGAGCTGCTTAGAATCTCACTTTTTGCTGAGGCTGGCTTTGAACTTGAAATCTTCTTGCCTCAGCCTCCCAAGTGGCTGGGATTACAGGCATGAGCCACTGCACTCAGCGAGGGTCTGAGATTTTTAACAATTGGACTTTCAATGATAAAAAAGGTAGAGTTGGCATTAGAAACCTATTAGCAATTACTGTTATTATAGTAGTATTACTCTTATTGTGCTTTGTTAAATTAGCACTAAAGTATGGTGAAGGAAGAGAATGGAAAACTGCTGTCAAGCTCATTTTTCTCAAATATAATTTAAAGTGAGAATGAATTCAGTATCCACCTTATTTTTAAGTCTCTAGAATTTTATAAACTGATAAACTCTTTAAGTGAATATTCTTTTTTGTTGTTGTTGTTGTTGTTGTTTTTTGTTTGTTTGTTTGTTTTTTGTGTGTGTGTACCAGGGAATGAATCTGGGAGTACTTAATCAATAAGCCATACTTGCAGCCCATATATACACACACACACATATATATGGACATGTAATATATAAAATATATCAATATATTATATAAATATTACTTAGAGACAGGGTCCTGCTGAACTGCTTAGGGCCCTGCTAAGTTATTGAGGCTAGCTTTGAAGTTTTGATCTTCCTGCCTCAGCGTGTGAGCCTGTGGGGTTACAGGCATGTGCCACAGTGCCTGGCTAGGGAATATTCTTCTTAATACATACTTCTTTATCACACATATCTTCAGAGTGTTTCTAATAAGACTGTCTTTGTTCTCAACTCTTCATGTTCAAAACCTACCCATCATTCAAGGCTGTGATTAAATGCTATCTCCTACATGAAGTACCTTTTATTTCTTTACTTATTCCTTGAACTCCCATTTCAGGCAAAAGGAACCTTTCTAGAGTAAACATCCAATATTTTATCATAGAGGTCAGTTTCAAGGTAGAAGATGATATTGAAGTTAGTAGTGGTCAGCCATAACTTGCTCTATTCTCTACAAGCACATAGGACCCAGTTCCAGTCCCTATAGCTTGGGATGGCCCAATATATGCCTTGCACAGAGCAAATACTCCAAAATCAATGAATTATATTTAAAAAGGAAAAATGACCACCTTGAATAAACAGTTGTTTTCATTCCTAAGAATACTGGGGCTAATCACAAGGGGTGAAATATAAAATGGATTTCAACAGGACGAGGTCAAAGTGTAGAGAAAGGTGTTACAGAATGCTGTATCTGCTTCCAACCAGAGAGGCAACAAAAGTTACAGTTGTCAATTTAGTGTGTAGTTTTGTAAATATTTCATCATTTTTCAAGTATTGAGAAGAATTGATCATAATCTTGTGTGTAGGAAGTATGCTTCACAAAAAGAATTTATTAATTCATTACATTTTAAAATGCACAAAGATCTGTGCCCTCAGAGGACAAGTTAAAATCTACCCTAAGTGTACCATAAGCTTTCTCTTGGCACTGAATCTTTTTATGTAATATCAACATGTTCTTGTTTACAACTCTAGGATATAATAATTTAATAAGGAATTTCATACAAAACCTGGTGAGTCAGTTCTGATATATCCATTTCCAATTGATTGACTTATTTCCTTGACATGTACATTGTAAGGAGCGTTTTACTTTATATCAAATTTGGTCCAACAAATACATTTTTATTTCTCAAATTAGAAAGGACTATAAGAAAATTCCAGGGAACTTTATCACAGAAAATACAATTTAAAAGAGGATTTTAACCATAACGTGTCAAAACTACAATGACCCTAAATGTAAACACTAATTTTCATATAAACCATTAGAAAATATACATTTTTTTTTTCATTTTATCTTTTCAGTACTACCTCCGGGTTCCAATTTCTAATTTCTCCCCCAGAACCAAAGAATCATAGTCTTTCTGTTTCTGCCTGATTTTTACAACTGGAGCCAATACTTCCCACACTGTCAGTCACATATGCTATATTGGAAATAAGCAAACTGTTGAAAACAACAGGGATATTTCAAATAATCACCATGGCATATTGGGAGATTTGTTTGGGTAAATTGGCACAGCATTCACCAGTTCTGTTTATATTATTTGCCTGCTGATTTTGTTACTGTATTTCTTATTGTTTAATATACAGCAACAAGCTCAGGCACCTGCAGAGATGCCCCAAATCAAGCAGTCTCCAACTACAGAATGGCATTTTCTTAATTCAAATAAAAATTTATTTTCTCCGGTTTTTCAAAGTGTATGGCACAGCATGCCCAATTTCTACAAAATTTCATCCAAATAATGTTGTGGTAGTAATGTTGATATTTCGAGCAAGATTGCTCTGAGGAGAAAAAATAATAAACTGGCTTTCTTTTATTGGGACGAGCCCTGAAAACACAAGCGTGTCCTCCCAGACCACACCAGGTGGGCCGGCTTCCCTTTACAGAGGAGCAGCAGCATAACCTAGTGGAAAGACCCCAGACCAGGGCAAGTAGGTTCAAGTTCTCAAGACTAATCTTGAGAATGCTAATCACTCACCAAAGCTGTGTCTCTAGCACAGGGTAAAAATACTAGCCAGCATAATCAGCTCACAGAGAGAAAAGGAAAAAAACTAAAGATTTAGCATTAGGTAGATTCTAACATCTAATAGAACCTTTTCAAAATCATAATCGAGAAATCATATGTGTTATCATATTTCAACTATTTGCTGTTCACAGTGTTCACATATACATATGAAACTTAAAACTCTGGATGAGTGCATACATATTGGAATAAATTTAGTTGTCTCAATAGCTGGTGCTATAGACATGATTTTATATTTTAATTTTAAAATATTTTAAAATGATATATATATGTGTGTGCATCTGTGGGGGATATACACATAATGTATAAATAATAAACCTATATGATATAAAATCATAGATCTTCTTTAAGTCACACAGCACATTTTCTTGAATTGAAAACTAAATTTATTTTGGTGTGACTTAGGGCATATGTTTTAAATTTACCCTTGCAAGGGTTATAATTCTTAGCAAATGATTTAATTTTATGTAATGGAGTGATATCTTCATATAAATTGATGCAAAGATTTATCCAGAAAATATTTAGGACCAGTAAGGAGAAAAATATATATTTTAAATTTTCTTTTACCATAAGGAAATGAATTTAGATTGTTTATCTTCACTTGAATACAACTAAAATTATTCACAAATATGTGATTAAAACAAGGGCATTTGAGACTGACAGATCTCAAATCTTATCCATACATTAAGAAATAAAAGCTAGCTGCATTGACAATCATAAATATTCCATATTTAATCTAAGAATTCAATTGAGATATATTGCATATCTCATTTCTGGATATGGTATTTAGGAGCAAAATATACTACAGTATCAGTGTATGAATACAGGAGGAATAGAAAAGGTAGCTTTAAAATTATAGCAATCACCTTTGCCATTTCTATCCCTTTCTGGATGGATCTTTAGTCAGTGGTTCATAATTTCACTGGGATTAATTTGCCAGCATTCTGAAGACACTTATCTTTTTTTCTGGAATTCAGAAAGGGATCAGCCTGCACACAATCTATTTCACTTATCTTTCAGAACAGCAGCACATGATGAAAGGAGATTCATGTTGAATGAATATATTTGTCATTGTCCGTGGTGCCTAGATTATATGAATATGACCCAGATGATTTTTTTTTCTGAACACAATGGGACATACTTATGCATAAATAAATCCTATGCAATTTAATAATTATCAGTCTTATTAGTTCCCATTTTTGTCATAATTGATATCCTTACCTTGGCCGTAAGTTTTTTGCCTATAAGAAGAATATTTTCTTCATTATAAAATAAGTGGGAGCTTCCTTTAAGCATTAGTACAATAAGCCATTATGTGGTTTATTTGGACTTCATTATGTTTGGACCAATTTTAATTACAATCTGCCTTGCTAAAATAGCATCTATGTCAATGTCAAAAGATACATTAGTGCTATTTTTTAGCTGTATAACACACACACACACACACACACACACACACACACACACACAAATGGATAGTAGAGAACTATACATATGAGAAGCATTTCTAAATATTTCTGTTCTTCCTTTTACTCAGATGAACATGGTTTCTGTGGATTTTCCTCATTTTATAGATGAAAAGGAAGAGAGAAAGTAAGGGACAAGCAGACTCAATAAAACATAAATCAAAGTGCTAAACTTGTGAAATCTTGATAGATGCAACTTCTCTAGTAGTGACAATATAGGGGACGCATTTCACTTTTAAACTTTTTTCCATTAGTTTTTTGACAGGAGTACACTAGTTCAGCTTTAATGAGATTCTAGTGTAAAAACTTCAGGGCTAAATAAAAGAAACAAATCAAAAGGACCGAATGATTGCCATTTAATGTGAAAGAATGAAAGTGCAAACAATCATTGTATGACATCTAGCTGGACTAGTCACTGCAGAATGACAGGTAGAACAATTCAAAGTTACTGATCTAAAGACGGAATAACAGCTTATATGTTTGAAGTGCTCAGAAGATGAAGAAATAAAACAGACTCCAAGATAAGACATGGTTAAACCTTTTAAATTCCATGCCCTATTGTCAATATCATTTGAATGGTTTGTACACATTTTTTTTTTCTGAAATCGTGTGATACAGGGACTTAATTTTTTAGCTTATTTTGTGTTTTTAACACTTTAGTCTTCAGAGATTTTTAAACTTAAATGAGTATTATGTATAATATCCTTGCATAATCAAAAACTTGTTTTACTGGATGCCACTCTACATTATATGAAGCCATATTTAGGGCTATATTTGTAGATAAACTTATACCATCCAGATTCCACATTGATTTGAAAGATTATTTTCATACTCAGAAATAGTCTTAATTTTATATTTTCCTTTTACTTGTTTATTTTTTGAAAATAAAGAAAATCAGCAATTCTTTCTTTTCATGAGCCTTTTTAACAGTGAAATAACCTATTCTAGTTACTGCTGGAAACAATAATCTGTAATTGCTGCTTTCAGTCCTAATTTGTCCTGTCCCTACTTTTTCATCTCAATCTAATCTAAACCTATTTGAGCAAATAAAATGATATTTACCTCATCCTCTGTTACAAGCTTTCAAGATTACAGGCTTCAGGAAAAATCAATACAAAATACCAGCTTAGCAGCAGGTTTGTGCTCAGTAAGAATGCTAACTTTTCTTCCCAGTATTTCTGACTCTCACTATCCTAGAGTGAAAGCAGAACTCAGACCATTAAAAAGGAATAGGAAAAAAAAAAAAAAAAAAATCCCCACTTCAGTGATGGGCTTGGTGCTGGATTAGTAGCCACTTTCAGTTTACAAGCCAAAGTGGAGTGTGTGGTCAAGCTCCCAACCTTTAACTCTTGTTTCTGCATGACACATCTCATGGAGTTCACAAAAAGGAGGTTCTTGACCTCACAGATGATTTTTTTTCAGACTCAAATACCATCTTCATTTATTATTTATTTGCTTCAAGCAGTTGGGACTTGAGGTATCATCATACCTGACTGGTTGATTTAAGGAAGTGGCCACCTCTCTGTGGGGGAATCTCATGAGGATAAAATCCTATTACTTTCCAAAAAGATTACTTCATTTACTTCCCAGAATAAGCTTTTGATGAAAACATTAGAATGTTGAGTTTGTAAACAACCAAGAATTCTCAGCAGTATTGCCCTTTTTTTGATGTTTCAAATGGAAGCTTATTTTTCTTTTTTTACGTGTGTGTGTGTGTGTGTGTGTGTGTGTGTGTGTGTCCTTTTTAAACTTAGGATTCTGTAAAAAGAAGTAGGTTGGTGAGCAGAGTTCTTGCTAGAATATTGAATTATAACATATTGAAGTTTTTTAATAATCTTAAAGATAGAACCCATTTTACCTTTTCAGATCTCTCGTACAATTTTTCTCTTCCTCGTCTCATCACCATCTATCAACTTTCTTCCACTTTGAATAGATTTGTTTTGAAAGTTTTGTGGATATAGATTACTTTGTCTCTGCAGGGTGTTGAGATGCATGATTAGAATACTTCACTTTATAAAAATCATGTTGTAGAAAAAATTTATTGAAAGATTATATCATCTTTTTTTTTTTCCTATCCTTTCCTTTAGTAGGAAAAGTAATGAAAAGTATCTGGTAATTTTTAAGTACCACAACAGAGCAATAAATACTAAAGAATTCTTAATATTGAATATGGAAAATGTGGGGTTTTTCCTATTATTAATTTGCATTACTTTTAAGAATATCTTATCATATGAATGAAATAAACTACAACTTCAGTAAAGCTACTACTAAGAATATACATTTTTACAATATAGATAAATTCCAATTAAAAATATTGTATGGCTGTTCCTATAATATCTGATATTAAAAAATATACCTTTCAAGGCATTATTTCTTAAAAGCTGTTATTCTTATCATAAAGATGATTTTAAACCTTACAAATAATGTCATTATATAGAGCCATTAGCTGATAATTTATATCTCTCCTTCAACTGATACTTATTAGTTTTCAAAAAAATATCACCTTTTTCTGGTTACATATTCTTTTATATTAGGAAAGCACATGTGTTTAGTAGTAATCTCAAGGAATTTCATGGCATAATTTGTTACATTTAACATTTCTGAAACCATACAATAAAAATAATAATAAAGTAAAGGAAATTAATTTTTTAAAAACATTTTATTAGTTGTTGATGGACCTTCATTTATTTATATGTGGTACCGAGGATCAGATCAACCCAGTGCCTCACACATGCTAGGCAAACGCTCTACCGCTGAGCCACAACCCCAGCCCAAAGCAAAGTAATTTTGATAATCCTTTGGTTCTTTTCATAGTGCAGTTTTACATCTTTGTGTTTGACCTAAATTACTGGATAAATACAAACATTTCCAAAATTCTCCAACATTAATTCCTATGTTATCACTAAATAATCAAATCCAAAATGCTCATAATGTAAAATTATAACAATATCTGGACACGTATATAACATGTTTGTTTTGAAAAATCTGAAACTGAAACATGGACAATTTAAAGTTTATATTATTGAGAAAATGCAGAGCTTTTAACTTATTGTCTACAATTATAGCCACAGAATTATAATATTTGGCAGCATAGCATATCATCTGAACACTCTGAAGCAGTGTTAAGCAGAACTCAAAATATGTACTCATTCATGTAATCTCTATATAAATTCACTAAAATGTCTTAAGTCTTATGTTAAAGAAGTCTAAACACAGTATAGCAACTTCTATGATTCTTTCTGGAACCTGATCTTATATATCAAATGTTGTCTATGTGTTATCTTAAAGTTAGTCAAAGATGGTCAAATAAATGTTGTTTTTTTTTTTTTTTTAAGTAAACCACTGATAATATATACAAAGGCATTTTTCTTAACATATACTGTGGTCTAATGTAAAAATCACTAATTCAAGCATTATTTGAAGGCTATCATTTCTGAAATTAGTTGAATCAAGCTAATTAACATTCTCAACATTCCACATTGTATACATATACATCATAAAATCATTTTATACCCCACAAATATATACAATTATCAATCCTTAGTATTAAAATTTTAAAATTTGTGTAATTGAAAAATAAAGCAAGTTGATCATCAAATGTCTAAGTATTAAGTAACTTTAAGAAAATAATTATCCCTTTCTGTATTTTTGCTCTTCTGTAATTAGACATTTTTTTGTAACAGACTTATTTCAAGAAATCTGAAAAATATCATTGCTAGAATCCATTTCCTAATTTAGGTATTACAAAAATAGTGTTCTATGAGTGATAACGATTTATTATTAATGTCAAGATTATTCTATGACTTTTGATTTTGTGAAACAAATTGATTTACAAAGTTTGAAATCCTTCCTATTAGAGCCTTTGCTTTTTAAAGGATTAAAAAAAAGCAAGAAGTCATCAAAATAATTTCTCATAAATTCCAAATGATTAATGAAATCATACCATATGAGAATCAGAAGTACTTCTAAAGGTTTCAAAAGTCCTTACAGATTTTCTCTTCAAGTTTCATATATCACTACCAAGTAAGCAATAAGCAAAATCCATTGTCCTAACCACAAATTCAAACAAGGAAGAAATTAAGTAACTTACCCATGGGCTATATAGTCAATATGACTATGATCTGTTCAAAAACGGACTGGGTCTGTTACTGGCTCAGCAAGACCCTTGAGCAAAATAGGTTGAGGTGACTACTCAATGACATGCAGACAACAATACAATGGAGACCTGGTAAGGGTATGGGAAGCTAAGAGAAAAATAGAATATTGTCATAGCTTTAGTGACTTGAAGATTACTATTAGTTAATCACTAAAAGTACATGGCTTTTGAGATATGTTTCCTAATTTGTTCATGACACTATAAAAGGAAAATCCAAGACCTGCTTACTCAGAAATAATAGCATTCTATAAGCAGCTTTTTTTTTTTTACTTCCCCAAATGATTCTTTGTGATTTGATTAACTTCATCCAATGCAAAATTATGAGGTTTTGTAGTTATGGTATAGCCCAATTCTCAAAGGAAATTTGAGTCATGACAGAATGTGAGAGTTTTTGTCTAGTAATTATACTAAAAAACTAATGAGAATAAAAAGTAGAAGGTAAAAATAAACAGTTTCAAAACAGTCCTATCAACATGAATTTAATATAATCTAATTTTTAATTTCCTCTTATATAAACACCATGGGAAAGCAAATAAATAATATTTATATGCATACCAATACACATACACACATATGGGAACATACATATTACACATCATCAAAGTTCAGTGGAATGTATTCTATGTTTGGCCACTCTGGTGTGTGAATTCTTGAGCATTTGATGCTTAAGTGAATAGCACAAATACTATTTAATGGAATTGACACTGTTTTAGTGAGCTTTTTTTTATTACTGTGACCAAAAGACCTGACAAGAACTATTAAAGGAGGAAAAGTTTATTTGGCTCATGGTTCCAGAGATCTCAAACACATAGATGGCTGATTCCACTATTCTGGAGCCAAGGTGAGGCAGAACATCATGGTAGAAGGGTGTGGAGGAGGAAAGCAGAACTCAGAACAAGGAAATCAGAAAGCTCAGCTCACCAGAAACAAAGCATAACCCCCAAAGGCACACCCCCAGTGACACACCTCTTCCAGCCACACCACCCCCTGCCTACAGTTACCACTCAGTTAATCCATAGCAGTGTATTAATGCAGTGATTAAGTTAAAGCTCTTATGACCCAATTATTTCACCTCTGAAAATTCTTGAACTTTTTTCACATGTGACCTTGTGGGGGATACTTCATATCTAGACCATAACAGAGAATGTCATGTACATATTTACTGTTCATATAATGTTACCCATATTTGGAACAATGTTTGCTTAAGCTTAAAATTCTGTTATGTAGAATATTATACTCTTTATGACTATTTGATTTTAATTTTCATCCACAACAAAATTCTTAAGAACTGAATGCATTTCTTGATATTTATTTCCTAAATAAAAGGAAATATTCATTTACTTAATTTATTTTTAAGTTTTCTTTTACTAAGCATTAACCTTATTAACAGCTTAAGAACTATGGTTTTTACTTTCATTATTGTGGTTTTACCATATCTAACTAAATTAACAATAATTTTCTAATATCCATTCCAAATTCACATTTCCTTATGTCTCAAACATCTTCTCTTAGAGTTGGTTCAAATATGTACTCACTGCCCAAGTACAACATTTAGATGGTTTATTTTCATAATCTCTTTTATCCTATAAGACTTTCTGTATTCTTTCTGGGTTTTTTTTTTTTTTTTTCTTTCTTTCAATAAAAACTGAGTCATTTGACTTGTAAAATGTCCAACCATATGTGACATCATTTACCTTGACCTTTCATGGTTAATATTTGAATGGGGTAGATTAAGGTTCAATCAATTTAAGGAGGTATGATTCATAGGTTGTGTTATTTCCTTCCTATCACATCACATCATGTGGCATACAGTATCATTTCATCTCATTTTGATGTCAATAAGTCATTAATACAATAATGCTATTGATCAAAAGAAAGCCACAGAATCTCAGAAGTATGCAACAATAAGCTTTTATTCTCATAGATCTGTGTGTCAGTTGTGTTTCAGTCAATCTATAAATCAAGATGATGGTTATTTTTCAGGCTCCAATGGCTGGGGGAGCTCTGCTTCAAATGTCTCTCATCTACCTTGAAGCAACAGGCTTATTCCCAAGAGCAGTGGATAAGGCACAGGTGGATAAATGGACACCCATACAGTTTCTTAATGTTCGTTCTTGAAACTGGCATAGTATTTCCATAATATGGCATCAGCCAAATCAAGTTACATGCGTGAGCCACGTCAAACCTGGCCATACAAGAGGGCTGAACCTGCTTGCTTCACACTCTTAGTGATGCTAAAACGAATCATCAGGTTCATATGGTGTTAACCTGATTCTCAATAATTTTATTATAATAATATTATATATTATGCTATAATAACATTATAATAATTTTGTTATTATTCTAATAATAAGAGTTTGTCCACAAGAGCATTTCCTCAATGTGAGTCAAGAGTAATAATACATGCCTCTAATCCCAGTTAACTTGGGAAGCCAAAGCAAGATGATTACAAGTTCCAAGGCAGCCTGCACAATTTAGTAAGACCTGTCTCAAAATGAAAAATGAAAAATGCTGAAGATGTGGCTCAGTGGTAAGAGCATCCAGTTTGAGTCATCAGAACCACCATGTGCATGCACATGCACACATACACACAAAAAATATTACCTCATGTGTTACCAGAGTCCTGTGGGCAAAGACTGTGGCCCTGTGGTTCCAAAAGACAGGTCCAGTCACCTGCCCACATATGGCAATCAAAGAAATGAGCAGTACTGAAGAGCAAGAAAGGAGCTTTAATCAGTGGGCCACACCAGGAAGAACAGCCAGGGGGCACAGTGACCAAAGATCAGTCTCCAAGGGGTTGACAGAAACTTTGAGGTTTTATAGAAAGGGGGAATAAAGACAGGGGCTGGGGGATGGCATGGTCATGATGTTTTTTCATAGATGGCAGAATAAGTCATCCTGATCAGATAGGTCCTACACTAGTTGATCATCTTAGAACTGGTTCTGTGCAGTTCTGGGAAGGTAGTTCATCATTGTGTGAGGAGGTTATTTGGTTCCTATTGAGAGCTGATTGCCCTTGCTTAGGTGGCAGCCTTGCTTCTGTCATGGGGTAATTATTACCACTTGGGAGGGCAATCCAATTATCAGGTGACATGATCTGCAAAGCTCAGAGTTGCTTGGAGGCAGTTTTGGGACCTTGTTAGAAAGATGCTTATTAACTGGGCCCGTTGATCTTGGAATCCAAGGTAACTACAAAATAAATTGATGCAGAGAAAAATGTTTTAAAAGCAAATGTAATCAGAGAAGGACAAAATGGTATTGGTTAGGTCAGTGACTGGGCTGTCCTTTACATGGTTTTAGTAACCATAGATGATTATTATCCAGAAGCACATTTTTAATTTTTCAGAAAATTACAATATGATTGATTTTAATTTTATTGTTCTTTATGTCATTGACAACCATAACTTTTTATAAAAAAAACTTTCTCTCATTGTTCTAAATTAAATGCCTCCCCACCGCACTAAAATTCATATGCGGAAGCTTTAACCCTTAAAGTGATATTTGGAGCTTTGGGAGATAATAGGGATTTGATTAGTTCATGAGGGTGGTGCCCTCATGACCACAATGGTGTCCTTATAAGAAGAGACAGCACAGAACTCACTTTCTCTCTCTCTCTCTCTCTTTTCTCTCTCTCTCTCTTTCCCGCCCTCCCTCCCTCCCCATACAAATGCACCTGAGGGAAAGGTTGAGAGGATACGTGGCAAAGGTGGCAGTCTATAAGCCAGGAAGATAGGCCTCACCACAAACTGAAATGGCCAGCACCTTGATTTTGTAGTATTCAGCCTCCAGAATTGTGAAAAGTAAGTTTTTGTTGCTTATAATTGTCATTGTTCTATAGTATTTTATTATGCAGTCAGGCAGTTAATACTCTTCAAGAGATTCTGTTACTGTAAAATACATGTTCATGTAGAAAAAGTAAAAATTAAATATTTGACAATTTCATTTTATTTATGAGTTATCATAAAAATTGCTGATTGTCTAGTAACCTCTACTAACAATGAATTTTATAAAATCTCCTTAAATTCTAAGAGTCTTGAAAATATTTGACATACATCAGTAGTTTGCATTCAATATTAAAGACACACAACCTTAAAATTTCAATTGTTAGGTCATAGAAACCATTTAAGCCAGTTAGTTCATTTAACATGAATCCATGGGTATTTGATGTCTTGTTTAGATACATAAGACATTCTTATTTCATTCTCTATATTTCCCACTCAGGAATTAGTCATTGGTTAATTCTGGTTCTTTTCAGTGGGGATTAGTATTTACAGACCACAATCTGAATCTTAGTAGTAGAAATGCCTTTTTAAGAAAAAGAGTTGTTGTTACCAATTCAAATTTAAATTTAGAAAGGTTATTTTGTTGATTTGTAAGTAAACAATTTTCTCTTTTAATATACAAAGATGATACCATTCATATAGTTAGTATTACATAAGATCATAACTTGTCATTAATTCTTCCACACTTTGTTTCTAGTTCTTTTGTGATTAATGCCACATCTTATCAAGATTAACTAACCTGGATTACAGATGAGTTGCATGGCTATGGAAAAGAAACAAAATAGTGGTCCATGCAATGATCAGATTCACTGCACATAATTCATTAAACCATAGTCATTTTTTTATTCCAAGTTGTTGTATATGACAGTAGAATGCATTACAATTCATAATACACATATAGAGCACATTTTTACATATCTCTGGTTGTATACAAAGTATATTCATACCATTTATGTCTTCATACATGCACTTAGGGTAATGATACCCATCTCATTCTACTATCATTTTTTTACCCTCCTGCCCCCTCCCTTCTCCACCCTCCCCATTGACCTTTCTAGTGTTCTTCTAATCCTCCTATGCTCCCCCTCCCAACCCCACTGTGAATCAGCCTCCTTATATCAGAGAAAACATTCGGCATTTGGATTTTTGAGATTGGCTAACTTCACTTAGAATTATATTCTTCAGTTTCATCCATTTACCTGCAAATGCCACTATTTTATTCTCTTTTATTGCTGAGTAATATTCCATTGTGTATATATACCACATTTTCTTTATCCATTCATCTACTGAGGGGCATCTAGGCTGGTTCCACAGCTTAGCTATTATGAATTGTGCCGCTATAAACATTGATGTGGTTGTGTCCCTATAGTATGCTGTTTTAAGTCCTTTGGGAATAGACCCAGAAGTGGGATGGCTGGTTATAATGTGGTTCCATTCCCAGTTTTCCAAGGAATCTCCATACTGCTTTTCATATTGGCTGCACCATTTTGCAGTCCCACCAGCAATGTATGAGTGTGGCTTTTCCCCCACATCCTCTCCAATATTTATTGTTGTGTCCTTAATAGCTGCCATTCTGACTGAAATGAAATAAAATCTTAGAGTAGTTTTGATTTGCATTTCTCTAATTACCAGAAATGTTGAACATTTTTTCATGTATTTGTTGATTGATTGTATGTCTTCTGAGAAGTGTCTGTTCAGTTCCTTGGCCCATTTATTGATTGGGCTATTTGTTTTTTGGTTTGGGTTTTTTTTTTTTTTTTTTTTTTTTTTTTTTTTAGGTGTTAAGATTTTTGAGTTCTTTATATATTCTAGAGATCAGTGCTCTGACATGTGTGTATTAAAGATTTGTTCCCAATTAGTAGGTTCTGTATTCACCTCACTGATTGTTTCTTTTGCTGAGAAGTTTTTGTAGTTTGAATCCATCCCATTCATTAATTCTAGATTTTAATTCTTTGTACAATAGGAGTCTTAATAAGGAAATAGAAGCATAATCCGATATGATGGAGGTTTGGGCCTACTTTTTCTTCTAATAGACGCATGGTCTCTGGTTTAATTCCTAGGTCCTTGATCTATGTGAAGCCCCAGGCTAGCACCATTTTAAATGGAGAAAAATTGAAAGCATTCCCTCTAAAAACTGGAACAAGATAGGGATGCCCCCTTTCACTACTTTTATTTAACATTGTACTTGAAGGCCTGGCTAGAGCAATTATACAGACTAAAGAAATTAAAGGGATGCAAATAGAAAAAGAAGAACTCAAATTAGCACTATTTGATGGTGATATGATTCTATACCGAGAAGACCCAAAAAATTCCACTAGAAAACTTTTAGAACTAGTAAACGAATTTGGCAAAGTAGCAGGATACAAAATCTACACCCATAAATCAAAGGCATTTACATATATCAGTGACAAATCCTCTGGAAGGGAAACGATGAAAACTACCCCATTTACAATAGCATCAAGAAAAATAAAATACTTAGAAATCAACTTAAGGAAAGACATGAAATACCTCTATAACAAGACTACAGAACACTAAAGAAAGAAATTAAGGAAGACCTTAGAAGATGGAAAGATCTACCTTATTCTTGGATAGGCAGAATCAATATTGTCAAAATGAATATATTACCAAAAGCATTATACAGTTTCAATGTAATTCAAATCAAAATCCCAGTGACATTCCTTATAGAAACAGAAAAGGCAGTCATGAAATTCATCTGAAAAAAGAACACACTCAGAATAGCTAAAGCAATCCTTAGCAAGAAGAGTGAAGCAGGTGGCATCACAATACCAGACTTTAAACTATACTACAGAGCAATAGTAATAAAAACAGCATGGTACTGGCACCAAAATAGACATATATACCAATGGTACAGAATAGAGGACATAGAGACTAATGTGCACACAACTACAGCTATCCTATATTAGATAAAGGTGCCAAAAACATACATTGGAGAAAAGATAGCCTCTTCAACAAATGGTGCTGGGATAACTGGAAATCTGTATGTAACAAAATGAAATTGAACTTCTATCTCTCACCATGCACAAAACTCAACTCAAAGTGAATAAAGGACTTAGGAATTAAACCAGAGACCATAGTCTTTTTGAATAGGAAATCATCTAATAGAACTTATCATTGAATAGTGCTCATATTCCAATATTCAGGGAAGGGGAGTAGGGGATATGAAAGGAGCAGGAATAGAAAAAAAAACAATGAGTCAAAAATAGAGACTAGAAATAAGAATATTGACTGTAAAGAGTCCTGAGGAGATTTGGGGGAGTGAATAAAATATTGTATTTGTTGATTTTCCTGGGAGTTAAATGGATATTTTCCTTAGGAATATTTACAAGAGTTTAATAATAGTGTATGCAACGTATACTTCAATCAAGTTGATTTCAAAAAGTCTTACAGAGAACTTACTCAAAATTCTTACAGGAGGTCCTAGGTGATTCTGTTCAGAACAAATTACCTAATTTTATAGATGAAAAAAGTTGGAAAGTGAGTAATTGAATGACCACAGCCATAAAGTCAGAAGCTAACCAACACTAGGATTGGTTTCCTAAGTCAAATCTAATGTTTTTCCTACATTAAGAAACTGAACCTAGCCGGGCGCGGTGGCGCACGCCTGTAATCCCAGCACTTTGGTGAGGCTGAGGCAGGAGGATCGCGAGTTCAAAGCCAGCCTCAGCAATGGCGAGGCACTTAGCAACTCAGTGAGACCCTGTCTCTAAATAAAATACAAAAAAGGTCTGGGGATGTGACCCAGTGATCGAGTGCCCCTGAGTTCAATCCCCGGCACCACAAAAAAAAAAAAAAAAAAAAAAAAAAAGAAACTGAACTTGCTAGCTATGTAGTCTATAACTGGAATCATCTATGATTCCTGTGGTAAGAGGAATGTTCAAAAACTATTGTGAAAAACAAGAAGTCAAACTGGAACTGTTGTCAAAATTAACAATGTTTTAAATCTATTTCCTAGGGACCCATGGCTGATACATTTTTTAAGCAGAGGCTCATGTGTATGTATATATAAAGAAAAAGCTCCAGATATTGTACGGTTTTCATGCATTTAAAAACTATGTTTCAGTTTTTTTTTTTTTTTGTTTTTGTTTTTTTTTTTTTAAGGAGGGCAACTGCTTTCATAAACTCTTCATTAGATTTTTTTGCCTAAATTAAGATTTAGAGAAAGACATTAAGTGAAGAAATAAAGCAAGATGTGTAACTCTTATATGAAGAATGTGAATAAGTTTGAGATAAATAAAAAACAATAAGTGTATAAATAGTATCAATGTATTTGACATTAGTACAAATGTCACAAAAATAAGGGTATGAGGGAGTTCAAGAAAATTTGAATTCTATCATGATGAAATCAGACATGTGGTAAATAATTTTATATGGTAAAAAATTTTATATTCATTTAACTGCTCTTCATACCTAACATTATTGATGTTTTGATGTGAACTATGTTAACAAAAGACTTGTTCAAATAATGGTTCCTCTGTTCTTTACATCATGGGGTCAGGTACCTTCACTTCACCCGGACTGCCACGAGATGGCACTCTGGAACCCCTGGGAGTATAAACCTGTCACCTGCTTTTCCTGGTTCAGAGAATTTAGAAATAGTAAAGATTACCCTAAATACATATATGAAGACACAATTGTTGTAAAAAAAACACTTTATATAAAACCAGCAACTTGAAAAAAATAAACAAGAAGTGGTTTCATTCTCAAAAAAAAAAAAAAAAAAAAAAAGAGAGAGAGAGAGAGAGAAAAGAAAAGAAATAGTAACCACCTCCCCAAAAACACATTATCTTTGTTGTTGTTTCCTTTTTTTTTTCTTTCTGGGAAGATATATCTATTGAAATAGGTAATGAGTTAATGTTTTTTCAAATTTTTTCTTCAAAGTTCTTTGCAACTTTCTTTTATGGTACTTACTGACCACATTCTCACCATGGTACTTAGCTTTAGTTGGCAGTATATTCTTGCTACATTTTTAAATATTCAGTAGTTTCCACTCTGCTAAGTATCTGTGGCACATATTCTATAACAGTTATTAGTAACTATAATAACAAAAATATTATTTATCATATTTTCTGAGATTATAAATAAATGCACAAGCAAAGAAAAGAAAGAATTATATTCTAACTCGCTGCTTGGAATACTTTCTGAAATTCAGTGCAGTATTTCTGACTGTAAGTAAACTATTTTTTATTTATGTGATTCCTATGAGCACCAATCTACTTATGGATTTCATGATTACAAAGACTTTGTAGAAAGAAAAAAAAAAAGGATGTCTTGGAGATAATGGCTTTTTTTTCACTTGATTAATCTTAAATTTACCAGTTATAACTATTCAAGGCATAGTGTTAAAATAATCTTTTCTCTTTGAGCCTTCTCCAACTCTTCTATAAATTCTAAGTCAAAATACATGAACCTCTGTAGCCTCCTAAAAGTCATGATGTCTCTATCTACCTCTTAAGATATGCTTTAGTCAGCTTTTTCAATGCTGTGACTAAAAGACCTGACAAGAACAATTAGAGGAGGAAAAGATTATTTAAGGGATCACAGTCTCAGAGGTCTTAGTCCATAGACAGCTGACTCCATTCCTTGGGCTCAAGGTGAGACAGAACATCATGGGGGAAGAGTGTGGCAAAGGGAAGCAGCCCACATGATAATCAGGAAGAAGAGAGACTTCACTGGCCAGATACAAAATATATACCCCAAAGGCATGCCCCCAATAACCCACTTCCTCCAGCTATACCAAACCCTCCTTTGGTTGCCACTCAGTTCATCTCTCTCAGGTAATTAATTTACTGATTGGGTTAAGACTCTCACAACCCAATCATTCTTCCTCTGAATCTTCTTGCATTGTCTCACACGTGAGCTTTTGAAGGACACCTCACATCCAAATCATAAAGGAATACACGGGACATAAAATGTTTCATACTGTTTGACAAACAATCTACTTGTTAATAAGAACTTCTCCTACCCTATTACTCAAAAACAAAACATTTTCAACGACACAAAACCAGCATAGGCAACAACACAAAATGCTATTTATACCTCAGTGCCTGCCATCAGGGGGCTAGCAGAAAGGCTGTTTAGGCTGTGCATGTTAAAAAAGATTAAATATTTACTGCAGATATGCCTTTTATCCATTTTAGAATTATATGCATAAAAGCGCAAAGGTAAAATATCCAGGTAGACATTTTAATTGTAAAAACTCAATGGACAACTTTGTAACTTAGCATATTATATAAGTAAAATTTCTGCTTTAGATTGTTGGAATTACCTCAACAATATTCATATGAGCCTCTGATTGCATTCTAATTGAAACAAAATGAGCTGCTGTTTGGTATCATTCTTGATTCCTGGATGGCAAGCCAGGACATATTTGAAAGATTAGGACACTTATGTATCTCCATATATTATCTGTATATTTACTACACTAGAGATAACTGAATAATCCTATACTTATGAGTTTATACATGCCTTTCTTTCTACCTTATTTCAGCAATAGTCATTTCTTGATTTTTCATTCAGATGAAGCACCCAGTGTATTCAGAATTCTACTTTGATTTTGTTTTTGTTTTTGTTTTTTGCTTTTCAATAACAAAGATACTGAAATGAACTCTCTATAGGACTATTTAGCTAAAGCACATCTTAATGAAAGGATGGAAAAAGAATCACCAAGGCTTTACTGGGAAATTTCATAAGAATGACAGACATGAAAGAGCTAAAGGTAACAGATGTTTCAACAAAAGCAATATAAAGCCCAGATGTTTGAGACATTCGCATATTAATTGTACAAGTGAGAGTCATATTTTCCTTTTTCCAATAATCATTATGCTTCCCCTACTTAAAATTTAAAAAAATATATAAGTACTGTTGGTGAAAGAAAGCAGAAATGGAAAAAGAAAAACAACATTAATTTATTATCCCTTACAGTTTTCTATGATTATGTGGCAAATTTAAGAGAGAATGTAAATATTCATACTTAGGGAATAAATATTTCAAAAGCATTATTGAAAATAATATAACATTAAAAGGAAAGAAATATTTTACTTTTTCAAGTTATTACTTTGGAAATAATATGGAACTAGGCTAGCTCAGTTAATTATTCTATAAAATATATTCATTTTTGTATGCCTAGAAAGGAGAACACAAGTTTTAGAATCATTTAAAATATTTTCTCTTTTCCATTAGTGGAACAACAAAATACTTTAGTCATGTGAATACATGAATGTACACAAATAAGACAAAACTACTGCCTGCCTTATAACATCTTCAACTGATGTAAAAGAGTTTTACTCACAACTTTAAAATATTTAGAATATTTTACTTTAAATCATATAGAAAATTTTTATGTATATAACTTGAATATTATCCATTGCAGAATGAAAAAAAAATAACAGCATTTTAGATTTCTCAACCTGATGTTTATCCATAAAGTTTATTTCTAAATAAAATGCTTTTGAAGAGATTGTTGGATACATTTCATATGCAATTTTTGATTTTTAAATAAATATTCCTTTCGAAAAAATGAAGGAACAGGAGAGGAAAAAAGAAATAACTATGCACTGTGCAATAAAAATGCATGAAAATTACACTTATGTGAGCACTAAAAATTACACTTATTTAAATAGACTCAATATAATGTTCTGAAATATAATTTTATTTTCTTTATGAGAGGAAAATGAAGTTTTTCTTTTAATAGACTATGTATCCCAAGATGATTTTAAAGTATTTTCACTTAGGAAAGCTAGCTGCTATTACATATGAATTTTCAAAGCTTGCCAAAGCTTTGGAAGGAATGATGAAAATTACTATTGCATGACCTTCAGGTTTTCTTTGTTTCATAAAGAGCTAAGATAGCATTTTTGTCATTTTTCTTTCAGCTGTAGTCTTTCATCATAAATATCAAAGCATGCAATTATGCCTTCTCAGATCCACCATATTTTGCCTGTTTTTCTGTTGATGGTGATGGTGTTTTCTCCATTTTTCAGACTTTTTGTTTGGTTTATTGAAACTCTGAAAAGAATTTCATAATTTGTTGAATAAAATTAAAACGGTGAACTTAAGTATAGGCAATGACCATTAGACCAATAAAATATTATTAAAACAATAATAATACTTTTATTAAAGGCAGAGTCAAATGCTGAACGATTGCTGTCCTAAGCTGTGTCACATGGACCACATCCATACAAGAATAACTTGACCTACAGGTAGGGCTTTCTTATTAATATTTGTTATGAGAAGCAGCCTCATCTGTACCTGATACAGACTTCAGCTTTCCTACATTAACTTTACCTCCTTTATCAAACTCACCTTCTGAAAGAATCTTTTTATTCGATCACAATATGGTCCAAATATTTTACCCTTGATCTGTGGTTCCCGAATGTTTATTTATTGTACTTAAATTTAACATGTTCTAAAGGAGTCAAAGTTGTAAATTAGCACTAGTTTTCTATTTGATTCCAGAAGTCAATTAATGACATGACACACAAAACAGTTATCTTTTCATAAATACTTTTCTGTTCTGTATTGGATATAATCCCAAAATGTTATGTCAGATGAATATGTGCATTAAAATCTATTTTCGTATTTGTTTCCATTAACATTTCAGATATTGCATTTATTGGAAGATAATTTGGCTCTCAGTATAACAGGAATCATTCACATGCCTCTGATCATTCACCTTACGGAGGAATTTTAGTGTAGTTTAACTCCAGAGCTGGACAAACATGACTAAAATCATTGTTTCCTCTCTTATAAATGAATGTCCTTTGACAAGTTCCTGAATCTCTCTAAGCTTCAGTTTCTTACCTATAAAAAGGACACAATAATAGTGACTACCTCAGGAAGAAATTGGAAGGACTAAGTGAGAATATGCAGGTGAAGAATCGGGCTTAGTGCCAGGCAAGTAAGTTAAATTCATTGTTATTTATTAGCTATTATTATTTTGTTGATCTTGTCAGTTTGTCATAGTCAGTTAATGCATGTGAGAAAATTCTGACATATAATTATGCAAATCAGATATATTTTATGAAGAAGGATGCCCTTTCCTCATTGTCTCAGTAAGGAAAGCTGACTTTAGAAAGCTAAACTGAGACCAGAATGCAGTCTGCTGCTTTGATCTAGGGTAGGGGAATTCTGCAAGGAAGGATAAGGAAGAATGAAGCACAGAGAGAATGAAGCAAGAAACATCATGAAGAAAGAATAGCTAAAGATTAAAAATAAAAAAAAATAAAGTCTGCTGAGCTTGGTAGGATCTGGGCAACTTCCAAGAAACAAAAGAAACAAGAGAAGCACCACAGTCATATTTGTATTGAAGAATAGCTAAAGGAAAAATGTGTGAATGAAGTTTTCTTACAGTGACTACCAATAATTTGTAAATTGCTGAGTTAGAGAATTTAAAATGATACTTTCTATTGTACATGGTGGCTAAAGATATGGTTTATGGGGGAAGAAAGCCAGATTTGTCATATGGGTCTGCATTCAAGTGCACCTAAACCATTACCTCTCTGATCCTGGTTATGGTAAGAAGAGAAAGAGCCATGGAAAAGGGAAGGAAAGAAGGAACCATCATCCAGAAGTGAAACTAATATAGGGATGATGGAAACAGTCATATCCCCCACAACACTTTGAGTGAAAAACTTGAGACAATCAACAAGTCCATTATAAAAGAATATTAAAATTTATAATCAGACTTTCAGAGTATTAAAAATTATACAGCTACTGTAAGCAGCTAGTATTATCTGTACTTCTCAAAAACAAATGTTTATGTGAGAAGAATAAAAAAAAAAAGAGGTAGTAGAGTAGGTACGTAATTTATTAAAATAAAAGTTTGAGAATACACAATAAAATATTGAAAGCATTTAAGTCTGGGAATTGAAAACAGGAGAAAAGGTGGAAGAAAGGTGAGAAACAATTTTCACCATGTTTTTCTAAATACACTTCTGTATTTTAATTAAGTTATCTACATATACATTGACTTTATCTACCTACCTGTACTTCATATTGCAATCTTTGAAAAAAATCAACATTTCATTTAGCTATCAAAACTTGAAAGGCTGCTGAGTCTTTCTAACAAAATTAAACAACAATTAAGTATCATAAATTACCAACTATACATGCAAAGATCATAAGATTGACAATGCGCAGCACTGAAATGTATAAATCAATTTAGAGGTTAACCTGACCATATGTATCAATGTTTTAAAAGGACAAACCATTTTCTTTGGGGATTTCACAACTATTCCATGGAAATAAATCACATAGTTCACTGTGTCTTTAATGTACAGTGCTGCAAATTTTTTTAATTGAGAAAATATTTACATTTTCTTCAGTCAGCAATTATTAATATGTATATAGGTATAAAATAAATATATATGGAAATATATATTTATATGCATATGTATATATTATGTTAATAAATAAATATGTATGCTCATATAAATATATTAAATACATATACTTATTACATTATATATATTAAATTTATACCTATATGTGTATATATACATATTTACTTATATACACATTTATATATTATATATAAATATGTATATAGGGAAATATATAAATAAACATTCAAATATTTACTATATCATACAACTAAGAACTTTGCAGTAATTAAAAATAATATGGCAGTAATTTATGCACTCATGTAGAAACATGTTTATGATAATTTTGATGTGAAGAAGTCTGGAGGCAAATTAAATTTAAAGTATGATATATTTGCATTGTTTGTAGTTTGAATCCATATATTTATATAAATTACTAAACTGTGGTGATTTTGTCTGGCATGTGAGATTATAGGGATGTTAACTTTCTTCTTTTACAATTTACCACTGCTTATGGAGACTTTTAAAAATTAAGTTATATTATTTAATAATTTCAAAACAATAGAAAAGACCATTTTGGAATAAAGAAAAAGGAGGTAATCTTTCCTTCTTGCAACCTGCAGAACATCAGAGAACATAATCACTTGTGGGAAAGTCTATTGACCAAGTGAAGAATAGGAACAGTGTGAGAGGTGCAAGAGACAGAACAAAGACCACAAGTCCAGGGCAAGAAAGCCAGTCTCCACACACTGAAATATGATTAGGGACAAGTGGATCAAGGGTGGAGCACAATGACAGGAGTATAAATAATAAGGTTCCTAAAACAGAACCTTAGCCAGCCAGGAAAATGAGAAATGAGTCTTAACACCTCAAAATAAGAAAAGTAAAAACAAACAAACAAACAAAAAAAACTAGGTTCCCAACAAGGGGAGGCTTCTCATCATGTGATAGTATGAAATTTTCTTTTTTTTTTTCTTTTCTTTTTTTTTTTTTTTTTTTGGTGGTGGTGGGAGAGCCTAATAAAGGTACTAATGGCAGCTAGTAATGGGCATCAAACAGACCAGCAATTTGTATAGCAGCTGAAAAATAGCAGATTTTGTTATTTTGGAACAGGAATTCTAAGGTCTCAGGAAATAAAATAATTAGAAGAAGAAGAAAGAGGAGGAGGAGGAGAAGGGGGAGGGGGAGGAAGAGGAGGAGGGGGAGGAGGAGGAAAAGGAAGGAAAAACAACAGTGGAATGAATCAGACCTAACTTTTCTATGTACATATATGAATGTTCCGCAGTGAATTATCACACTTGAGAATACCTGGAAATTTTGAGTAAAAAGTAGAAAAGAAATACTTCCAAATGCAATTTTGGAGGGTACAAGAAATAAAGGGAAATTCCTAGGTCTAGAAAAATATACAAAGAGGAAAAAGAAAATTGTAGATGAATGCTAAAGCTATTTATGCTCTGTGAGTAGATTTCTATGGCTACATGATGAAAGGGATATAAGATGTAGGGCTCACACATGGGAGAGTTAAAACAATGATTTTTTTTTTTTTTTTTAATAGATAAGATCCTTAGGGGATGATAGCTGGAGTGAACGAGAAAAAACTCTATTGGATAGCCAAGGAAGAAAATTGACAATAAAAATAAAAAAGAAAGAAAAGAAAAGAAAAGAAGAGAACAACTCTTTGCCAGATTATTGGATAAGAAAACAAAATATCTTGCCACTCTGGATCTCAATGCTTACCACAGTCCTTATGGAGAATTCCTAAGCCCAGGCTATTCCTCACTTGACTTTGGAATTTAAATAGCACAACCTGAATGGACTAGAAAGCCTCAAACATGAAAATTAAATTAAAGTAGATTTTTAGCTTCCTATAACCAACAATAAGGTAAATTCTCTCTGAAGGAACATCCCTTTGACTCATATCTCACAATTTCCACAGATTTAGATTAGAAACATATGACTCAGAAACATTATTAGAAAACACAAAGAAACATAATGACTGTGAACAGCAGTCAGTGAAACAAAAAAGCAATATTAAACTCCTAAAAACAACAGACACTGGAAATTTCACCTATAGAATTTCAGATAAATATGTTTAACACATTTACAAAAAATGCAGGTAAAACAAAATCACAACTAAGTTATAAAAAAACTATGCAATAAATAAAAAGATTAGTAATAACTCCATGCAGAACTTGTAGCAATTTTTAAACACAGTTGACATTACACATAATGGACAGGTCAAGCCAACTATCAGATATACCAAGAAACCAAGAAAGAGAACTATGAACTGGAAAACAGGTGTAAAATCACCCAAAGTTCACAGACAAAACATGAAAAATGTGGGGGGAAAAAAGATCACGAGATTGGAGAAAAGAATGGAAACAACAAATAACTAATTAAAATCCTGGAAGGAAAAAAATAGAAAGAATATGAGAAAAACAACATTCAAATGGCAGAGATTTCCAGACTTAATGAAAGACATAAATCCTCAGATTTATGAAATATAATAAAATCTCAATCAGAACAAATAAAAATAAATCTACATCTAGATAAAATCTAGTGAAATTTCAAAATTACCAATACCAAAATATAGCATAAAAGTAATTCAAGATCACTGCTTAAAAGATTTTTTTTTTTTTTTTTTTTTTTAATGATAGTAACCTCAGCCAGGAGCCCAGTGCTGTATGTATTCTCCTTGGTCCTTTCCCTTAGAAAGAATCTGATACAGCATGAGATAGAGACAGAGGGAGAGAACAAAAATCACTTTTAAAAGTTTGAAATTCGTTCTTCAAGATATTTTTATTCAGAGAGTATAAGACAGCAAGAGATGCAGAGTCCAATAGTTATTGCATTCAAAAATAAAAGTCCATAATCTCAAAGGCAAAATCCTAATTGTTGGATTTACTTGTTTCCCATAGTTGATTTGAAATTTCTACATTTCATTTTTACTAAAAAACCTATTTAAATCTATGTTTTATCAACATCAATAATTAATTTGTATCTAAAAGCCCCAATATGCACCATACAGCCCAATTTTATACCCAACCTCCCCCATATAATTTCTCAAGTCCAAAGACAAGTCCTAGAACTGGGCACAAAGGTTACTCTATATGGTGGGAATAATGGGCTTTATTTTCACATGTGACAATAATGGCTAGCATTAATTACTATATGTCAGGCATCATGCTTAGTGCTTCACATGGACTGACACCTTTAATTTTTAGAACTCTATGATGTAGATGCCGTTTTTACCCCATATCATAGCTAAGATAATTGAGGCTTAATTCAACATTTGCCTAAGTGAACAACTACTATGGAAAAGATTCAAACTAGAGTGTCTTATTGCAAAAGATGGGCAAGGTGTGTGATCCCACATTCCACACTAAAATTCAATGATTTGTCATTATTCTTGGTTAACCTATAGCTTGAACTCAGGGGCACTCCACCACTGAGCCACATCCCAGCCTTATTTTGTATTTTATGTAGAGACAGAGTCTCACTCAGTTGCTTATAGCTTGGAACTCGAGATCCCCCTGCCTCAGCCTCCCTAGCCGATAGGATTACACGTTTTCGCCACTGGGCGGCGTTATGTTCTATTTTTAACCCAGATATTTTCTTCTATAATCCATGCATATACATATCAGTTTATTTAAAACTTTTCTCATACATTCTGATGGTTGCTGAGACAAAATGCTATTCTCAGAAATGTGCTTTAATTTAGATTATCGATTAACTATATTATAAATTAAATCTGATGATCTATACTCATTAACACGCAACACCACCAATAATTGTATCCTATTAATAAGCCAATTTATTGGAGGAAAGAGCTTCCTCAACTTACACCATTAGAAAGCTTTAGAGTATGTTCTTCTCCTAGAAAAATATGACAAAGCAATTCACACTTGAATTCAAATTGTGTTTTACAATATTCTGAATTTACAATATGCATTTATTTTCACAAAAAAATGTGAAAGAAAATTCATTCTGATAGAGTCCCCAGATACACAAGCTTTTAAAGTTTTCTCATATTTCCCAGGAATATTTCATATTTCTCATATTTCCTAGGTCCATGTTCTTAAACTTCCTAACAAAGAATTGAGTGAGATGTTAGAGGCTGGCAGGCAAAGCAGATTTATTGACGGCAGAAGTAAACTCTCTGGGACAGCGTAGTGGGCAGAGTGCTCCCTCCAAGTAGCTCCAGGTCCCATCTACACAGTGGAACTCGCTTTTATAGGTCTGTGCTAGTTCTTCCCTTTATCTCCTGGGGGTATCTGGGGTTGATTGACACTTTGGTTGACAGCAGAATCTGACAAAATTTCTTCTCTTCTGACCATGGGTAAGTTTCATTTCCTTCCTAGAAAACACACAGAGGGGAGCTTTAGGTCAGTCCCTATTGCTATAGCACATGCACAAGATTGGAGCTTTTCCTTCAGGTTCTTGAATTCCCCTCGTGTGGAGGTCGTCTTTAACCAAGATGGCACAGTTTCCCCTCACAAGAAGATGTTAGCTGGTGCTGAGGGGCCCTAGCCCTTCCCCCTTCCCTGCCTCCTACATAACCGTGCCTCCTCTCACACTCTTTGGTTTTGAAATGAGACTTTAATTGCTTAGAGCTTGAATTAATTTTAATATAGTAGCCTTTCTTTTATGAATTAAACTTTCAGTAGATGATGTATATTCATTACCTTGAGTGGTGTGTGTGTGTGTGTGTGTGTGTGTGTGTGTGTGTGTGTATATGTCCAAACTTGTCAAATCTTACATTTTAAATACATCCATCTTATTATATATCAATTATACTTTAACTAAGGTGTTCTGGTGAAAATAGATTCCACCTTTTTTTATTAATTAGCTTCAGTTGCTTCTTTAACTTAATTAAACAGGCACCATTATACTTTCTATCTTACAAATTTGCCACTATGGTAAAAAGAAAAAAATAATGCATAGCATTTTTCACAATATCCAAGATACAAAAGTAACCTAAGTGTTTACTCATGGATGAATGACAAAGAAAGTGTGGTATCTACATAGAATAGAATATTATTCAGCCTTAAAAGAGTACATCTTGCCATTTACAATGTGAATGAACCTGGGGAATGTTATGCTAAATGAAATAAGCCAGACCCAGCTGGACAAATACTGCCTGATTTGAGTTATGTGTGGAATTTTAAAAAGCCAAACTTAATATTAACAGAGAATAGAATAGTCATTACAAGAAGTTGAAGGTTAGAGCAAATGGGAATTTGTTGATGAAAGGTTACAAACTTTCACTTATAAGATGAATGAATTCTGTATACCTAGTGAGACCTAAGTGTATATCCTGGTGATTATACTTAATAATAAAGTACTTTTTATTTGAAATTTGCTATTACAGAAGATCGTAAGAATTCTTGTATACACACACACACAAACACACACACACACACACACACACACACGCATGCACGCATGCACACATAACTCAATTCCAGGCACAATGGTGCATGCCTGTAATTCCAGCAACTCGGGAGGCTGAGGCAGGAGGGTTGCAAGTTCAAGGCCAGCCTCAGCAATTTAGAGAGACCCTTTCTCAAAATAAAAATTACAAAGGGCTGGTGATGTAATGCGGTAGTAAAGTGCGCCTGGATTCAATACCCAATACCAAAAGAAAAAAAGAATCCAGCAAGAGAATGGATATTGCCTCACCAGCAGTTACTGACGGAGTGCTGAAAAGTTACACTAGACTTATTATGATCATCATGTACATAGTATAAATCTAACAAAATATCATCTCTATACCTTAAATATGTATAATTATTGCTTGTCAATCATTCCTCAGTAAAGCTTGGAGAAAAGAATGCTGCATGAAATACATGTGGCACCTGGTGAATGCTCACTAATTGTTAGCTTTTATTTTTAAGTATTTTTAGATTATGCATTACTTGCTCAGTTTTATACAATTTCTCCAATTTTTTAAAAATTATAACATTATGAATTCTAAATTCATTTCTTAAAACTGCTTGTTAATTATTCTTGATTTCAAAAATGTGTTTTCTATTTCTACTTGGGGTTTATTGTTGTTGCTTTTTAGTTTTTACTTTTTAATATTTTTTTCCACCATCGCTAAAAGGATACCCTTACCATCTTCATTGATGCCTATTTTAATTGAAATTGCATTAAAATTGAAATTATTTTGAAGAAAGGTTATCATTATAAATATGTTGTTTGCAATTAGCATTATAATTACTTTTATCAGAAAAAATTAACTAATTAAATCATGTAATTATTTTTTTGTCAATATGATACCAACTGCCTGATTTAACTTAATTTTTAGCATTTACTCAAAATTGCTCTACTAGTTTGGATTTAATATACTGGTTAATTATGTGAAGCTGAATCACCTGTTTTGAATTTAAAATTGCCTCTGTGATAGGTCATTTTATACATCCTGCTATTTGAGCCTGCTTTGGAAACATTCTGTGGGTGCATGACAAGCATCACTGCATTTAGTTATTAGAAAATCATTTTTTCCTAGATTCCCACTGAAAACAAACAAAAGACCAAGCATAAATTATGGCAAATCCCTTCAAAAACTCAACATATTCTGCTGATCTCTGTATCATAGTCCACAGTTAGGAGTTAGCACATCAAAAATAGTTCTTAACAAAGGCCAGCTATTGTAGCATCTCACTGCGAAATTATAATAAAATCAAGGTTTTTAAATGTGTTCCTATAACAAAATAATCAGAACACATGGCCTCAGCTTATTATGGCACCTGCTGCGGCTCTGACTAAAGTCAAGAGGCTGATAGATGAGTTTTGCCTATCTGGGTCTTAAGGGCCTTGAAGTCACTTAGATGGATGACTGCTTAACAAGAACAACATAACATTTTTGTACAAGACAAGAAATCTAGCTTGGCGCCAATAGACTGCAGTGCTTGCCTTAACTCAATATTCAGATCATGACTATTTAATTTATCTGTCAATGACTTGCTCCTGATTTGCATTACACCTATTTGGCATGTCTATGCAGACAGTATAGTACAGCAATTTTGTTTTCAATGTACTATAGAAGGAATATTCTGCGCATTCAAGAAACAATATTTTCTAAATCTATTTTTTATTTCATTGAGGTACTTATGTTTTAATTGCTGTGGCTAGAAATCAGATATGGTGACATATGAAATGAAGCCCATAAATATTCCAATAACTTGGCAGTCTCGAGGTAATTTAAATTGAGATATGGTACTAAAGCAGCACATCAAACAAAAGTGAGTAAGAAAGAAAGATAATTGCATAACAGATCTAATACTAATGTAGAAGAATAAAATTTTAAATTTATATCATAAAATCTCATGTGTAACTTAAGAGAATATAAGGCCATATTCTTGCAAGTTTTTGAAATAACATGCTCCTTATAAATATAGAACTATAGTACATTGTGCATTTATTATATCAAATAATGATTGGCAAAGGCCCTGGATATATAAAAGCAATGTTTGATTTTCTATTATTTTAATAATCTGTGCTCAGGATAAAATATTATTCATTTACTTCCTATTGATATCATAGATGTATCTAAAACTTTAGAAAACTGAGAACCTGCATACAAAATGATTGGAAAATAATTTGTGATAAATGTAATGTGCTAGTCTTTGCTTGGTTAACAGAAAAATACCATAGACTGGATGATTTAGACAACAGAATTTATTTTTCAAAATTCTGGATGCTGAAAATCCCAAAATCAATGTATTTTCTGACTTTTCTCTTGGCTTGAATCACATATAAGTTCACATGACCTAGTATTTGTGCATAGGAGCATACTAAAGCTATAGCCTCATTTAATCCTAATTGCCTCCCCAAAGCCCCATCTCCAAACCCATCACATTGAGAATTAAGACTTTAAAATGTAAATATTTAGGGGGGGAAAGCAGTCTCTATCATCTAAAAAGGGATCAATTGATAGAATCATTTATTATTTTAAACTACAATTTTATAATAATCAATTTACCACTGTATTGATGATCTTGATGCAGTTCTTGCCATGTGGTAATTTATAATCAAGCGGAGAAGCTAAACATGTTAAAAGTTCTAACTTTCATATGAGTTCAAATACGTGCCATGATAGAAATACAAGCTCAGTGTTATCACAGTGCAAAATTTCAAAAAATTGTGTTGCCCAAGGAAATCAGGAATGGTTTACTGGTAATGAGGTTACCTCTGCTTGGCTGTTATGGTTTGGATGCTTCCCTTGGAATCTGTGTGTTGAAAACCTAATCTCCAAAATTATATGTTAATGGTATATGAAAGTGGGGTTTTTGAAAAATAGGATTAGCTGAGGTCCTTAGGGTAGGACCCTGTGATGACATTAGTGGTTCTATAAGGCAAGCAAGAGACCCCAGGCAGCATGCTTGCCCTGTCTCCGAATGTGATGAGTTCTTTATCATGCTATGATGCAGCAAGAGGGCCCTCAACAGATGCTATTACTATCCTCTTGGACTTCCTAGTCTCCAGAACTCAAGCCAATTAAATTCGTTTTCTTAATAAATTATGCAGTCTGGGGGATTCATGTATAGCAACAGAAAACCAACTAAGACATTGCTCTTAAAGAGCAAATGGAAATGTTATAGTAATATAGCTGAAAAGATAGCCTAAGTGATCCAGAATTAATCCAATTGAAGTAAGAAAAAAATGCTGCATATTAATTTCAATTTTAGTAAGACTTGCTAATTTTGCTGGTCTACCAATTAGTCAACATATGCAATAGTAGACAACTGTGATTAGGTTGTGATCAGTGGGAGGGAGCATTTTATTATTATTTCTACTTTTAATCTTTTTCATTACATATTTGAAGTGATTTTATATTTTTATTGTAATATGTTCATCTGCTGATAATAAAATGAAGCTGTGAGTTATATAATACAAAGCACACATATAAACACACAAGCACATATGTATTAATGCACATATATGTATAAACATAAATGTGAATATATGAATATACATATATCTCCAACACAAATAGCACACAAGAATGACCTTCTCAAACAATAGTGAGAAGGCATCAAACTTGGGACTATCATTATATTGCTAAAAATGATAAATCCTCAAATTTGAAATGCTAAAGTAGGTGTTTTCCTAATACACAATATAGTTTTAAAAGTCCCACATAATGATAATATTATTTTTGTGATAAGCACATTTAACATCTACCCTCTCGCAAATTTTAGGTATAAAATATAACAAACCCTATATTTATTTCCAAACTCATTGAGCAGTATACATTAAATATGTACAGCTTTTTAAAAGTCAATCATACCTCAGTAAAGAAGTCTAAGAAAAAATCATATTGGATTCTTCTGTTCACACATTTACTAAACATGAAGAATTGGAACAAATAGAGCTATTTCTCTTCACTAACCTGTCCATAATATATGCTATGCATGTTAGTTTTTCCTTTCTTACAACAAAAACTTCCATCATCATTGCAAAACTACTTTTAAAAATCAAAGTCAACTGCAAAGGAGAAAATCAAAATGTCACTAATTCCATTCAGAGTTATCACTGTATTGTCCTTCTCACTTTCTATGTGTAATGTTTAACACACAAATATATAGTTTTATTATCAGATCTTAACTCCTAGTTTAACTGCCTTTCTTGTCAATATGTTTCTTCATGTGGTATGTATTTTACTTGGTTAATTATATAGTAGTTGGATGCTTGTGTTATTCCTATTTTTCTGTGTTATAAATAACATTGTGATGAACATTCCCATAATTAAATCTTTCACACATTATTAATCCATAAATTATATTTCTGCAAGTGAAATTACTGGACATATATAAAGTCCATTTTAGAGTTTTTAATATATAATTTACATTGGCCTTCAAAAGTAATGTGTTAGAGAATGCTGTCAACATAGCATGAGTGACTATTTCTTGGAGCCCCCATCCCTCGATTATGGCATCCTGCAGGAAGTCTCTCTGTTGAAAGAGACAGAAGCCAGGTCTTAAACCAAATCTGAGGAGTCAAGTATTTGTTGAACCCAATTTGGTCTGGTTTGTTCTCTCTAAATCTGTGCCTTTTAAACACCAAAACTTTTAGTCAGTTTATAAAATTCAGTAGACAAAACCAATTTATTATTTGTTGACTGTTTGCAGCATATGAAATTCATATAATGATAAGGAAACGTTTGTGAAATTACAAGAGTAAAACATGAATTCTTATCAGCCATGGCAAAAAACTTGCCATTTAATAAAAGAAAGTGTTGCCCCTCTACTATAATCTGAATCCTACAGAACGAATTGCCACTGGGGTTGAAAGCTGAATTATCATTGTGATTCATTTTCAGTATAACTACCCAGGATGGCAGACAAAGGATTTGGTGGTATCAGTAAGTCCTACTCTGAATCTTACTTATATTTGTAACCATTAGTTGAAATCCCTATGTCTGCAGAAATTAATAAAAGAATAATGATAGGGGTAAATTGAAAAGTGTCCAGCTGCCTCCTATAGAAACCACCTACCAATCATCCTTTAAATTTGCTTTTTTAAAAACATCTGGAAAATTGTTTAGGATCTCCCATAGAAAATATGACAGTATCTGCAACATTTGAATCTTTCCGATGATTTTTCCAGGATCGGTTTAATATGATTCGGGGTGGTCAATTAAATAAGCCCTTCCATTGTTCTGGCTGAATAATTATTTGATTTTCCAAGCCTACTAATCCATTATTTTAATTAGCATTAAATTCAGTTTAAAAAAAAAAAAACCAAATGGGCTTTAAAGGATCTTAAAAACCCTGAAATAAATACCACAAATGCAATTATCAGAAAGAAAGACAATAATAATTCTCATTTGGGTAATAAAGTAGAACTGCTTTCACAGAAAATAATTAGAACAACAAAACCACACTTTAGCCATATTTGGAAGTATTTGAATGCCATTTATATTAATGCCACCTCTAGGAAGAAACTTGGAATGTAGTTGACAAGGAAGACACCTACTGATTTATTTATTAGTCTGTTTCACAGAGTTGACATGAAAGAAGTAATCTAGGATATGCTGAAAAATAACAAAAAGCCTCCCAAAACTGAAAGATAGAAAAAAATTCAAATATCCATGTATATTTGGGGAGAGGTGTTTAGGGAAACATCTCTTGGTCCAAAGTAATTATTTTGATGTTCCAAGAGAATAAGGCCCCAGAACAGGGGAGTGGGAAATTTTATTTATATGTTGGACTATACATTATAGTATCTATTTTCAGGATACAGCATCAAAATAGAGAATTGCAGAAAGGAGTCAAATGCAACAATAAAACAATGATGCTCACACAAACAATACTAATATTTTATAACTTTTTTTCTATATTTACTCTTTTCATTTTCTCATCACCTATTGACTTTTGGCTCATATGTTTATCCCCTGTTTTAACTCATTGCCTTAATACTTTAACCAAGTACTTTTGCTATTATAAATAATGCTATAATAAGCACAACTTCAGCCAAATTTCTATGCATATTTTACACATTTCTTTTATTTAAGAATCATGCTCAGAATGATTAGTGTGACATCAGTGCATGAATGCAGAGGTAGAAGAGACAGGTGAGCTTATAGGAAGAACAATGCTCAGTCTCACTTTAAATATTTTATAGGGATTCCTCAAGAATCAAGAGATTGAATTATTAGCAGCAGCTCAAGCAGATTGGTGTCAAGTCAGGTGGAAGGGATTGGCTCTGATGCTATCGCTTGCCTCAGCAAACAGGTGCTAACTGGAGAGCTTTATTAGGGAGTGCTCTTGGCAACAACATGTGTGATGGAGTAAGAGAAACAGGCTTGGGCAGCAATGGTGAACTTCGATGCAGGTTCACGGTACCTTAGCCTTTCCCATAGGGAGCTCTGTAGATGATATACCCCTTCAGAGTTGTCTGGAATTCAGGTAAGGCAGCTGAGCCTTTATGTCCTTGAATTGACTAGTCATGGAGATGAGACATTTTGACTAGGACAAAAGCCAAATTTCCAGGCAGCTGAGGAGATGAGCGCCTCAGTCCTCAGGGTAGGTGTGGGTGGTGCCTCAGTATCTACAATAAACCACCCTTACTTTCTTTTAAAAGTGGAGGGCTAATTTTCATACTGGTATGATCTTTTATAGTATATATTTTCTGCTCAACATTTCTAAATGATGAATATTTATGATGTTCTGTCCTTGAGATGAACTTCTTGCCTCTCACTGGTCACCTTCTCACTTCTGAACTTCATATTATTGAGGATTCCACAATCTGAAGAGTGTTTGTTCCTAAATTCAGAGTTCTTCCATGCAGACAATGTTCAATAAATTAACCCCAGCATTATAGTGTTCTATTGTTAAGCATCACAATTTCCTCCTAAATCACATCTCCTAGACAGTACCAAAATGAAGAAAAGAGAGAGAAAATGGGATTTATTGTAAATCTTGGTGTGAATCTTTGTTATTATATTTTTCTAAGAAGCTTAATACAAGTTTTATATTTAACCAATTGAGATAGATGCTTGTTCAAAGCCTTTAGTTTCAGAAATGGCAATGATGAAAATTAAACAGTATTTGAAAGTTCAATGCTCAAAAGTATGTTTAGTGTTAAAGAATATCAATGACACTTATGAATACAGTTTTATATCCTAGATAGTCTCCCCAGAATGTAGCATAAAACTAAGTAATTCTTCAAATGAAAAAAACAATTAAAAATAAATAACAATTTATATTAGTATTATGAATACTAATGAAATTAATCACTTCACATATCTCTTCAAATACTTATTCAAAGGATTTCTAAATTATCAGGCCATTGGTACACAATGCATTGTTTTAAATATCGGGATTCTTTCTAAAGTCATGTCATGTTATGGCACACTAATTTGTATAGCAAGAGAAAAATATCACATTACATTCAGGACTTTGAATCTTACACATGAATATTAATAGTCTCTTTGTTTTCTTCCATTCAGAGAAAACCAATATTTACTTTAATGCTACTTACTTAGAAAACAAGACACCATCGTGTCAACCGAAGCATTTATTAAGCATGCATATGCTTTTCTTTTGGAATCCTCTGGTACGGGGCTCAAATTCTCTCACAGTGGTAGTGTATGATGCAAGAAAAATAGTAAAAGCACAGCTTAACATGCACATGACAGATGTTATGTTTAGGCACACTAATCCTTCCTATAATTGGCCTATCTGCATTTCAGAGTCTAGGTCAGGTTCTTCATCATACTTTATATTGATAGCCAGTGATTATGATATTTACATATCCTAAATAAGTCGTTGAAAAGCATTGTCCAGAGAAGTCACTCTTCCCTAGAGTATAGTAGCTAGAAGGTAATGGGCTACAGTCTGAGGAAGTTTTCTTGACTGTGCCTAGTGATCCAGTCTTAGACCTTTTGGAGATCTCTGATCCATCCACCATATCAATTTCTCAATTCTTTTTCTCTCTCAACTCTTTTCAGGTATCACTACCCTTTTTATCTAACTGATTTCATTCTTTATCTATATCTTTACTTTTTAAAAAAAAACACTGTCAATTTCCTTGCCTTTTACTCCCACTATTCTCAGTGGAGAAAGCTCCAACCTTAGATGATTCCTATTAGCTATCTTCTCAGAAGCATCAGATTTTGTGGAGAAAAGCAATACAACCAGTTCACTAGCTGCTCTTCTGTGCCAAGATGACATACCAGCAATGAGCGCTCAACACTTTTCTCCCTATTTGTAAATTTTACAAAAGCCAAACATTCCTAACACCCTTCTCCCTCTCTTATACCACCCACACTTTCCTACCCCACTTTCTACTGATAGTCAATTCTAATCAATTCTGATCTTATAATTAATTGAAAACATTGCAACCCCCCAATATTAATTTCTTCATATTCCTGCCACCAAATTTAGAAATCTACTTGCATCTTCAAATATTCTTTTGTTTCTCCTTTCCTATTTCACTAATGACAATAACCATCTTTCTTGCAACAATTTTAGTTCCTTCCCCTGTACACTGAAAAGTCCCTTCCCATCCTTTTCAAGGATTTCACTGCAATTCCACTCACAGGGTTCTCTTCCTGAAAGCATGGATTATCCTGAATATCATTCTCTCACTTTTTTCTGGCTTGTTCTCATTGCTCTTATAAGCATGCAGCCAAGTCAAAATGAACCATGTTTATTAATAAAATTACAAGAAAACTTTTCTTATAGTCCTAATATCCTTTCAAACACCATGTCATTTTTCAGCTCTCTGTCCATGCAAGGTTTCTTAAAGGTACTTTCTTAATTCACTGAATTAATTTCCTCACTTTTTATTGACTCTGACCCAGTGAAATCTCATTTTCACCCTAACACATTTCCTATGGTTTGGATATTGATTGTCCCCCAACATTCATATGCGGGAAGTACAGTCATCAGTGTGGCAGTTATGGAGGTGATGGAACCTATAAGTGATGGAGAATACTATAAAGTAATTAGGTTATAGGACACTACCTGGGTAGAGATTAATGCTTATCTTGTGAAGCAAGTTATCTGTATTAAGACTAGGATGTTATAAATTGAGGCTATCTTATGTGATTAGCCTCTTCTGTACACAGCCATTTCCATTTCTACTTCTCTACCATTTTGTGACTCAGACAAGTGAGCCCTTACTAGAGACCAAACAGATGGTATCACCCAACCTTGGACTTCTATCCTCTAAAACTGTGAGCTCAATAAATCTCTTTATAAAGTTCCAGTCTCAGGTATTCTGTCATAATAAGAGAAAAATAAACTAAAACAACATTATTAAACTATTTTGCTAAAACATTAATCACTTTTGTGCTACCAAAACAAAAAAGGAATTTTTCTGTCTTCAGGTTAATAAATCTCATGCTAACGATACCCTTTTGTCCTAAAAGACTCCCCACTCTGCTTCTATGATACCATATTTTCCTCTCCTTTCTCTTTGTTATTTCTGTGTATCTGTCCCTAATTTCTATTTCTCTATCAGCTCATAAATGATGATATTCCTATGGACATAGAGCTGTGTCCTTTGATATTTCATTCCTGGACCTTATTCCTGATTATCTCATCTAATTTTATAGTTTTAAATGCTATCATATAGTCATGGTTAATAAATTATACTTCCACCCAAGAACTTTCTTCTGAGTTCCAGATTAATGTATTAATATATTTACCTTGCTATTTAACATTTCCAGTTTCACATTACTGTCTCCCAGGTAGCTCAGACCTAGCCTGTTCAAAATAAAACACTTGATGCATAACACTGTCCCATAATCAATCCACATAGAAATTTTATCCACCTTAGAGAATAAAGAACACTATCATCTGATAAGTTGTTGAGCATAGAAATCCAGTCATCACACTTTTCAACAAAAATACTTTCAGTTCTGCCTACTAAATTATGCCTTAAATCCACCTACTTCATTTCATGTAGTCTGCTTCCATCTTAGTCTAATCAACATCATGACTTGTGCCTCTTCACAAGAGTAATCTTCCTGTTATATAAATTGAGTTATAATAGTTGCTGGCAAAACAATTTTACATTGTAGTTATGATAAAATCCTAAATTGTTTCTGGTTTTCCATACAAATGTATACATACCTTGAGGGAATTTTAGTACTGCCACATTCCACCACCAACCTTCATGATCTACGTCCATCTCTATTTTTGCTATTCTCCTTGGGCTTACTCTGCTCCAACCACACTGGCTTTCATTCATTTTCTCAATTCTCTTACCCAGCTTATGATTTTTACAAACTCTAAGAACATTTCTACCCCATTAGCCTAATCTTTGTCAGTTTAAATGACCTCTCCTTACATATTCCATCTAAAAACACATTCTTTCAGTTTATTATGTATCTCAAAAACTGTTTCATTGAAAAGCCTATCAAATATGTAATTTATTACCTATCTGCTTTCTTTTGTTTAGTTCATTTTATGTAATTTCAATAGACTATAAAATCTATGAGTACCACAATTTTGTCATTTTTAATGTAGTAACCTCATCCTCAGACCTATAAATGGTACCCTTTACCTTACACATAGTAGGCACTTAATATTTATGAAGTGAATGAATATTATCTGTCTATTATGATTATATATACTATATACTGTACATATAATGTATCATTAGTGTAGCCCATAGGGTAAAATGTTTTCCTCTGTTGATATGTGATATGATCCTAGGAGTTACAAGAACAATAATTATTTTTTCTTATTTAAATATGTACATGTAAAATTTTATTGTTATAAGTTATATTTTATATAATTTTGTATTATATAATAGATTGTACATTATGTAAATAAATTGTAATGCTGATGAAAAATGGTCATGTGTAAATTGTGAGAATAAAATTTGTATTTTTAAAACTTGTGAATACTAGTCTAAAATAAAGTAAAAACTTGACAAGATAGTAAATCCACTTAGCTGAGAAGAAAGTAGGTAAAGACTACTACATGGTTATTAACTTGCTTTTGTAGTTTATTTTATTATACACTAGACTTCACTGCCCATCCCAGGAGAGGAATTCGATTTCCTACTCTATTTATGTCAGGCTTAGCCATGTGACTTGCTTTTATTGACTTTCTTTGAAGAATAAAAGGTAAGATCAGTTTTGCGTTTAGAAAAAGTTGTAGCCAGGTGCAGTGGTGGACACCTGTAATCTCAGCAGCTCGGTAGGCTGAGGCAGGAGGATCTTGAGTTCAAAGACATCCTCCGAAACAGCAAGGCACCAAGCAACTCAGTGAAACCCTGTCTCTAAATAAAATACAAAATAGGGCTGGTGATGTAACTGAATGCTTGAGTGTCCCTGAGTTCAATCCCCAGTACCAAAGAAAAAGAAAGAAAAGAAAAACAAAAAGCTGTAAAGACCAGAACATGGTTGGTTAACATGTTCTCTTTTTACCCTCTGTCATGGGAATCAATGATGTTCCAGGTGGAGACTGATCTATCAGACCAAGTCTGAAATTGGGGGAATGCTTAGCTTGCAAAGTATCTACAATTCTCTTCTACTTGCAAGCTAACAAAGTAGTCTGATTCAGTGTCATAGGTTCTGGCAACAAAACAAAACAACAACAAAAACAAGGCTATTACATTAAAAACAAAGGAATTTATGACTCACAGTGATGACAATATGTGAAGTATCATTTGCCCAAGTTCCCTGAGTCTGACTTTTCACAGGATAACACAAAGAAGACCAGAGATGCCACATAGACAATGGAGTGCTTTATCAGTGAGGAATAACTAGCTTAGGACACTCAAACCTTTTCAATGAGTAGAAAGTCTGCCTGACCATTGCCCTGAACAGATTTTATCTTTATCGTACTCCCTTTTGCTCTAAAGAAAATATATATAATATATATATATATATATATATATATATTTTTTTTTTTTTTTTTTTTAAGGCTATTAGCTATGCAACCATTGAAAAGGGAGTTCAGGACAGAAGCAGTCAGTTCCAGTTGCAAGACATACAACAATGCAAACACCACATGGAAAATTGCCACCCAAAATAATCAAACAACTACAGTTATGTAATATGTGTGACAATTTAATCCTTATTATTATCAGCCCCTGCAATTTGAAGGTCATTTGTAACCCAGGTATAACCTACACTATCTTGAATATTATACCTAGATCTGATGACTTTATAGGAATATGTACATAAAATTTAGGAATTTCATAAATCTCCAGAAATTCTAGGAAAATAATTATGCAAGGGTATATTCAAATACTTACTTTTCTTTAGGTAGAGTTTTTGTAGCATTTATCAGATATTTTTAAATAAATTTTCACTGAAAATAATTCCAAAATAGACCAAGAAAGTATTTGATAGCACCAAGTATAGACACTTTGATTATCTATTTATGTTTAAAGATAGAGAGAGTGCATTTTTACTTTTAAAAATGCAAAAAGAAACATATGCCAGCCAAATGGAAAGCCCAATTGAAAACTGGTAATTTTCCTATTAATAAAAACATTTTCCTGATTAATTCATACTGATATAAGAATACTTTCTTAAACCCAAGTGTCGAAAAAAATCTTTAGATGTTATGTTTGGAATATGAATGTTTCTTCAACCTCTCACATACTCTTCACTTGGATTATATTTTTCCCTTCCTAAAATATTTGAGATTGCACATACTGCTTTTGAAATAAAATGACTGAAATAGGAAAATAAAAGCCATGCTTTCTTTCTAGGCACAAAAGACAATCAATTCTCTCAAATTTTTCTTAAATTGTAGTCAGGTATCTCATTGAAATGGTGCCAAGTAAATAGATTTCTTTTGAAATCTGAAAGTATTTTAATCAAAGTAAGAATTCAAATAAAACCACCCATAAGATAAATATGTCTGCATGATAGGTGTTTTTATTACTGACCTGTGATTTATAATGCAAACATATGTGTGGGTTTGGGGAGGGGGACAGTGTGGTGAGTATGTGTGTGTGAGAGAGAATTCAACTCATAAGGAGAAATGTGGAAAATTTGTGTATAAGTGCTCCAGGATCTGGTGGCTTCCAAGCAACCCTGATTAAGGACTGAGTTGAGAAAGTCCACAATTAAGAGAGGGGCAGAGTGAATCTCAGAGTTAAAGGGAAAAGTCAAGTCAAAGAGAATTAGGAAAGGTGGACATTGAAATCCCGAAGAGATGTTTATTAAGTGAGTGCAAAGGCCCTGGATGAAAAACTGACATCAGAGTAATGAAGCCAACCTCCAACTTCAACATGTCTGCAGGTACAGTTTGGAGCTGGGGCAGTTAGTGCTTCTATAATTCTCTGAAAGATCTTGGGATCAGCAATTCTTACTCCTCCTTGTAAGGAGTTTGGTCCTTATTTTGAAGCACCAAAAAAAAAAAAAAAAAAAAAAAAAAGGAAGTTAGTACAGAACAAGGGTTAACATGGAGTCCTTATTTTTATTAATTTATAACTGAAGTTAGGCATTTTATTCAAAATAAATGGAGGCAATTGTTATGATTTAGATATGAGTATTCCCCAAAAGCTCATATGTGAGACAATGCAAGAATGTTCAGAGGTGAAACGATTATGAGAGATTTAACCTAATCAGCAGATTTATCCACTGATAGGGATTAACTAGGTGGTAACTGTTGGCAGATAGGGTGTGGAGTAAGTAGGTCACTGGGAGTGCGCCTTTGGGGTTTATATCTTGTCCCTGGTGAGCAGAGCTTTCTCTGCTTCATGGTTGCCATGTCCTGAGCTGCTTTCCTCAACCATGCCCTTTTACCATGGTCTGCCCAGAGCTATGGAGTTGACTGACCATGGATAGAAGCTCTGAAACTGTAAGCCAAAATTAACTATTCCTTACCTACATGGTTCTCATTGGATCTTTTTGGTCACATTGACAAAAAAAGCTAATGGAAACAGCAACAAGCCCTAAAAGTATCAATATTAAAGAGTACCAGTGTCTTTGTCACCAAATCAGATATGTTTATATCACATTATGATTGTTGTACTTTTCTGAAATATCTTTTGTTTATGACTACTTGAAATTGTGGCAATTAAACTCACTACTAGATATTATTTAATGCTAATAAATAAGCACATATATTACAAAAATTATTTCTTTAATAATAGTGACTTTTTATAATTGGCTTCCTTTGTATTGTATTCCATGATGAAAAAATAGTTTTAGAGCATTTGGTATAGATTTGCAATTTCCAACTATTCATGTGTTCGCAGTTTGAGCAATGAACTGTTTTTATCTTCTGAATTTGGAGGAGAAAACTTCTAAATTCCAATTAAAAGTTTAAAATTAAATATATTCTAGTAAATACTGAAACTTCTGAATTTATTATTATCAAAAGAACAAGCTAACCTTGTGTATGCACAAATATATCAATAATGAAAGTATCCAAAATCAATGACAATGTAAATACTGCTCATGATTACCTTAGTATGCAGTATGGAAAGAATCCTGGATCAGGAATTCAATATTCAACAGCTCCAACTCTACCTATAACAAAGTCATTCATAGGACTCAAGTTTTTTTTTTTACCTGAGCCGACTGGGCTGAGAAATCTCCAAGGATTCATCCAATTTTATGATTTAGATAATTTGGTATTTATTAAAGAAATTATTTCTGATCTAATTAATACCATGATGAGTAAATAAAAGAATGCCAAAGCTTTCAGTTTGACATAAAATAACCAGATTAATTCAAACAGGGAAATAAAATATGTACATACATTTTTTGACTAATTTTATAGCTGCAAAGATTGATTTTTATTAACTATAATTATAATAGTTAATAATGATTATCTAGATTTAGGTTGATTTACTACTATAAGATATTAATTCAGAGACAAACAGCTTTATAAGAAGTTGACTTTGTTCTGTGGAGATAGACAATCCATTTATGATAGACCTCTTTCCAACTTAATGCTTCATGGAATAAGTACTGTTGTTCACATATGTCAAACAGACATTTCCTAGAGTTGCAAATCAATATAACATTCTAATTAAATAATGCCTAAAAACACTAAACTTCATGGGCTGAAACTGATGAGAGAATCCACTAAACATTACCTATATCCCAAAATTTAAGAAATCCATTGATGATGACAAGTTGAGTCTCAAAATAGTACATCCTCTTTCATGCCTAATTCTCCATGTCATTAAATTAAAAATTGCTCCTCAGAAATGCCATGATACATGACACTTGCAGACTGACCTAGGAGGGCCATCTAAAAGTTATCAAAGACAGGATGGAAAAAGAATTCTTATAAAAACATTTGAAACATTTTCCTTCTAAAGTTGACAAAAATCAATGGTATCCAAATGAAAGGCCTCAAAGTCTGTTAGCCAAGAAAGATGGAGTGAAATGCAGTTAATGTATCTAAAATTGTAAAATTGTTTTTAAAAGTGCCTTTCTTATTACATCAAAATGCAATTTTCAAGATAGAAGCATTGTAACACGACTCTGTGGGCTGCACTGTGTGTACAATAAAGCAAGCAAAATTAATCCCTTCCCCTGACGACCTCTGGAAATGAAAACCCATTATAGTAATAATATTTGTACTTAGATCTTGATGTTTTTGTGCTGAATTTGAATGCCACAAAATGATTATATATAGTGGTTGATGGGGACGTATGTGCAGATAATTGCATAAATAATCCTCTTTACTTAGGTGCAAGGTGACTTTTTGGATCAGGCAGAAACTAGTTGCTACCTAATAAAACTCATAATTGTCTTTACTGCTAAGGCATGAATCTTATTATCCCAAAGGTTGATTGGAGATATTTTGCTTTCCACAGGGATCCAGTGACAGAATTTGACAACAATCCCTGCTTCTGCAAGACCATTGGCCAGATGTCTCTTTTCAACATGCAAACATCTACCCAATTGGTGAACATCCCAAACAGGTCCAAGGATCTAACTTGTTGCTTTGCTCAGAACAAAAAAGGTAACCACCAAGCTCATAAAGACAGGCTTCATAAAATTGACATTTAAATGCCAGATCAGGTATCTGGCATAGAAGAGAGATTTCTCTGTGGAGACTAAACACTAACCCACCCTGGTTGATCCTCTCAAGTAACTCTTCCATTTGCCTTTAGCCATGATAAGTACTTTTAAACTGTGGAATAAAAGGTTTTTACATTATTCAAATAACTTATGAAAAAAACTTCCCCTCTTGCCTTCATTTTCTTAATGGTTACCTCCTTTTATTTCATTGCCAATTAACTTTTATACCTTCAATTGAGCAGAGTGCCCACCTTAAAAATGACAAATTTTCTAGTAAAATGCATTATCTTTCCTAGTTCTTAATCTACTTGGCAACTTTTAGGAATTTTCCACGTAATCCTGTTTTCTTAAAAATTTCTTCTATCTACCTCAGGCGCTCTGTAGTTATTTTTTTTTAATGCACAAATGCTTAAACTCCCCTGGTTTACCTTTTCTATTTTAAGTGTTCTTTGTCTGTCTGACACCTAATGTGCTGCAAAGAAAGAAAGAAAAAAGAAAGAGAAAATTCTCTATGATTTAATCATTAACAGATTAAATTAAATTCAAAGTGTCCCCTGGCATTAAAACCCCAAATAAATTTCTAAACTTATTTTTGTTAATAATATTAATATATTCTTAGTTATTCAAGCTCCTCTCAGTTTTATTCTGAATTACTCATTTTCCATTCTGACATGCAGCTTTCATTCTGTCCTGTGTTTCTCTTATGCTCATTCTTGCTACCAATAATATAATTCAGGTCAACAATTTATTCTCTCTGAGACTTCATGTAATCGTATTCTCAGTTACGTTCCTGAACCCATAGTGCAATGTCTTGTGTATATCTGACTACAATTGTTCAATACAGAGGTGTCTGAAATTAAAGAAGTTTTCATACATAACCTCACCTGTTTCTAACCCACTTTTAATACATTTTTCTTCCAACAAAAACAGGTCTGATAATGCATTATAATACATTTAAAATTTAATAATGCAGTTAAAAACAAAACTGAATATTGCAAGGGTTTTCATTACTTCATGAACAAGATCCCAACCTGTCTATTCTCCAAGATCTTTTCCAAAATTAACCTTGTTTTCTGAACCATGATCCCACTTGTCTTGCTTCCTATTGCTGAATTCCTGATATTAACTTGTTTAACATTTCAGTACCCATTAACACGGGAACTCTTACCTACATTTTGCCAGTCTCCTTTCCAGTAATTAAAACTTTGGCTCTGACTCTACAGCAGTAGTTAAAGTGTGTGTAATTCCTAAGGAAATTCAACTGTCGACATGGATTCTTTGCCGGTTGGCATTTCTGCAACCTCATTCTGCAAATATCTTTCTATTTGTATGTATCAAGACCAAGAATAGCCATAAATTGCAAACACCAAGGTGCATTTACCCACCAAGTTGCCTTTGGCACAAAAAATGAACTAGGTTCCCATAAGAGGGTGAATTTGACTAGCTTGTGTCACTTCTACTTTGCCTACTTTATCTAAAGATATCTTTCTGCTGCTAAAATACCTTACAACATGCTTCATTTCATTCTTATAAATATGAAGTTCCACGTATTAATTGGTAGATATTGCTTATAAACTCGTGTGACTATAAAATGATTAAAAGTATGGGGTATCATTTGGTCTTTTGAGGGCCATTCACTATAATTTTTACATTATCTCATACAAAGAAAATATCAAATATTTTCAAATAAGTCTTATATTCCTTTCATCATGTCTTTTTATTCCTGTCATACAATTATGTGGAATTTGTCTTTTGGCTCTTGACTTACAGAGGAAGTAGGAATAGCTCTTTTGACCATGTTTGCTCCGTTACTGAAAATATTTCCAAAAACAACTTGATATTAAGAATTGAAGAATCACAGCAGTTGAAGGTCATAGAAAAGATTGAGCATTATTGATAAACTTTCACATTTTGATAAATTTTAAGAATGAATTTTTCTTTCCATAGGATATTGTAGAGTTGTTTAATAACATTTTAAATTGGGGATATGTTCATGCATGTGTAAATTATTTGGTGTATGTACAGTTAATAAATTCTCCATTTCTCTTACTTAAAAATCAAAAGGCATGGAGTTTTAGGAATAGAATAAAAAGTTTCAGCAATAGTGCAAATTTTTATTTTGCCAAAGAAAATCTAACAGAAAACGGGATGATTTCCCAATGCCAAATGGTCCAGAACTTGAAGAATTATAAGGGAAACAGAATTCTGAAGAGAAAAGACTGAGAGAGAAGTCTTTAAAATAGAAAGCCTTTTTCCCTGGGTTTGCATTCTCTTGCTTTGTTGTTGTTGTTGTTGTTGTTGTTGTTTGTTTGTTCATTTTGTTTTGTTTTGTTTATTATTATTAGCTACATGTGTTCACTCACCTACAGGATACATTTTCAAGGATAAATTCCCTTAAAATAGGTGTGACCATGTGATTAAATTGCTGTGCTTCTCATCCTCTTTACATGCATTCCCGTTAGTTGGAATTCAGAGCTGATTTAAATGGAAATGTTAGAGAAACAAAATAGACATAAACATGGAGCCCCTATGAACTTATGGAAAAGAGCAGCCTGCTTACCATCTATTGCCTCCTTAAATTTGAAGTTACATAAGGCATATTTTTCTGAATATTTGAGTCTTTATACAGTAAATCTTTTTGTTATTGCAGCTTACCTTATACCCTTATTCAGTTATCAAGCTAGCTATCTGGGCACAGAGAACATAGAATTTTAGTGATAAGTGCGAACTTACAAGAGATTTGCCCCACAGGGCGTGGTGGCACATGCCTGTAATCCCAGTGGCTTGGGAGGCTAAGGCAGGAGGATTGCAAATTCAAAGCCAGCCTCAGCAAAGGCAAGAGGCTAAGCAATTCAGTGAGACCCTGTCTCTAAATAAAATACAAAATAGGGCTGGGGATGTGGCTCAGTGGTCAAGTACCCCTGAGTTTAATCCCTGATACTCAAAAAAGAAAAGGTTTGCTCAGTCGCTTACCTGCTTGTTGATAAATGAAGAGTTAGGCCGTTTTCCTTGAGTACTTGTATCTTACAATTTGAGGAAGACTTTTGTCAAGAAATTATCTTAAAGTTGACTCACCATGCCTTCCTCCATTTAAGTGTCATGATAAAAATGTCTGCCAATAAGAAAAACCAATTTGTGTAAGTCACTTAGACATTTATGCTGTGGCACTACCAGCTGTCCCTATGCAGCCTGTTGTTGTGGTTTGTTTATAAGGTGTCTTCCAAAGGCTGCTGTGCTAATGCAGGAGCTAATGCAGGGATATTTAGAGGTGACTTCATTAGATCATAAGAGCTATAACCTGATTAGTCCATTCTAGCTTGAATGGACTTACTGGGAGGTAACCGTAGGCCAGTGAGACACAGCTGGAGGAGGTGGGTCACTGGGGTTTTGCCTGGAAGGGTTTATTTTCCCTTGGGCCCCTTCCCCTCACTCTCTCTGCTTCCTGGCCACCTTGAACTAAGTACTGCTCCTCTGCTATGCTCTTCCACCTGCTGTTCTGCCTCTCCTTGGGCCCAGAGAAATAGAGTTGGCTGACCATAGATAGAACCTCTGGAACTGTGAGCCAAAATTAACTTTTCCTCCCCTATGCTGTTCTCTTTTTTATGTTTTTAGTTGTTGAGGACCTTTATTTGTATTTATTTATTTATATGTGGTGCTGAGAATTGAACCCAGTGCCTCACGCATTCTAGGCAAGTGCTCTACCACTAAGCCACAACCCCAGTCCATTATTTTGGTTATAGTGATGAAAAGCTAACTAACATATATGTATTTCCTTTTTTCCAAAATTAACACAAAGTACTTGTACTTCTGTTCCCAGAACTATTCATCTATTCAAGCACTGGATCACAAATAGTTAATATATATTTGTTACATAGAAGGAATCATGCTTAGTCAAAGAGAGACATTCCTAAGAATTCCTGTTTTCATGCTTATTTAAAAAACAGTCATCAAAAATAACTGAATGAGCAAGTCTAGTCAACAGTATTAAGGGGAAATATAGGCCGTATTAGAGTGTGAAACAGGAGGATCAAATGTGGTTTTGTGATGAGAATGTATTTTGTTTTGAATTTGTTTAGATACAATGCATTGTAGCCATAAAGTTCTCTAATTGTTTTCCATTCATTTTGACTAGTAGTAAAGTTTTGAAGACATGGGGAGAAATGTAAAGACAATACATCATCTTCCATGGTGTGGTATTATCGTAGACAGGGAGAAAAACAGCATCGGGATTTTATGTATCTTTCTTTGGACAAGATGGGGAAAAATCATTTAGTCAAAATTAGAAGTGGAGCAGGAGAACACACAAAAGCGATTTTTGGAGATCTACCCAGAGAATGCGTGTTTTCCAGCTGGCCTTATGTAGGCTAAATAAGTATAATTATGTCATTCTTTGTATGATTTTCATAACTGTGAGTTTTAGGGTTATTGGAAAAATGAAATATGTGTGTGTGTAAAGGAATCTTATGAAAGATGTATCCACTTAAATATGGAAAACTAATTTTATAGATTATCATTTGATTTCAATAATTTTAAATAACAAATAATAATGAGTTTCACAATCCTAGACAAGAACATACAGTGAAGACAATAAATTAGAACGTGACTGAAGGCATATATCCCCTAAATGTTGATTTAAAATTTCATACTCATGATTGCTAAGGCAATAACTACCACCACAGTAATAATAGTAATAAAGGAGGGAGGAGAAGTCACTAGTCCTTCATCCTCACCCTTTTAAACTCATATCTGTAGTGTCAGATGTTCTGCAAAAATGAAATGGGAAAAAAAGGACAGATGGTAAGGCAGAACCCAACATAAGCTTGGATAGTACTTAACAAGAGGAAAATGCTTTATAAATGGAAAATACTATAATGAAGTATGTTAATTCACATTACAAGGATTGAGGAGTCAAGGTCCGTCCATCTGGGTGAAGCAAATATGACTAATAAAGATGTTTTCCCACTTGGGTTATAAGAGGCTCAAACAATGATTCAGACCACATTCCAGAAACAAGCCATATATAGAAAATTCTTTCACTTTTCAAGGGCAGTTGTATGTTTTGTAGGCATATTTTCAGAAATAATAGAGAAGATGCTTTTAAGCAAGCCTTCATTGTTTATTATATTAATTGTCAAAGTCTTCACTCTAGTCTTTGTATGTTGTTCCATCTACAAGCTCAGCATACTTTTTTAGGTGCCATTGAAACTCTCTAGAATTACATTGTTATTTAGTAGTTACTGGTTTTTGAAGAATTCAAATAAGACTCATACATATGTCTTAAAACCTCTCCCTTCTCTATTTCCTTTAAATAAATTCTGGAAGCCCAAAAAAACTACAACTCGCTTTCTTTGGACACTGTGAAACACAAGTAAAAATGTATTTTGAAATAGAGCATTGCTCACACAGATTGTTATTGATTATGCAAAACAAGTCTGCCTGTCAAGGTGCACATTTTGTGTAGAAAATGCTATACTGTGTGGACCATGTTTTTTATTGATTGAAAACATGTACCTGCTTGCAGCTATGAATCCAAAGGCCCAATTTGCTAAAAATTAGTGATCCATCAGATTGATAGGCATAAAGCAATCTGCACTGTTGGCGCCTTGAAATTTCTTGCATCAGTCACCAGATCATGATTTACTAATAGGGTTTCAGGGCTTGCAAAATAGCACAATTCTAACCACATATTAATATTTAATCTGGCATTTTAAGTGCACCTAACAAAAGACCCTAGAGCTGCTGACAGGACCCTAAATTGTGAATTTCTTAAAAAGGGAATTGAGCAGGTCCATGGTGATTTCATGAAAAAAGGAAAAAGAAAATAAATGTGTTTCAACATTTCTTATGTAGACCTCACAAGTCAAGGCTCTCATTTTTCTTAAAAGTATTTATCATGCATTTTTAGATGTTTTACTAGAGAATCACAAGATTGAGTCTGGTGGCTAGCTGCAAAATCCACAATTACATGACAGCAGATGCATTTTGGTTAATAAATTTTATATTAGACAATTTGCTCCTAAAATAATTCATTGGCACTTCCAAAATGTTGCTAAATGAGAGGAGATATAGCCTATAAATCACTTGAATCACCTTATTACTTGCTTTTAAGTAACTAAATCTGTTCTGAAGTGGTAAGTTGAAGAAGGTTCTCAGACACATGGGTTTGCTTTGAAACCTTATTTTCAGGGCTCCAGATGATCATTAATGCCAAATTCCAGAGATATCCAGATCCATTTTGATGAGAGACAGCAAAAGTAGGGAAAGCAACCTTATCTGCACATGTTATTAAAGACATGCAATTACCATATTTAATGTGTATGAGGTGTAGAGAGCATAGATATGGTGGTACCTCCGTTTGTGATGAAAATATACCATAATTTATAAAAGATTCTCCTGTAATAACAGGATGCCACCTGTAATAACAGAATGTTTATTAGTGCACAAATGAGGGTTATAAATGATGTTGCTTATCTATGGAACAAAACACAAAAGACAACTTATTAGCAAAAGATAAATTGCTTAGCAAAATCTCAATGAGATGCTAGGTTTGTCATGAAGGAAAAAAAGCTTTTTATTTGCACAGACCAATGCCTTTATAATCCATTTAAAATAATATACTTGCCACTAGGTGGCTATTTCTGATCAGATCATTTTACCATTTTAATTACATTTTTAATATCCTGGCTGCATAAACAAAGATAAATTACAAGCCCTGCACACTCTAGCTGCTGGCTCAGGCATAGTCAGTAATAATATCAGCTTTTGTTTGTGCCTCCTCTAATTAGATTCTGAAATCTAGGCTTTGTCAATCAATAATTTTAATTTTAGAATCGCCTTTTGATCTTGCATTTCATGTTTGTTTGGGAAAATGATCAGTAGGACAAAGCTGATAATTTATGCAGAAACAATCTCTCAGCAGAGCTACATGCACATTCCTCCCCATCACCAGAAGCCTGCAGACTAAGCTTGACACAGGTCTAATTAGCATGCAGATATGTGTCGCCTCATTGGCAATTCAAATTGCTTTTTTATAATGTACCTCAAATTGTGCTACTCAAACATTGTATTTGATTTCCAAAGCCCCCTGGGCATCCCATAATGTCTCCCTTCATCCTGGGTATGAGGCATTTATTGAACAATCTGCTGAGACTGGCTGTCTTTTCGAAAACACCCAAACATCATATGCCTGGGACCAGCTTTTCTTCTTGTCAGAGAGCAACTTGTTCTGCAGAATTCCTCGTGCCACGTTTGTGGGTTTCGAGATGATGCGTTCTCTCACGAGTTGCTTCTCCCACGTGGTTGATCTATAGAGGGCTTCACATCTATGCCACTCATTTTTAAAGTGGGGGAGGAGGTCTGGTGAGCACACATTAATATGCGGCACATAACCACATCTCTGAATGCCAGTCTTCCATTCTTCATTAAACAAAAATGGCTGGATTGCAGGAATTGTTTTTCCTTTCTCTCTCATACATACGTACACACACTCCCATTTGCTTTCTCAGGCACACTTACACGCACACCACCACATTCACACGCACCTATGCACCTACCCAAGACACCCAGAGCACATCATTGTCAGGATTGAGTTAAGTGTGAAAGTTGTCTGCTGCACACATGACAAATAAGGGGATTCCAGCATACACTGGAGCTTTTTTTATTCCTTTTTTTTTTTTCTACCATGCAGCAACAAGTGGCAGAATCAATGGTGTACAGTTATTCAGCAATGTAATTCATTTCACTGGCTTTGGCTCCTAGCCAGATCCGCCATCTGTCTCTAGCTCTCCCTCTCCCCCTCTCTCCCTCTCCCTCTCTTTTGCTTGAATTTGTCCTACATTTCGTAATGTTACGTGCCTGCCATCCTTATCCTATGCCAGAAGTACAACACCAGTCTCACCCCCATTCCGGCGTGGAGTTCTCTGAGTTCAGTGGCACTTGGGATATTCCACTTCAGTGCCATGGAAAGAAAAGGGTAAGCAAAAAGCAAAAGGATTATTGCAAAAAAAAAAAAAAAAAAAAAAAAAAAAATTACAATGTTTTGGTATCCAATTGCTTCTGCTTCAGCCTTTTATCCAAAGCCTTGAGATGGATCTGCCTCATCCAGGAAGTTTTCCTGCTTCGTTAGAATATCTTCGTTTTCTTTATCAGACGCTGGCACTCCACGCCAGTGCACGGCTCCATGGAATGCCTGCTGTTGGACACTTGCAGAGCTCTGCCACCAAGCAACCTCCTGCATTGGAAATCGGGGGACTACTCCAGGATCTTATGCGTGCTTGCTGTTTGAAGCTGCAGAAAAGTGAATAATCAATTAAGTATTGATTTCTTGTAAGATTTGGTAAATTTCAAAGGCAAGACAAAGAGGATGGCTTAAGGAAACACTGCAGGGACTTGGCGTAATTTAGACTACTAACGGAAGCGCAGAATAAAATAACACCTCAACTGAAGATTTCCTTGGAAGAATTAGCACTAGCTATTGGAAGACAATGGTGGATTTAATCAAAACAGCAGGCATGCAAGAATTTTTCTCGTGAACCAGAAAAAGGAGCTAATTATAACCACCTTTTTAATGGAGCTAATTTGACTGAATGGATGCAAATGTGCTTTATTTATGGATGAAGAAGCAAGCCTTACTGCATGATCTTGGGATCATCGTATCTGCTAAGCTTTGCAGCTCCTGTTACCTTCAGTAATTTTTTATTCCCGGAGAAGGTATTTATATGTAAACAACAGCTAACCATGCAAAAGATTCATCAGAACAATATACTATGGTATATGAGATATAATCATAATTTTGCAGCCTCTCAGGATTTCCCCTAACTTGGGGGTTTTGCAACCTTTGCGTGCAATGGGTTATGGTAAACAATAAATGAATGATGTTAAACTGTTGTGATTTTTCAATGTGTAGTTTATTAATTTTAGTTTTCTTAACATGTTGACTCTGGATTATTTGGCAATAAGTCCATAATGAAAAGGAGGGAATTGTTGGGTGGGGTATTTTTATGCATTTGCAGTCTTCTTAGAGATCGGAATGTATAGGTCCCACTAGCCCATGAGCTCTATAATTATGAAAGAATGGTAAAAATTTTTGACAATTTGAAGAATTGGTTTTATAATGGGAACAATGTGTTATAATCAGTAAAAGGAGAATTGTTATGTTTTCTGTCTGGGTAGAATGTTCTTGAGTGGTTAACTCCTCTGCTGCTGAGGAGAAGTAAATATAGCTGGCAAGAAAGAGAGAATGTAATGGCAATGCTTTCTTCCTATGCATCCTCACATTTCAAGCTGAAGTGCATTTTAAACATTTCCTTCCATTTCTATTATTTTCCTTTCTATTTTTCTTCTTTTCATCATTTCTGTCTTACGATCTACATTCCCTGAGCAACCATAGGAACCAAGTTACATTAAGCTTCAACACAAAGACCTTGTAAGAATAATGAATCCTCATTTGCATCGACATTTGTATTCAGATTTGCCAGGCTATAAACTTGGCAGATCAAGCGGAATATTAAGTAGAGGCTTCCATGGTAAATTGTGGCTCTTGAAATTGCTACATACGCCCTCCTCTTTTTCTTTCTTCCTTTTTTTTCCCTCTATCTGTGGTGGCAGGCGAAGTCCCATGACTACTGGCTTCTTACGGAGAGCATTGGCCCCTTCATCTTTCAGTGCATGATGTCAGTTTCAAGGAAAGGAGGGAAAAACCAGTAGTAGGTATTCTGGTTGAAGGTATAAAATGACACGTGACCAGAGCATTAACTCTAGAGGCCAGACAACAGGAGAGAGGGTTCTTTAAGCAATGGAGGTCATGGGAAAATTAATTATTATATGTAAGCTAAGTCTGATTTTTCTAGCATGTTCCAAATACATTCATGTTATAAAAGGTCACACTCAGTTTGAAAAACTTCTAAAGGTTATCAAGGAGCCAGGTAGCTCTTTACTCCATCAATTAATCCATTATGGCATTCTGACTCATCCTTACTGATGTATTCATGTTGATTCTGGAAATATCTTAAATGCCTTATTTTAATAAGTCATTATGGATATATTGATTCAATCCTTAGTTTTGCTTTGTTCTGAAATGGTAAAACAAGAATAGTTACAGTTGCTTTAAGCAAACTTATGAGTTCAGAAATATATCTTAGAAGGTCATATCTACAGCACAGCAAAAATGTAGACTTCAATTTCCATGCTCAGTCCAGTCTATGTGATGCCAAACAAGTGAGTAATTGGAAACATTTGTGCATGACTTAATTTTTCATGCATCGCCCCATTGTTTCAGACTCATAAACAAAGCCTAAATCTATGTTCTATTAACAACCTCCTACTTCTTGCCATGGTTTTCTCCCTCAAGAACCCTTCACAAGTGGGGAACAATAAAATGTATTAAACGATCAGCCTTGTAACAAACTTAAATGGCATTTTAATTCTATTTTTTAAACATAACATTCTATTTTTTAAATAATGCAAATTATGAGATGTCATCTGGGTTTATTATACAGACATCCCTTTAGAGTATATTGTAAGGAATGGTGAACTTGTAACAACTCTTCCAAGCAACTGACTTAAAGTAACTCTTACTTTAGATTCAGGTAAGATTTAATTATATGTGGGACCGTAGAAGAATGTTTTATGAAAGATGCTAGACTTTTTATTTTCCTCCAAAAACATGTACCAACAAACATTTAGACTAAAGGATAGTGTTTTATAAGCTTCCACAAACTTGTTAAAATATTTATAAGAATTTTGTCATCATGTATGTTAATATGATTTATGTTAAATATGTCACAATGATTCTAAAGTAGGTTTTAGATATTGTTCATTGTAACTGGGTTGTAGAATCTGAAGAGATAAATACAAATTGTGACTTTTGGGGAATTCCCATGTTTATATTCCACAATCTTACCATTTTTAAATAGGAAAATAAATTATTAGATAATTTGATACTAATATCACCTATACTGAAAAACAAAAGAGTATTACCACTTACCAGGCAAAATTTTATTTTCATATTTATTCTTTTATATGAAAAAAATTATAAGCATGATAACTGATATAAAGTTGCTTTGATCTAGAATAGTTAGGGATGGAAATCGACAATATTTAAATGGACTTTTCTGGGAGACTTAATGAGAGCACCTTAGAATGTAGTCAATTTTAAAACAAAATACAAACAATAAAGACCAATATATTACTTTGAAGTAATGTTGTTTATAGAAGTCTAGCAAAGACTTTAATGTATTTTTTTGAATTATTTTTGCTATTTCACCTGGATCTGAAATTCAACTTACTAGGCTTCAAAATTCCATTTTTACTAATGCAGAGGTGAGTGTTGACCCTTTATTCATAGAAAAAGTAAGAATAAACTTCCTTGTATTCAAAGAATATATTTTGATTGTATATTCAAATAGAATTCAGAAGGAAAAAGATTCACATATATACCTTCTTTCAACACTGCCCATCAATTTGAAACTGCCTTCTTTAATAAGTGCTAATGATTTGGTTGATTACGTTTGTGCATGTACTTACCCTGCAGTTTTGGGAATCAACCACTGATGAATCTCTATCAAGAAGAGAAATTGCAGCATTAGCTCATTTGCTTTCTGAACAGCAGGAGTGAAAATTCTATCCAAAATGGTGTTAGTGATATTTCTTAACATCCACACAGAAAAGCATGTTTTATTTCTTGCCTTCCTTCTCATTGTTTCTTAGATAAGGCTCATGTTTATTAGCTATGGTCACTCCTTTATGTATAAAAATACAATTGGATGTATAATTTAAGCCATGAATGCAAAACTAAAACCAAGACCAATTTAAAATTAAGGTTTTAAATTGAAGTTTCTTGTCCAAGTTTGAGAGCTAGCGACCATAGGATAATTGCCTAACAGCATGAGATCGGGACAATTTCACTTTGTTTTGGTTATCTTTGTATCAGAGTACTTTGTACTAACTGGTCAAAATTCACATTACCAAGGAGTTTCCCTACCATAACTTTGTTAGCCACTGTTAACTAATTAACAAGGTTGTTAAGGCTCAGGAACAATGCCCAAAGGACATGGCTGGGCATCCCAGGGCAAGACAGTCTTTGCATGGATTAGAGCAGCAGAGTTCTGTGTGTTATGCTGAGAAATTGGGCTTTTCTGAATTTATAATTAACATGTTCTATAGGTCATTTGTCGGGTGGGGGCCTGAAGGCTTTGCCAAATTCACAAGGCACTTGGAATCATGAGATCTAAGCCATGACACTTAAGAGTCCATGCGTACTCTTGACTTGATCTTGAAAGTCAGTGCAAGATTTTCACTTTTAATGAGGGGAACGTTAAACAGCACCATCTTAATTATATTTTCTTGAGTTTCTGTAAATAATTAGAAGATATTTGTAATATAATAACTAATTCTGAACTCTGTGGAGATATGAATAGATATAGAGATTTCAATATCATCAATTTTCTCTCTGATTTTCAAGTGTATAGAAAATTCTTGATTCAGGAAATAATAACAATTTTTAACTACAAACTCTCTGAGTTAAAAATAGAAAATATATGTGTAGCTGGTACCTGTATGGCATAAGCATTTATTTACATATACATGGTCAAAATATGTTTCAGTAGTAAGAGTGAATGATTGGTATATATGGAAATCATGATGTAGATGGCAGAAGACAGAAATCAACCCAAATAAGTAGAATCAGAAAAATAATATGCTGGTGTATGGTATCATTTGATAATCTCTATTTTCAGTTAAAAGCCCAGGTTTAGCATTTATATTTAAATATTTACTCTGCTCCTTTTATAGATGATTCAGGCAGATGTCATTCCAGGAGTGAAAGACTTAACTAATATTTCTTATAATTTTGAGATTTTTGAAGGATTTTTCTCAAATCACAAAAGAATATATGATTTTTTGTGATGAGTAAAATGGCATAAGTGAATTAATGTGTATTTAATGATTTGCCTTAAGAGTTTCTCTTCATACTATTGTTTCTTTTTAAAATATTTATTTATTTACTTTAGTTGTACACAATGCAATGCATTTATGTTTACGTGGTGCGGAGGATCGAACCCGGGCCATGCACGTGCAAGGTGAGCGCTCTGCCACTGAGCCACAACCCCAGCCCCCATACTATTGTTTCTTAAAAGTAAATCAGAGTGAGATATTTTACAAATGATATTTGCTTTATGCTACCAAATGTTATTCTTAAATTTTTCCCCCAAAATTCAAATTGTCTTTTTAAGAAAAGGTCTGTTTCTGACTGAACTAAAAGTTGTTCAGCATAATAACTCCCACCTAGGTAGCCATAAGAAAGCAGCTAAAATTCCTGTTTTTAATTTCAAAATTATTGTCTTTTTCAAAGTGTACCACAGGCATTTTTTCCAAACCATTTTAGACATAAGATCAAACATCATTCCCCCTTTCCACATAAACACTCATACCAAATCCAGTTTAATTTTTCTTTCAACATAATAATCATGGGTTGGCTTCTTTCTCACCTGTTGAACATTCTGACATCAGTCGGTATGGCTCAATTTCAGGACCCAATTTGAGATTGATTTCCTCTCAGGAAAACAAATTTTCTAATTTTGGTTGAAGTACTAGGGTAGTCAGCTCTGATTTCACATGTGTGGGAAGGACTTCCTGCCCGGGATTGTAAAGTACACACAATCATCTTCACAGCTTCCTCTGGGGTGCTAAGAACTTCTTCCTTGTGCATACAGTAACTACCTCTTGGGTGGGTCAGTTTTACATCCTCAGCCAATGTCTGTGCTCTTCATAACTTACCTATCCCTTAAATGAATGTACCTCTTCCACTAAAATATTTATTATTCTGAATATTATTTCATGCTGTCCTTTAGTTTCCTGTTCTTTTTACAACTACTGGTGCTTACAAGTACCTGCCCTTACATTTAAAATCTTACTTTATGAAGCTTTCCTAATCAAGGGGCTAGAAAGGAAAATTATTACCATTTCAAACTGCTAAATTTACATCAACCATATTTATGCAAATCATTATAGTGGCTATGAGATTTTTGTATATATTAATCAGAATACCCTCTTGTGTGAATGTCTATGCTCATTCAGGTATTCTTCTATCACAGTCCCCTTGAGCCCCTATTTTATGACATGCACTTTTGCAGATGCTCTAAGTCTATAAAAGTGAACTAGACAGAGTACAGAAACTCTTAACATAGTGAATAATGGAAAAAATCTGGCCAGGAAAATGCACACGAACCTGAGGTTAGACATTTTTGTCAATTATTATGGATATATGAAAGATAATTTGAGATTCAAATTTACAATTTGAGGTGTTCCTAAAAAAAGTATGTTAACATCAATAGTACAGTAAACTAAAATAATTCTATTTTCCAAAATAAAAAAAGGAAAATATCTTTGTATTCACTACACTTTTTGGAAACTCTTCAATGTGTGGCTTAGCGTAAGAATCTGAACTGCATTCAAGCTTTTGATACATTGTTTGGATTAATGAGATGAAGAAAATTCATCTTCTGCAAACATATAATTGAAAAAGGTAAGAATATTTTAGTATAATTTTCAGCTCATGGTGACTCTCCTTCTTTGATATATACCAAGTGTCAACAAGTAGTAGTCTCTCAGAGTTAGTTTCAATATGAAATTTGAAACTATATCAATAAATTTTCATTCTTCCTTATAATAAAATCTATTGTTTATCTGGCATTCTTAATGAATCTTGAACATATGCCTTACTTTATAACATCATGAATTGGTCCTTTAGAAAATATTAATTCACTGAGTTATGCAGATTTTTTAAATGATGACACATTTAATTATATAGTATCAAAAATAATCATTAATATAATCATCATGATCTCAACAGAAATATCATTAGAGATGAGAAATCTCTGATCCTTTGATGTGACAGATTCACTTTTTAAATTTTCAAATAGATGTCTAGCTACTTGAGCTCAAATTCAGTCACAAGTGCCTTACTTTGAGGTGACCATCCTAATTTATGCTTCAATAATCAACATTTTTTATGGGCACTTCCTATTCTGAAATTCATTACTTAATTAATTGATTAACCAAAGATCAAAGATGCATGGGTGTGCACATGCACACAAGTGTGTCACACTTGCATAAATGAAGAATACAATGACTTCTAGTACAGTTTGTTGTTACCTGAATTCTGCTAAGAAGCCAAGACTGCCAGAGCTTCAGCATTACATGCAATTTGAACCCACTGAAAAAAATGGGTGATTAAATTATTATTATGAAAATAATTTTGACCTTAAGGATTATCTGAAAATACTTCAGGGTGCTGCAGGAGTCTGAGTCATTTATTGAGAATCAATAACGTAGAAGAACCTAAAACATAGCCATGGTGTATGTACACTAATTCTTATCTAATTTTCAGCATTATCTAAAGTTTAACTGAAACTCATTACCATCTATGATAATAACACAACATTTGTAAGTTAAAGAAAAGCATTATATGTATGCAAACAACATTATGTAGATATCTATGAACATATATTCAAATAGAATGTCTACATCTGTTTTGCTTAACCTTTCAAAACCCAATAAAGTCTCACCATTTTTATAAAAGAGAAATTATAGCTACATCTAACAAGATTTTCAAGGTCACAAGACCAATAAATGACAGGATCCAGGTTTATATCCAGGTTTTTCTGAAATCCAGTGTTCTCATTTAATCATAGCTGATCAATATAATTCTTTTACAGCTTCCTAAAAAAATTTTTAAAAGTGAACAAATCCTATACCACTAGTTTTTTAGCAAGTCTGTTTTTTTAATTTATTTATTCTTATTTGTTATATATGACAGCAGAATGCAATTCAGTTCTGTTTTTAAGCACTATCAGAACATTGTGTGTGTGTGTGTGTGTGTGTGTGTGTGTGTGTGTGTGTGTGTGTGTCTTATACCCATTCCAAACACTTTATGGCATGGAAGTCCCATTTCACATTATTTTGTCAAAATCCCAAACTTCACTATAGTAATGTGATGTCCCTCAACATGCCTAGTTAGTTTTTCTAACTATTATAATAATCTGTAGCTGATTGGGTCATATATATATTTCATGGTTCAGTTATTCCAGCCTTCAAAGTCACCATTTCAAATAAGGCTTGCTATCTAATGAACTAAGTACAGATAAACTGCAAGTGTGCTGACCCACAGGATCTTTTATAATTTTTTTTTTTTTTTTTTTTTTTTAGTGCAGAAGTACAGGGAAGAGGAGTTTAAAAATCATTCTAAAATGTATGAAGGGCTCTGATATAAAACTTTGTAACTCAGGACAACTGAAGCCCTGGATCCTACCCTTGATGCTAGCTAATTAGCTATGTGAGCTAAGGAAATACTTACCATCACCATGTTTTGATTTTCTAGTGCATTTAATGAAAGTAAATTACTGTATGAGCTCTGGCTTCCCTTTGGATTTTAATATTGTATGATTTTGACATGGAAATAAAAGTACCTCCTTTTTGGCATTCATAATTTATAATTTTCTTAACTTATAATTTCTCTTCATGCCAGTCTGACTTCAAGCTCTATACTAAATTTTTTAAATAAAAAATTCATTGCCCACATTTACATATAAAAAACTGTATAGAAATACTTTATTTTATCAGTCATGTAAGCCTCCTTAAGTATTAAATTTAATAAAATATGCTCAGATTATATTTTCTTCCACTAAACAAAAATGAATTTTTTTATATTTATGATATAATAAATTTGAGATGGGACTTATAGAGAATGATTTCCTCTCCTAAAGATCAACTATAATCATGCTGAAATATTAATAAAAAACCAACAAGAGCAATGTTAGGATAGGGGAGGGGAGAGAAGCAAGTTTTTGTTTGTGATTATTGAAATTATAGAAGAAAAGGTTTTGCAGAGACAGAAACAGAATCACAATTATCTGGCCTGTAAAAAACTGTTCTTATTTCTGCATCCAGGATAGAAAATAATAGGTAAAGGGAGCCCCCACCCTTTTTTTACAGAGGATCCTCTTTTGCATACTGTAATATTGTATCTAATATTGAAATCAGAGACTTCTTATCATTCCTCAGAATGTGTTTTTAAATCAGACTGTCCTCTCAAGCCTGGAATTTGCCACATGCAAACCACAAGAGTTTTGTAGATAGCTTATCCTCTTTAAAACTCTATGGGAAAAAAATGAATCAGGTTTCTCTGGGCAGTTGGAGGACATCATGCAATACCTTAATGATCAGTTCACTGCTATGCTTCCAGCATGCCCTTATCCTCCTCTGGATAATGAGAAGTGAACAGCACAAGAAAGGATCTGGCACATAGTAGGTATTTAACACATAGTGGTTCCCTGGAGTGTTCATATCTATTCCTGACACCAAACTGAACACTTTTAAAAATGGAAATTGCATATATGATAATGAAAACAAAGATAGAAAACAACAGTTTTGTAGCTATTGTTGATATTATATACATAAAACAAAAAAAAATTGGGGATGCCACTGGCCATTATTAGGGAGCTATTCAAATAAATTAAGGCATATAAATAAGATAATAATATGTAGCCATTAAAAATAATAATAGAGAGGGTTAGGGATATAGATAAGTTGGTAGAGTGCTTGCCTCACATGCACAAGGCCTTGGGTTTGAATCCCCAGCAGTCAAAAAAAAAATATATATATATATATAATAATAAAAATAATAATAACATAGACTTATAATATAGTATTATAGGGCAATTTCCAAGATATGTTAAGTGAGAAAGCAAGGTCCAGAAGAATATTTATAAAATGTTCCCATGTATGTCAAGATACATAAATACATATTATTGAGTGTGAAAATAAAGAATCACAAACTGATAGAAAGCAGTTGACTGGAGGAATACTTAATTTTCACTGAATATGTTTCTGCATAGTTTACTTTTTTAACATAAGTACATTAGTTTTAAAATGTACAATAATTTTAATGTAAAACAGAGGTGATTTATGTATTTATAAGTCAAGTCCTTGATATAACCTCTACCTAAAAACTAAAGTTGAGAAAGGGTACGTTTATCATTAGTTGCATATATATTGTAAAACCAAAAAAGGGCTATTTTTAATATTTCAACCCATGAATGTTTTAATTCAGAACAAATAGAGTCAAAATATATTGTTAGTAGGATGGCCAGAAAAAATATAACATTTTTATTTACTGAATCTGGCACCCCTAATTATTGAAAACTTAAATGGTCTTCTCAATTTTTAAGATTCTCTTAAATATTCAATGTCAAACATTGAGATTGTTCCAGATGGTCAATTTCCTCTCACTATTTAGCTAAAATAACTTGTTGTTTTAACTGGATTTTTAAATAATATTTTTAGAGTTAGACAAAATGTAAAAGATTGTTATCCCAGGATTAAGTTATTAAAATTCATATAACATGTATTTCTGCTCCAATGTACATTTCCATAAGTATCTCTGTTATATCTCAATACTTTCATATTATTCCACTGTGTTACAAACACATTAATCCTATCTGTTATTCAGCAAATTTGAGTTATCCTTATGTACTTGCTGGGCTCTGACTCTTCTACCTTCCTATCTGTGTTCTTGCTGTTCATAAATCTGAAATGTCCTCAAGAGGCCTATTCTAACTGCTTCAATTGAAAGGTCCTTTTCATTCTCTGATTTCATTTGCATAGCACTTGTTTTACAATGTCATCTATTATTGTAGCCTGTGTACATGTCAATGTCCCTAATAGCTAAATTGAAGTACACAAAAGTAGGAAGCAACCACTTCATCCACATCTTCAATCTTTAATCACTGCATATATGCCACTAGTCTGGCCCAGTCTCTTCAGACAGGATATATCCAATGGATCCAATAGATGTGTGGGTGAATGGCAGTGATGGTTTAGCCCCTCTGAAGATTAAAACTCCAGTCAATTTAGACTCTCATAAAAAAATAACTACCTCAATTCAACATATAATAATCCCTATTTATAATTGAAGATAGTTCCTAAATTGATCCTCAGACATATTCTTTCCAGCTTAAAAAAAGCTAAATTCTATGTCCTTTACTTAACATTTCCATTTTATTTTTTAATCCCTTAATCATTCGTGCACTGCTTGCATGAACCCCCAAGTTCTTCAATTGTTCTTTGGGCTGTGGAGTGCAGAGCTGACTTTCTATTCCAGTGAATCAGACCAATGCTGAATAATTTCCTTCTTCACATTAAACTCCTTTAAATCTTCTCAGTGTAATTTTTTTATGAAAGAGCATATTAATTGTTCTTTAGACCTATACATAGTCATTTCCTATACTATATTTGAACAATTTAATTCTCTTTTAAGTGATCCTTATTAAGTGATCCTTGCAGATTAATTTAGTTCCCCCACACACTTTTTTTGCAAAGCCATATGGATTGCTAATCCTAGCTACAAGGGGCAGTTTCTCCATTACCTTGATACTATTGTATGATATCCTTGGTGTGCAATTCTTCCTGCCTTCCCATCAATTATGTTTAAAATAATGATTCTCAAATCCCTGGCTAGTACTGTCTCATGATGAAGTTTCCATTGCTCCATATGTAATGGAATAATAGATACATTATAATGAGTTTGTTTTAAATAAGACTTTATAAAGTTGTTCACTTTCTATATCTTAAAATAGTTCTCTCATTGCCTCTCTCTCTTGGTTCTAGATGACAGTCATTGTTTTTCAACAATCACTAAAAATGTAGTCTATTTAGGCCAGACCCCTTCTTTTATTCTTTTTATTTGTTTATGAGTCCATGGAATACCAATTTGGGGGACCACTAAGTTGATAATATCTATGGAAGTAGTAATGTAAGAATAGATAATAATTGTGAATACTTATTATGTGCAAAGGATTGTTACCTATTATGTGCAGAAAGCTGTAGATGTTAATGTTACAACTCTTGAGTAACTTACTATTATTGTTCAAACAGTAATGATTAAGCAATTGAAATATAAAGAAGCTAAAAGATATCCAAAGCCACAAATCTGTGCACAATGGAGCTAGAGTTCACTGAAGAAATCCTCCAGAGCTTATGCTCCTAACCACTGCACTGAAATGCAATGAATGTTCTATTTCAAGCCATTTTTTTATGTACTGGTATTAAAATTGAGCTGTTATAATTCCTTAAGTTCTACTATGTAGGCATCTAATGATGTTTTTCTGCATTTTTTAAAATATTTTTGAAGTCTTTCATATGAGGTAGAATACAAAGTCTCAATAGATTTCTGTCCGTGTCTGTGATGTATATATTCCTTTAGAAGTCATGTAGAATTTTCTCTCTGCTACAACTTACTACTTACTACGTGTTGATTGTTAAAATAATTCCTTCAAGGAGTTTTCTCAAAGGACCAAAAAAAAAAAAAAGTCAACTGCAAACAGTATGAGATCAAACCAAACATTTATCTGAAGGTGCTAAAAGAGCACATACATTTTTAAAATAAAGATTTTGAAAAGTTACCATGTCATTAGCAAAGGCTATGGATTAAAATAGGAGCAATAGTGCCCCATCAGAGATGACTGAGTAGACCATTTTCAACATAAGCACAAAATATAAACATATAATAAAGAAAACAAAAATGTAGTTGAGCTAAAAAGGAACAATTGATGCTATAAAGTAGTAAGTAACCAAGTTCCTATTCTTGGCATCGATGGATATCTCATTAGATACAGGCCCTAACAGAATTTTTTGTTTTTGTTTTGTTTTTTTTGCAGTGCTGGGGATTGAACCCAGGAAATCTCTCTACCACTGAGCTACATTCCCAGCCCATCAGTCAATATTTTAAAAGTCATGCAGAGATGAAACATCTTGAGTTTGGTTGAGGCAAGAAGCATAAATCTAGAAGTTAGTAGTCCTGAGTTGATAACATAATAGGCTCTGGAAAAATTCAGTGGATCAGAGAAGTAGACAAGGACCTATCTGGCATTATGTATGGGAAAACAATCCTCTTTTGAAAATAAATTAAAATCTAAAGCCTATATAAAATGGACAGACAGAAAAAGGTTGTCCCTTCCCTGCCCATCATGAAGGGTCATGTGCACCACCCCTATAACAAAATACAGGTTAATGAGAAAAAAGCATGACAAATGTATTTGATCATGGTTTCATGTGACATGGGAGCCTTCAGATTGAAAACCCAGAGATTCAGGGTAAGCCATACATTTTTATGCTTACATTCAATGAAACATGGACAGGCTTGTAGAAATGTGACTGGCAAAAACAGGTACAATTTAGCAATGATAGACTGAAGAAAGGAACCCCATGAAGGTCTGCCTTGCTTGGATTCCTCTTGGTTTCTCCCCGAAACATCCTTTCTTTCTGATTATAGAACAGGATCCTTTCTGAAATGGGCATCTTATGACTTACAACCAAACAAGTAGGTCAGAGAATCTCCTTATGGCCAGCTTTCACACAGAAAGGTTGGGGAAACTTAAGAGTGAATTATTTAAGGTTTTATGGCTGAGTTTAAGGAAAAATGGGTCCTATTTTCTGATTTCCCTTGGGGAAGAAGAATTCCAGTTCCTATGGCTTACACTGGGTGAGACACAAAAGGACTGAGAAGGTCAAAGAGAATCTTTACTTCTGATGCTATGTCTAAGACCTTCATTTGGGGTGTTTTCTGAGTCCTAACAGATACAAATATATAGAGTCTGAATTTATCTCACACTACAGCTATCCTAACCTGAGAAATTAACAAAAAACTAAACTCAAAATGTGAAATTTATGGGCCCTTAGCATTTATTAATTATCAAAGTCTCATCCCAAGGAATTTAGGATGTCAGAGGTAGACAAATCAACTCTACCAAAAAATGAATTCACATTGAAAAATCATGAACTATACATATAAATTTATGATACTTATCTTAGAACTTAAGACAAAAAAATCAAAATATTTATAATACTCTATAAATACTAATGGAAAAGATAAAAAAAAAGAAAGGGAAATCTTAAAGCACACTGGAGAAAAATTAAATATTCAGAAAAAAAAATGATTACTGAATTTGAAGTTAAATGAATGATTTACCTGATTAAATATAGCTAAGCAGCAACTTAGTGGTAGAATCTGTATCTGAGAAATTTATCTAGGATGAGATTTTAAAAATATGAAAGTATTTGTGGTGTGTGATTAGACAGAATAGGAAGACTCAATATATATTTAATAAATGGTTGAAAGAAGTAAAATACAAAAGATGAAAGAGAAAATATTCAAAGAAATAAAGATTAAAAATTCACAGATTTAAAGAAATACATACTCAGACATAAGAAGCTTACTAACCCATGCTTTAGATAAATTTTAAAAATCCAACTCAGACATGTTGAGTGAAACCAATGATTAACAAATACCAGAAATATTAAAATCAAACAGAATAAGATGATAGAATTTATAAAGAAACAACAATTATGCAGACAGCAGATTCTCATCAGTAATAAAGGGCAATTAACAGAAATAAGAATTCTAAACTGCCAAGAACAAATGACTATCAGATGAGATATTTATATCCAAACAAAGGACCATTCAAAACCAGTCATTTTCACACAAAGTTGAAAATTTTGTACATGATCTTCTACACGGATCACCATTACAAAGTTACTTTGTTAACTTAAAGGGAATAAATGAACAGAGGAGGTAATGTGCATGAAGCAATTCTGAGGGGAAAACTCAAGTCTAAATAAACACTGATTAAAAAGCAGTAAAGATGATAATTTTTAAAATTTCTAGAGCTTAAGCTATAGAATAATGACATGAAGGATGGGAATGGCATATGAGTATTAAAGTTATGATGCCTGTGTTCTTTACACTGATAGGTTTTTCCATTCTGTATCCTTAGTGCTATATGTGTAGTTCATGCTCAATAAATATTTCTTGGATGAATCACAGAACCAAAATTCTATGGCTAAAGGTAACCATACACAAGATGTCCAACTGTGTTCCTCAGACTCTGAGAGTTCCATGCATTTTGCTCAGGGATCCAATAAGCCAATGCACTTGATGTTTGATGACTACCGCATTTGTCAAAGTGTGCTGGCCATGCAGGTGCATCACACCCATCTGCCTTGAAGTGAACATGCTTGCACCTGCAGAGGCTGCTGACAGTCTCCAGGGGCCTCCCATTTCCCTGGGTGGTAGTATGAGGACCCAGAACCTGCCATGTCTACCCAAAGCAGGACTACTCAAGCACAGACTGCATTAAGTGGAAAATCTATTAGATGCTTCTTATATCTGCCTTAGGGTGTTTAACTTAAGAGCACTGAGATATCCTTTTAAATAACAGAGTCCATGGGATATGATGTACTTACTTACTCAGTCCACATCATAATATGAGAAAGTGATCCAGTCCTTAGAATCTTAAAATGTATTACCATTGTATATTGTGAGCATAAGCTATATCACATGGTCACTCAAAATACTGACAATCTTCTCCATCCAATTTTTTGGTTTTGTTTTTTTTTTTTTTTTTGATAACTGGGATTGAACCCAGGGGTGCTTAACTACTGAGCCACATCTCAGTCCACATACATAAAATATATAAATATATATATTGAGACAGGGTCTCCCTGAATTATTTAGAGCCACACTAAATTGCTTAGGCTGGCCTCAAATTTGCAATACCCCTGCCTCAGCCTCCCAAGTCTGGGATTACAGACTGGGATTACAGGCTTGTGCTACTGTGCCTGGCCCTTCTAAATCTTTAAGATAATAGACATTGATAAAATCTCTGGTCCATTTCAAACATTGCCAGCCTTTCAGAAGAATTATTATATTTGTCAGTCAGTCATATGTATTTTGTAATAGCCTCATAACCCTTATCTCTACTGTGATGCAGTTATTGTATGCTGTAGGAACATCTGGACTACACACTCACTCTGATACTTTGAGTCTAAATTTCCTACTTTGGACAACAAAACTCTGATGCCTCCAGCTTGCTAATGCCATTATATCATTGAACCTTTTATTTCTCTTTTTGTTACCTCTAACCATGCACTCTTGTGTATTCTTGCTTTGTATCAATACACTGCTATCTTCCCCCCACACACTGTATTCAGCCTGTATTCTATGATGGATCATTTCAATCGTTTTCAAGTTTTGAACATTTTATGTGATTGAAACAGCCTGTAAACAACACTGTTCTGGTAGAATAACAGAATGTCAATAAAGACATAGTGAAAATGCAGAATTTAAAAATGTTTTCCCCTCATCAGAATGAGACCAGCAACTTGCACATTTAGTGAAATGTAACCATCACTGGCATAGGCCTTACCCTCTATGAAAAACATAAGGTATTTTTTTTTTCTGTTATTCACTATCCTAAGCAGTAATGTTTCATTATGCATCTTTATATATGTTGCTTGCATGCAACTCTGTTGAAAGTCTATTATGCATTATGCTACATCATAATTGATAGGCCAATAGCAGTTTCCACAGACAAAACATTTTACAGGATGTTTCTTTAAATTCTAATTTACTTGAATACTTTTCTTTAGTTGCTTTAAGCACTTGATTTTCTTTCTAACATGTCTATAAGCGGTCAGCTTCACTTTGAATTTTTAACACAATCTTTAGTAAAGAGTGAATCAAAATAAATCCCAGAAAGCCAAGCCTTTTTTTTGCATCATCTTTCTTTCACACAATTTGTTCAAGGACCAACAGTTGTTTTGACATTTTTACAGTCATGTTTTTCTTTGGTTCATTACTGGAGCCACGAAGATTGGAATACTGTGAATAAAACTCTCTCTGGTATTCTTTCTTATGAGAACACTGTCCAAAATAATTCAGTGTTCATTTATATACGTTTTAAAGGTAGTCCAGAAAGCATGGGAAAACCATTGAAAATTTGTAGTTGCTAAAGACACCCATGTGCTCTAACTTCTCTGAGGTTATTTCATTACATATAGAAGCACATTGGAGCTGGGATTATCTATGAAAATCTTAGTTCCTAAGAGGTAATTTAACAATGAGGTATTTTCAAACACATGAATTATCTAGAACTCCTGCACTATGAAAACTACATCTTTCTGCTCTGCCATTTCTGTCTCCAATGCATAATAGAGTGTATTGCTCCATACTTGCTGGCTCCTGCCATTCTCAAATAGCCAATCTGGAAATTAGAAGACTGTCTATTTCATACCAATTTTAGAAAATTTTACTTTCCTTTTGTATATGTCTACAAAATATAAGGTAAGTATAATCACTTCTATAAATGTAATTTGGTATCGATAACGGAAAAATGGAAACTTAAAAAAATAAATCCAGAATCTATACGTGGCAGAAAGAACTAATAATAGAAATAGGGTGGAAAATAACAATTTTCATATTTGTTCCGGTAATAAATGTAAGGACAGTGATATCTTTATGCAGGTCTTCCTTTAACAGAGGCTTACAACTTCTTAAATAAAATGAAGCTGGGGTTCCTAATAAAATGTGAAAGTCCCCAAATACAAAATATAACATACACACAAAAGAAACACTTAAAAGAGATAAAGCCTTGTTCCAAATTCTTTAGCCAATAAAAACATGTGGAATCCAGACTCCATGAGTTACTTTAAATTATCCTTTGATTCCTGTGCCTAAAATCACCCATTTGTAAATAGGAAAAATTATACATTTTGTAGCTTTATCTCAGCCATATGATATAGACCTAAAATAGTGTTCTAAAAATATATGTTAACTGAAAACTCCCTGTAGAAATTCAGTTATTATGTACACAACAAGTGAAAGAGAAAGAAATATTCTGTTATCCTGAGTAACTGCCTAAGCATCCTGGTGGGCTGTGAATATTTTGAGGCCATGAAAACACACAAACATATTTTTCCCTCTTCTGCTCCAGTTTTCACATTTCAGTGCTCCAAGTGAATCCCTGCTCAGAGAATCACCAACCAGAGTACACAAAACCCAGATGTACTTACCACATAAACCTATTCTGGACTCTAGACATGTTATTGCAAATCACAGAACAAATAAAGAAACTGAAAAGTCTCTCTATTGCAACAGCCTGACAGCATCATGTCAGAAGAGCCTAGAAATTGGTTGCTAGATTAAAGAAAAGAAAGTGGTGGGTCTGTGGTGTGTGGTTAAATCTAAGTAACTAAGTAATGAATTTCTTTTCTTTTCTTTTCTTTTTTTTTTTTTTTTTTTTTTTTTTTTTTGGTGGGGAAATCCTCAGAGGCTGAAATTATAAAAGAGAAAGCTTAAAAATGTAATTGTGGGCACATGCATTTCTAGAATAATTATAGCTTCTATTTATATGAAAATCTAAATTTATTTGACCCAAGTTAACAATATGTTTGGTAGTAATTTTTTTTTTAATTTTATAGGGAGAAATTTGTGGGAAATTCTTCTACTTTCTACTTTGTAAGATAGCATGATATATTTAACTCTTTTGTGCTTCACCAATTGCCATCAAAAAGATGGGATAAATTGTGCATTCATCCTACTTGGTACAGGGTTAGCTGATAAATACATGTGTGGACACACACATGTCATGTACATATACATATGTATGTATGTAAATAGGTACTTTATCATACTTTCTATGAATTACCTTTTTCCTGTTTTGTAAAAATTATTCTCTCATTACTGTACAGAAGCCCAACTGGAAAGTCAGACAGAGCCTTTGGTGACCAAGTAATTTCAAAACAATACCACCTAGGGACAGGAATGATTCAGCCCTAAGAATAGCAGTTGGTAGCCTGCCTCTAGGTCCCTGGACTTTCCTGGCTGTCATCAATCCCTCCTAAACTTGACCTTTTCACTTGTTTATTTTTCTTTACATCAATGTGAACTTAAATTTTTAGATGAGTAAACTGCCACATTCAGTGGCAAATTGACTTTTGGTTGTTGGAGGGGAAGCTGGTTGAATCCAGGAAGGGCAAGATATGAAATGAATAAGACTGGCAGCAATTTAAGTTAGAGGCTGGCAAATAATATTAGTCAGTGCTGTGGAAATATTTTCTATATGCCAGATAATGCTCTAAATGCTGTATATGTGTCAGCTGATTTAATACCTCAATAATGAGACTGGTTTTATTACCTCTATCTGCAGATGAGGAAATGGAGGGACAGAGAGATCAAATAATTTGAGCAAGGACACACAGCTGTTAAGTATTGGATCTTGGACTTAGGCTGACTTTAGAATTCATGCTCTTTACTAAGCTGTCTCTCAATATCAGACATTCATGGAGATTTTCAGCATGAAAGCTTTCAGAGAAAGTTCTTGGTGGATTTATTGTTCAAAAATATTGCAGAAAATCTCAACTTTGACATCCTCCACTTCCTGCCCGCAAATGGCAGTCCCAATTTTGGTCTTCTGGATACTCTGGATGCCTCCAGACTTCAATAAGGAAAAAGTCACATAGAAGCAGACATTTCCCGTACCTATTTTTTTTTTTTTTTTTTTTTTTTTTTTTTTTGCCCAAGAAGCACGTGGTCCTAAATTAATCCACATATTCCCTGTCAGTATGGAATTCAATTTCAAATTTTCTCTTGTATTCATTTTTCTTTGAAAATCCGACTCAATTTTAGAAGGCACATGAACAGAAACAGAAACTCAAATGTAAAACTAGTTTATTATTGCATTAAAAGATTTAAAACTTTGTGAATTATCATTAGCTTTCACTTTCAAAATTCTTCAGGAAAACAATATGAACTACACTCCACTCTTTAGGGAAAAGTTCATGAAATTTATATTGAGTGAGTTTCTTTTCCCATGATTTACCTAGGTACTTTATTTTTAAGGAATATTTTAGGAATATTATAGTACTTTGGAATTTACTGTGTAGCATGTATAATATGTTAAGAGCAGCATTTTTGGTAATGAATAAATTAGCCTTGGTTTTCATTTGAAAATCTATTATTCACATATCAAGTTCAGCTACCTCTTCCTATATGAGATCTGAAATAAAAACCATATTGACATGTCATCCCATTCCTGAAAGAGGGCCCTTCTATGAGTAGTGGACACTTTCATGTATTCTTCCTCAAATAAAAACCAAAATTACTATAAACATCATGTTGGGGATGGTACCTTAGAATCATTTTATATGACATTCATTTCTATAGATGAAAACATCCTAAGACATTCAGAGTATGTGATATCAGTCTAGTTTTATGAATTGGAGATTTTAGAAGGAAGTTGTTAGCAAGGGGGAAGAGTGTTGAGAACTTGTTAAAATAACAAAAAAAAAATAAAAAAAAAATATTGGTTGTACATTCCTTCAACAAATAATTTTATTATGGAGACATTATACTGACCATTTCAATGAGAAGCACAAATCCATAATAAGTAATAAGAAAACTCTTCCCTGTTTCTTTTAGTCAGCTTTTTCATTGCTGTGACCAAAAGACCCAAGAAGAACAATTTTTAGAGGACAAAAAGTTCTTTTGGTGTTCACAATTTCAGAGGTTTTAGTCCACAGACAGTTGGCTCCATTGCTTGGGACTCCAGATGAGGCAGAACATCATGGCGGAAGAAAGCAGCAGAGGAAAGCAGCTAGGAACTTGACACTAGGAAGGAGAGAGAGAGAGAGAGAGAGAGAGAGAGAGAGAGCATTCCCTTTACCATGGACAAAATATATACCCTAAAGGCTTGCCTGCAATGACTTACCTTTTCTAGCCACATTCCACCTGCCTACAGTAACCCCGCAGTTAAAGCATATCAGGGGATTGATGCACTGATGATGTTAAGGCTCTGATAACTCAATCATTTCATCTCCAAACTCTTGCATTGTCTAACAGGTGAAGCTTTTGGGAGACGTCTCATTTCTAAACCATAACACTGTTTGAATTAGAAGGTATGTAACTAGAACTAGAGGAGAATTAAAGAAACTATCACCAGGAATTAATAAAATTTATGTATTTAAACTGAGAAATTTTTAAATTTCTCAGCAATGTTAAATCAAGATGGTACCCAATATAACTCTGTTAATAGTATAAAAGGAAGATCAAACATCTTGACCAAGCAAGGCTGCTACAGTGGTCCAGGTATTAGCACACCTCTGTAAATGGGTAGAGTGAGTGGCCACTTAGATGGTCCGTTTTACCATAGCAATCAGCTCTTAAAAGAGGGTGTCCCCTGAAAATCCAGGTCCAGTGTTTACTTTTGATTCTTTAAGGAAATCCAGAAACTGATTTTCTTTCAGGAAAATCAGATTTACATGTAAAATCTTATGATTAAAAATAAAAGTACATAGGCTGTCAAAATAAACAGGGCCTCTAGGTTTTCCATATTTTCTTCTATGATTTAGCTTTCTAAACAGATTAATTGAATAATGTCTCCTTATTTGGACCTTGAAAAATGTTATAAGAAATTACTTATGCACTCATGTGGTTATAAAAGCACAGAAACATCCAGTACATACTTACAGTTAGACAAAACTACTTGCATTCACTTCCTATTATTGTTTTAACAAACAGTGCTTTAAAACAACACATGTTGATTATCGTACAATTGTGGAGGTGAGAAGTCCAATATCAGTCTCCCTGGGCTAAAATCCAGATGTCAGGAGGGCTGCATGTGAATCTGAATAACGCGATAGGCCATAAACATCAATAGACCTAGACCAACCTTGAAGAACTCTAATCATCTAATGGATAGGATTAAGTGAGGATGCTAGAGCTGGAACCCAATGGGAATGATCCAGAATTAGTCTGTAACTTTTACAGTATAGAGGGTTGAGGCTTAGGGGGACAAGGTTCTAGCTGCTTTTACCAACTTGATATATTGCAGAAGGACCTTCTCCCCTCCAGAGCTCTTTATGGTATCTAATATGACCCCTGTGGCAAATGCATTGCAACGGACATCTTTGACCTGCCCAGTCCCAAATCTCTAATTCCTCACAGGGGTTGTTCTCCAGATCATTTACCTAAAAACCTCCTGCATGCATTTCTCAGTTTGATTCCCAGGGAATCTGAACTATGACAGAGATGTTCTTTTATGGAATAATAATTAAAAAATGAAATAAAATATTTAGTCTTCCTGTTTATTCACACACATTCCATAAAAGATTTGAAGCAGTTTGAAGAGCCTCAATAAACAACCTTATAAAAAGACATTGATTTTAAGTTTTGGAAACTGTCAAAGAGACCCAGATCAGAGACTTTAATCACTGACCTCTCCCCAGCCCCAGCGTACACACGCATGTGTACACAAACTTCCACACAGTCATGCCATTGTGCAACAGCCAGAAACCAATCTGGTTAAAATAAACCAAAAGTACAAATTAGGTCAAAGTTACAATTTTCTTTCTGACTTTTCTTTTTACTCAGTTATAAGAATTTATGTTGAACAATTGATTTAAGAGGAAATTGAGCTGGAAAATATCTTTGACTATTTGGAAGTCACTAGCCAAATGCATTTCAAATCCACCTTGATATAACAGCAATTTGAAAATTATGGCTGTGTATGGACCCAAATTTAACTCAATAAGTAGGAATGATATGAATTATTGTGCAGTATGATTATATTTTTATTACTAACATCAATATTGTCATTCTCCCTTCTGCTTTTTAATTAGCTTATGATGGAGTTCATTAACATCATAACACTTGCTGGTGGGTGGATAAGTCTTGCTTTCCTAAAACTGATTTTGACTATCTTAGTTTCAAAAATGTTTGTCTATTCTTTAGAATTCTGCAAATACAATCCTTGGAAATTTGAAGCAGTTTTTTGTGGCCTCCCCTTTTAATCTTTTCATGAAATTTTATAGAAAATACTAGTATAGAGAGTAAGATAATGTATTTATCTACATACCAGCTAATAAACAAGAGGAAGTTTTAAGGGATACTAAGAAAATGACCTTATCGTAGGAAGTCTAAATCAACTTTTGAAAATTGCTCACCATGCAGTCAATCGAACTGCTACCCAGTTGGCCTAAGTGAATAAGATGCTTTCAAACAAACTCTCATATTTCAGTGATCTAGTAATGAAATAAAATCAAATGTACTGCTCTGCAAATGATTGCTGAGAATTTATCAATTTTGTTGATTGGGGTTGACAGAAAAAAGGCAAATAAATAAAAATAAAACCCATAAATAAAATCTTGACCTTAAGTTGGCTAGGCAAAGGCTCAATAACAAAATATTTGTACTTTTACTAATGTTGTTGTACTAATTTACTCATAAACATTTACTAAGTATCTGTTCTCTTCCAGCTCTTTAATTAGGTATTAAGAAACTAAAAGTCTCATCAGATACAATTTGTAGCTTATAAAGAGTGATGCTATAAAAAATGTACAGTATTACATATGTAGACTGCAACATATTCACAGAGAGAGAATGTACTTAGAAGAGTTGAAATAGATTTGAGTAGGATGAGTAGGACTTTGTCAAATGAAGTTAGAATGTATGAAGTTCAGCCTGTAGTAAAGTTCTTAAAGTAGCAAGGGGAGAGTTTTGGATGTGCATCAGAGAATAGAAGGAAAGGGAGGAGAATGGAGACATATTTTAGACTTTGCAGGCCTCCCTGAGACTTGGATTTTATCTTGCAGACAGCAGGGTCGTCTCTAACAGCTCATATGAATTAGAGTTATTCAGTTACTCCTGTGTATAGGCATGTAAGACAAGAGATATGAAACCAATAAAAAAAAATCCTTCAGGAGCTACAAAGCCAGGTAAGAGGAGCAGGGAGGGAAAGAGGAAGGAAGGAAAAAACAGGGAGGAGGGTGAGGAAAGGGAAGGAAGGAGAGGGGAATGGGCAGGGAGAAGGAGACAGGGAGTCAGGGAGAAGAAAGGAAGCAGGAAAAAAAAGAAAGGACAGAAATAATCCCAAGGCCATATGGCTGTTAAATAATATTTTAGAATATAAAGTATATTCACATGTGTATACTTAAGTGTATACTGTGAAAAACTTAGATCATGTTAATGCCTAATATTTATATAATTCTTTATAGCTTACAATATGTTTATAACATCATTTGTTAGAGTCTTGCCAAGAAAGACAGTCTCTCCCAGTAGGAATAAAAGTTAGAGAACTCTTCTGGATTCACCTAACATCTAAATGACTGAGCTGGATTCAGAGTGCAGCTCTTAGCCCCACATTTCAGTGTTCTTTCTATCAAAGCAATACTATATATAATATTTTAAAAATACATTAAAGGGAACCAGAAATGTGCATAAATTCAGATCTGGTTCATGTAAGCAAAGTCAGAATGTGAATACCAAGATAGGAATAAAAGAAGGACCCAAAAGAGGCAGGAGTACTTTAAAAAAGAGAGCAAACAATTCTGAGTTCTATAAATTGTTTGGTAGGATTTGCATAAAAGATTCTTCTATCTCTTTGCTTCTCTCAAAACCCCTCTTCCTCCAGGCATGGTGGCACACGCCTGTAATCCTGGTGTCTGGGGAGGCTGAGGCAGGAGGATTGCAAATTCAAAGCCAGCCTCAGCAACTTAGCAAGGCCCTAAGCAACTCAGTGAGACACTTTCTCTAAATAAAAAATAGAAAGGGCTGGGATGTGGTTCCGTGGTTCCGTGCCCCTGGGTTCAATCCCTAGGACCAAAAATACAAACAAACAAACAAACAAACAAAAAAAAACAACCAAAAAAAAAAAAAAAAAAAAAAACTTCCTTTCCCTGGGTCTCAGTAGTTCAAATTGGTGAAACATCACTCTAAGAGCAAGACCTCACTAACAGAACCTGAAACTTCTAAACACACAGAGAAAGACAAGACAGAGAGAGACAGAGACAGAGGGGGAAGGTATGAGCAAGTACTAAAAGGGACTCATAAATTAACTTGACCACTCCTTTCATTTTTAAAATAAGGAAAACAAATTCCAGGAACGCTGACAGTTAATGGCACTCTAATTGGTGGTAGAACTGAGCCTAAACCCTGAGCTTGCTGACTTTCCATCCATAGAGGTTTCCACAGCCTGTGGCCAAGAATCATAGGCTATATTTTGCCAACAGGGAAACTGAAAAAAGGAGGGATTCACCACAGTGCCCATCTGGGACTGGCAATGGGAAGGAGGCGATCTACTGCAATGCTTCCCAGACTTTTAGATTTCATGGAGCAGCGAAATTCAAATAAATATATAAGTTCCATCATGGAGTTGCCAACATTTTAATTTTGCCAAGAAAAGATGCTTAAAAATAAACAAAGACAAAACAAGTATAAATGACCTTCACCACCATTCCACACAAAAACAGACACTGCTATGCCAAAATCTGGAAAACCCTTATTATGGAATAAAATCTGCTTTATGAAAAATTCATCTTATTGTGGCTTTTCTACATTTAGCTGAGGATTAAGAGCTATACTTCATCATAGACTATCCCTGGGCTGCTGGCCAATAATTCAGAACTACCAGAATGTATGAATAAGCCCTAAATGGAGGGTCAGAGACCAGGGTTTAGTCTCTATTGGTCAAAAATTGTCCATCCTGGGTCAGGTAGCTCCTCAATTCTGGATCACAGACTAGCTCAGTTATCAAATGAGAGCTTCCAGCTGGCTCTGGATGTCTAGCATGCTAAGATAAGTTAAATGTCTGAATCAGACCAATGCTGCAGATGCTCCTGGGAGCACTGGGCCCTTGGAAAACTCATTCCCAGGTCTCGTTCTGCTCAACCTCAGGAGAAAGGGCTGGCAGATGAGGACAATGGCTGATGGACCTGGCATTGAGTGCCTCACCTGAGTTCACCAATAGCTTTTAAATCACTTTCCATGAAAGAAAATGTCAGGCTGACCTGCACTGTTTATTTATTTATTTATTTTTTTAAAATTCTGAACCACCCTATTTTTTTGGGGGGGGGCAACTATTATTTTTGATGCCATATTGCTACATACTATCTTCAAAGGAAAAAAGGCAACAGAAGAAGGAAAGACCAGAGTGTGGGGAGCAGACACTGAGGTGTATGAAACAAGGTAAACGAAGAACAAGTCTCATAGTATGAGCTCTATTTGAAAGTAATGCATGTCAGAAATGACTTTTTACAAAGGGTCGCTTGTCTCAGAGTCACTGCTTGTACCCCCAACCCTTACTTGTCCATAAATGAAAACTATAAGCAAGGGATTGGAGCAGAACAATATAGAGTATCAACAAAGGAACATTCTTATATCCCTATTGTCCAGGGATGGCAGAAGTGAGACTGGAAGTGTGCACATCCAGTTAAGCCTTAACAAAGCCTTAAAAAGTTAAGATTGAATATTTGGATCAAATATAGTTTAAAAGTTGTGGAGAGAAACCACAGAAAATGTAGAAACAATAAGGTAGAAGTAGATTTAAGTAAGACTTTCCTTCCCTTAGTCTCTTTTAGTCACACCCATAATATAATTATAGCTTAGCATTTGCGTTTAATTATACAGTATTGAGGAACACTCTGAACTTCATAGCAAAGCTGAACCCTTTATTGCCAATAGGTTTTGTACTTCCATCATGAGGAATGAACTTTAGAACAGGCATATACAAATCTTGGCTAAATAAAAAGGAATGAAGATGTCTATGGTCAGGCCAAACATAGATGTACTTGCAAGGAAAAAAAAAATGGTACAAATAAACATTACAAATTTGCTCAGGCAAATAGTAAGTTCTAAGTAAGTGTTAGATGTTATTATCATCTTAACCTTTGCAAAAAAAAAACCCAAAACATTTTTTTTCTTTTTTTGCTTCCATGCCAATAAAATCTAAGAAGGGTTAGTGTAAGGCTTTAAAGCTACTTTTTTGAGGAAAACCCACAGCATTCACTAGAGCCATATACACCTCCTTTGGTGTTATTCCACTTCCTCTTTTTCTCTCCTAAACTCCAGAGGTGTTAAAAAGAGGGTAAGGTTCTTTCTTGGGGTGGATTTTGTGGTACCAACCACAGGAATTTTGCATGACTTTAGTGCATAAGTAATTGGTATCATGAAAATTCCTGATTTTTCAAAAATAAATGATGCATAAAAGGCACATAAAAGTTCAGTTAATAAGTCCCAACGCGTTCAAGAACATATCTTAGCTCAGCCAATGGAACTAGTTTTTTATTCAGTGGAGACCGCTTAAATGCATTGCCTCAGTGCACAGTAAATCTATTCTTTTAGCAGGTTTATTCCTTTATCTGGTAGTCAATTAAGTGGCCTTTCATGAAATGTAGCAATGACATACATTTGTGGAGGGAAGTATATTCTTATAACTTGTCTGATTATCTTTGGGCTTTAGCATGTATTATTTATGAGTGTTATTTCTTGAGCAGGTTTATGCCTTCATCAAGTAATCATGAACACATTTTAAGTATAAATATGAGTCTACAGCAACTGGAAACCACCATGGTTTTAACAAGGTTCATTCTCACACAAATATCTCATTCAATTTTCAGGGAATTGTATTTTGAGAATAAAATTTATTTTGTCATTTTCCCTCCTCACTTTCCAAATTGTAATACCTATACTACAAAGAAAAGCAATCATCACTCTCGCATGCATTCAACTAAATATTTCTAGGTATAGAAATGCCATCAGCTTATTTCATACATCTAAAATGAACTGAGAGAAAGCTTTGAAAATGCAACAGCATCTATGATAATTCCTAAACCTAAGAGGAACTTCAGAGAATAAATGTCAGAAAATGTATTGATACATTTGCTGGTGATAGAATGTAATCAGATTTTTAATGTTTTATATGTTAAAGTTTTGTTCTGTTGTTGCTTGTTTTGTTAAAATTTTAATCTGACTGATGAATCACTTTTACTCCATTGCAAAAATAGAGAAATTTGTTACTATTCAATTTTCAATGATTATATCTTTAATTAACCATTGCACAATTTATTTTGGAAACAAAGAAATTGAAATATCAAGTAGATCGATATTGTAATTTTTCTCTTTTCTCTGGTCACTAAGCTAGTATTTTAGGCAAACTTCCTGTGATTAATTCAACATGTTTTGAATCATCATCTTGGAAATAAGGTATCATTGTGGTTAGATAATATTATACACCAACACTAATGTCATCTTTAAAGGTAGGAATTGAGCACAAATCTACAGATGAATTAGCTGTTCTTAAATTAAGGAGTGTTATGATTCAGTAATGGTATGACATTCTTTTTTATGACTATAGGTTGGGTTATAATGTGACAAGAAAAAAAATGTAATGTTTCCAAAATGACAGTTTTTTAGATTTGTGTTGCCTGAGGTAGTTCAGCTGAACAATAAACTATAATATGATTGATGGAAAATTGAAGTGGTTCATCTAATCTGCCAGTCTAGCCTACCACAGCTTTGATTTTGCATGTATGATGATGTATCACAGTTTTAGAGATAATGTTGTTTGTATTAGACAGGAGATTTTTTTTCTCCCACGTAAAATGGAAGGGCTTTATTACATAGGAATGATCAAAATATGCCATGGATTAGTATGGAATCAAATTTGTTGGAATACAAATTTGTAAATTCAAACATAGAAGGCTAAATTATGTAAACAAAACTTTAGAACACAATTATTGGTTCGGGTAAATTGGTCATGTGTTTAGCACAGAATGACTAAGTCTGGGTAGAGTGACATCTGCACCTGAGGAAAGCAATCACACTGTAACTATTCCACCTTTATTTTAAATAAAAGATACATTGATGGAGAGAACCCTTATAAATCAATTATATAAAGATTTCTAAACTCCAGAGGAAAAAATGTATTTGATGTTGAATAAGATGGATATCATTATTCTACATGCATGACTGAAGACTTGAATACTGTGAATATACTTTGTATACAAACTGTTTTGTGTAAAAAGATGCTATATATGTATAGTATGAACTGTAATACATACTACTATAAATAAAAATTTAAAAATGTATTTGAAAAATAATAAAAGGGTAATAAACATTGCTAAACATCTTACACGTATGCAAATTTGAGCAACACATTGATCATCAAAGAACATGAGGCTATTTATAATTAACTGCTGGATATTGATGATTTTGCAGATTTAACCATGGCACATTGAAATTAAGATTCCTGAGTTAATGTCAGAGTATAATTCTGAGCAACCTGGTTCCAGTTCATCATCTGCTATTATCAGTCCAAAATTTTTTTGTGAATTATGTATATAATTCAAACAATAAGGAAGGTAGTACAACTATTTTTGTCTTTCTTTAAATTATTGTAAAACTAAAACATAGAAAAGCTTTTTAAAGTTGCTAAAAAAAATTTAGCTAACTAAATACAGAGATGTTACCAAAAAAATACTTTCAGAATATTCTAGATAGGAGTGTATTTTTTATCAGAGAAGATGAACATTTTGGAAGGAAAATTATAAGGATGGATAATTTCATGCACTATTTTCTTCTCTATTCAAGAGTAATCAATATCCATTGGAAAGAAAACTACTAAAAATTCAGGGGTCTGATATCTTTTCTGGACAAAATGATTTTTAAAAATTATTATTATTATTATTAATTTTTCTGGTACCAAGGATTGAACCCATGGTGGGGGGCTTAACACTGAGCCATATCTCTAGTACTTTTTATTTTCTATTTAGAGACAGTATCTTAAGTTGTAGGGCTTCACTAAATTGCTGAGGCTGGCCTCAAACTTGCAATCTTCCTGCCTCAGCTTCCCTAGTCTCCAGGATTACAGACATACACTACCATGCCTGGCCAATATGATTTATTTATAACAGTGAAAGTAACAATAGAAAGTTTTTTAATGTATCAATTAAATAAAGCATTTTAAATGTTTATTAACATTTAAATAGTTACTAGTAGCCACTTTCTAGGAAAGTGAGTGTCATTTAACATTGGTAGAAGTATAAAACACCATTACCTTTATGGAAAGCAATTTGAAAGGGTAGATACCATTTCTCAAGTGCTTACTATATCCCAGGATTTGAACTGTCAATTTATTTGTTGAACTAAATTTTTTTCAGTATCTATCAAGCCATAAAATTGTTCATAGCCTATTATTCATTAGTTTTAATTTTAAGAATAGATCATAAGAAAAACAAAAATAAGCTGGGCTTGGTGGCTCATGCCTGTAATCCCAGCAGCTCCAGAGGCTGAAGCAGGAGGATTGTGAGTTCAAAGCCAGCCTCAGCAAAAGCTAAGCAACTCAGTGAGACCTTGTCTCTAAAGAAAATACAAAATAGGGCTGGGGATGTGGCTCAGTGGTCGAGTGCCCCTGAGTTCAACCCCCAGTACTCCCCCTGCAAAAAAAAAGAAAAGAAAAGAAAACCTAAAATAATATGAGAGATGTTTATTACTTAGGAAAAATTAAGAAGTGTAGTGTTCAAAATTATTTAATTTTATTATATCATTTTGATCACGTATTGCAATTATGCAGTCACTGAAAATTATTTTGTTTAAAATATTTCATAATATGCAAAATATGTATAATGTGTTAGGTTGGTTAGAAAAACAAGAAACAAAATTATATTAATTATATTATTAAAAGAAACATGCACAATTTTCTAATTTATTTTTTCATGATATATTTAAATTATACATAGTATTGCAATTGTTGCATAGTTGTACATACACACAATATAACTATTATTTAGAGAGAATAGAAAAACAGGTGGTACAAATATATAGTTTTCCTTTTTTTCTTTAAACTTTTCTGTATGCCCAAATATTTTTTTTTTGATTAGCATGTACTGTTTTCATAATTGGATAAGAGGTTATTGACCCACATTTTGTCCTTATTCCTTTGTTTATTGTGCCATACATGATTCCTCACAAGTGAGTGGAAATTGGTAAGCTTTAGAGTCAGACAGGCCTGACTTGGAATACCAGCCCCACTGCTTTGTAGCTCTGTGGCCCTAAGCACACGCGCACGCAGCTTGCGCTCACACACACACACACACACACACACACACACACACACACACACACACACAGGCTTCAGTTTACCCATATGTAAAACAAACCCATCAATGTATTACATGAATGATTCAAAGAGCAGAGACTGATCAGCATTAAAGAAGGAGAAAATCTTCAGAGAAGTTTGAATAAGAATATGATGTTTAAGGAGGACTGGAGTCTGCACAGGTTGTGTATATAACTTCTTAAAGCAGAAGGAGCAGAGTGAAAAATGAGAATGATGGAATGATGTAGTGTAGTGTTTCAGACTAGATGTGAAAGAGCTATGCAGTTGGAATAATATAAATCTAGATATTATGCCATTAAGGAATTTTGCCCAAATTTAAAGATTATATTGAGTTCAGAAATCAATTTCATTTATTTTCGTTCCTAAGTTAATTTGTTCGTGTTATTCTGGAAAGCTTTGTTTAGATTTACTCTTCTGGAATTAATAAAACATAACCAAATCATGAAAATTGAGAAAGGAAAGGGACATCACATTACCACAAAGACCAAGATCATCTTCAGCTGGTATAAGAAAGATGACCCAGGAATCCAAGAGTTGCCATCTGGCATGATTCATCCAAAACCATTTGCAACGTGAAAATTTTCTTTTTTACTCTAATTATGCAATTTATTTATGTATTCTCAGAATTTGAAGTAACAACCTAAGTAATATTTCCCTTTAGAAAATTCAACATTTATTGTGATGGTTTCTGCTTTTATATCAGGCAAACCCCTTCTGGAATTCTGCTTTTGAACAAATTTCTTATTTACACTGGGGTGTTTTTGGTCAGTTTATTATAGTTGTTTATGATATTTTATATTCATTCATATTTTTATATGTATTACTCTAACAATTCATCCTAAAAGACTTCATTTATTTTAGATCTAACATTTAGATTTAGAAATTGAAGCACCTTCTAAGGAAGCCAAACTCAATTAGCTGTGAATATTTAAAATAATATTTTCATGGTATAAAAACAATATCCCATGCATATAGTTGGAATTACATCAAGATACATATGTTTGTATTCATATGATCACTGTGGTAGACTTCTATAGTGTAAATTTCTGCAAACTATAGCCTGACAAATTTAGCCCACTACCTCTTTGGAAATAAAATTTTATTGGAACCCAGCCATAGCCATTTTTTGTGTTTGTTTTATCTATGCTGTTTTCTTGCTACAATAGCAGAGTTGAGTGGTGGTGACAAAGTATTTTGAAAAAGCATTACCTCTCCCCCCCCCCCCCCCCCCCCCCCACCCCCCCCCCCCCCCCCCCCCCCCCCCCCCCCCCCCCCGCCCCCCCCCCCCCCCCCCCCCCCCCCTCACAGAGTTAGAGTTGTTGCAATTGAGAATTGAAAACAATCCATGTAGCTATTTAAAAAGAAATGTTTGGTAAATCAGTAGTTAAAAAAAATGTAACAGCAACACTTACAAAAAAGCTGTTCATAAAGAAATCCAATTAAAAAAAAACTATATATATATGTGTATATATATATATATAAAAATTAAATAGAGATACAGAAACAGAGAAAGAGAACTGCTCTTATAAACTCATAAACATGTGAAGTTGAAGATCCAAGAACCAACTGCATACCTTCCTTTCAAACTCCAGGACAAATTTTGAAATACAGACGTGAAGCTCAGGACTCTAGAGGCTATAGCATAACACTCACAAGCACAAAGTTTCCACTAGGAGTTTATCATCCATGTGGTCCTAGCAGTGATTGTCATCAGACAACCAGGAATACACTTAACTTGAATGTCATTCTCTACAGTACCTCTACCCTTAACTTCCTCTGCCTGCTCATACCATCCCTACCTTTGTACTTCCAGTCTGCCCCCATAAGCACAATCATTTAGGAATAAGAGATGTGCTCAATCTCCCATTTTCAAGACTTTCTAACTACTTGTATTGGAATTCATTCCAGTAGGCCCAGACCTTCACCTCTCTGCCATTACAGAAGTAAACAGCATTAAAAATCATTGTCACTTAAAACTATGACAATTTGTAACACCAATAATTTACTAAGAAAAAGTTCAACCTTAAAGTTTCAATCTCAATGTTTTACAAGACTGTATTCTGTGACAAATCTAATCTTAGCTCTAGTTAACAAATCTGCATTATTTTATCCTAATAGCCATATTTTTTAAACTAAAAAGCTTTGGTAACTTTCCAGAACACTCTGGGCTGGCATAATGTTCTTCAAAAAATGTTTTTCTAATTTCCATCAGTAGATTACCCCTGGGACCCAAAACTAAATATTGCAAAAGCTGATGCCATAGCACAGGAGAGGGAGGTATCAAGGAACATCCCCCTGGATTGTTAAATTTACTTAAAAATGTTTTAAAGAAAGACAACATAAAACAAAGCACCCTTTGATTGTATAACAATATTAGGGAATAGAATGAGAAACCAATGTTAGCTTCTAAGAACACATAAGATAGATAAGCTTGACATCAGACTTTTCCTCCTCTTCCCCTCAACCCCTTCTAAGTCCCACTAAATATTCCCACCTTGCCTTTGGATGCACTTTAATGGAAATGTTTGCAGAATACAACTATATTGAAGACATTAGGTAAATAATGGCATAACATATTCTGCACAGCCATGTGCATTAGGGGGGTCTTGTTAAGGCCACTTAGCTTTTCTATTCTTCAGTGACCTCATTTTTAAAGTAGAAAACAATGATTTTCACAAAATCAAGAAGCTATTAAAATCTACTGTCTTAGCAGCCCACCTGCCCTTCACAAAGAAATAGAAATTGGAAGCAAGAAATAGGGAAAATATTTTTGGAACCCATTAAGCTGAAAATCTTGAAGCAGACCAAATGAAAGGGTTAAAGATTGTAAATAACATCCAGGCAAATCCATCAAGTTTCCCTTGGGTACTCCTATGTTTCTGTCAGAAGGCACTCTGAAACTATGTGCACTTGTGAACATTTAATTTATTTTAAAAATGTACTTGTATATCATTGGCATCATATAAAAATCATTTATGTACATTTCTGTATACTTTACTATGCATGTAATGCCTACCTATCATGAAGAAATCAGTAGATGGTGTCAGTTGGATTTGGGCAGAGAAACAGATAAAGAATCACACCAGTGGTTTTAATTCTTCAAGTACAGAGACTGACGGAACATCTGGAAGTTTTACAGGGCAGGAATTGAAAGTTGCTGAGTTAAAAAGAAGGCCTCTTATTATTCAACAGAAAATAAGAGTGACACAATAACATTTGGATAAGCAATTTTTTGTTAATTTTAGAAAACTTATGCTCCAGAGCAATTCAGGGTTTCTGTGTTTGTTGATATTACCGTTTAATGTGACAACCATGACACCATTTTCCAAAACAGATGGATTAATGTCATTTTTTAAAAAAATTACTTCACCTAGACAGGTGTTTCCTGTGTATGTTTGACATGAAATTAAACATAGCTCCAGATGTTCTGTTTGTAGCAAAGCCAGTTAATTTTATTAGAGCATTTAATCACAGATCAACAGTGTAATAGAGGGCAGTGAATGTGAAGCAGAAATTTAACAGAACTTCCTAATGAATTGTGAATTAGTTTATATAGGGAGATCCAGAGGCATGCAATGCTGCTTATGTGAATCTCATAAATGTATTGATTTGAGCTTGTTATTTTTCCTGAATTCTGATACTATTCATATTTAAGAGTTTTGCAGGAATTGCAAAGCTGTGTGTGTATGTGTGTTTAAAACTGGCAATGTAGTAATTACACAGCCACTTAGCGCATGTAGAGTCTTTTTTTCCTTAAGTCCCACATTTGTGTTGTTTTGTAAACACGGCTCCTTAGGCATGAGTGAGATTGCTATTCTCTCATGGGCCTCCAAGTGCATTAGGGTGTTACTGATGTCCACAGTGATTGCTCTGCCTGCCACGCACAGTCAAGACAGCAGTGCCGAGCTCCGTTATGCCAGGCTTAAGCATCATTATATGCCTAGTTATTTTTCCTCTAAGATTAGCTATAGATTTCCCATTAATTATAACATCAGGTTGATTCATCATTAATAAAATAAATCTCAGTGAACTGTCACTGATTTCTTGACTAAAATGAAAACAAATGAAGAAAAACCAGTTCCTGTCTTTGTTATACTCTTATCAAATTTGTCTTTGTAGCAGCTTGGTCATTCCAGAGCCAGAGCAAAATATTCATAATTTTCTACTTTGAAATATTAGTGTGCCCATATGCACTAATAAAAACTTAAAGCCCTGCTATGATTGATGTTTTTTGTTGGCCCGTCACCTCATTGTATAGAAGTTTGTTTTAATGAGTTTCTCTAATGAATATTTTATATTGCTACTTGGATGAATGGCATATGGTAAATGCAAGGTAAATTACAGCTCTTTAAATAAATATTTTTCATAAATTATTTATTTTGTGATGCCTGTATTGGTAAGATGTCATGTCAGATAAAGATTGGAAAGTATTTACTGTAATACTTATTTGTAACTTGAAGAAGTAAAATTTTTAAATTATTAACAAGCCTGCACTATATCCATGAAACTTACAGCAAAATTAGCATAAACTCTATCACATTACAAATTTGTGTAGACAGCTTCCATTCTATAATGCAAAAATAAGATAATACCTTACGTTTGTAAGAATGTTTATACAGTACTATGAAAATAATGGGGAAATATCTATTTCTTCAAAAATTAAAAAAGGAACTTGGTAGGAACCAAAATTGGATGAAATTTAATGTTGAGAATTAGCCAATCTCTGAATTTTGTTATTTGTAAAAGTAGAATATATTATTTAAGTAACCTCATAGTTTTATAGTATCTCTTGTTTTCTGTGAGGATATAGTTGAGTGAATGGGTTTTTCAACTAGTAAATATTAATAGCTACTATTTATTGACTGCCTTTATAAACATCATCTCATTAAATTCTCAGGATCACCATAAAAACATGGTAGTATTATTACTATTTCTACATATAAGAAAATTTAAACTCACAAGGCTAGGAAGTAATAAAACCTTGAACTCAAAATAGGCTGGCTGCAATGTCAATGGCTTTCCACGTAAATCAGTTGGGCCCCAAAACATGTTACTTCCTACAGAAAGGTTTTACATATGGGAAAGGCAAATAGCCTCTATCTGATCATTATTAATAATATCAGCTGACATTTAAAGAGTGATTGCAGTGGGCCAAGTCATGTTTTACCTGTATCCACTTTCTGAATTCCATAGCAATGCTCTGTAATAGTTACTAACATGTCCCCATTGTAAAGAGGGTAAAACTAATGCACAGTTTATTTAGGAAATTTGCCCAAATCACAAAGCTTGTAAGTGGCAATGAACTGACATCCTGCTCAAGTCTGTGCTCTTAATAATGAAGCCTATCATATCATACTGAAGCATGTGCCATTGTCACCCCTGAAATTATAAGTTATGAGTGTGTCTCATTCATGTGTGTAACTCTAGTACCACATGGGAAAGAATAGACAATCAATATTTGCTCACCTGAACTGACTCCTATCTACACATGCATTTAAAACAGACTTTATTTTTCCATGCTTTAATTCCAAAAAAAGGAAAAGTAAGCAAATGCTAATAGTTGTCTGTTGAAATTCAACCATGTAGGATTCCACCCTTGATCAGCAAAATTAATAATTTGACTGTGTAGATGCAACAACTATTGTAATAAAAAATGAAAATACGATTATACCTACTTGCATTTTGGCTACACTGATTCTGTGTGTGTGTGTGTGTGTGTGTGTGTGTGTGCGCGCGCGCGCTCTTGCTGCCATTGTTCTGTAAGCACTTAAGGTTCTACCTCAATACCTAAAACACATTAGGCTAGAGCACTGTGAACCCTGTGATAATAATTACATTAAACAAGATAAGAAATTGTACTTTGTTCCCTAGAATGGTGCATAACATTAGCACATAATAAGCCTCTTAGAGTAATAAAATATAAAATCAGTTCTTTAAATGGACCAGTAAGTGAAAACATCATTATTAATTAAATTAGTTTGATACATATGAAATAGCTAAGACTCAATCACTTTTTACCTGGAAAAAAATGGTGCTTTCATGTTCTTCAACCTAAAGGTCACAGTTAATTTTTATACCATACCTGGATTGCCAATTTCAGAATATATCAAATTATTCATTCAATTATACCAAATACGGTACAACTTAATCTTACTTAGATTCAAAGGGAACTTAAAGATTTTGTAATAGCTTCAGAAATATCTTTACCAAAGAACAACTTTTTAAAAACTATTCTAAGCATACAATTCAACATTTCTAATTACACTAACATTGCTAATATTTTGAAATGGAAATTTGCTTTATACTTCACATTTTTAGTACTCATACATAAATTATCTCCTGCATAGTTAAAATTTTACCTTTTTTGCTCTGCATTTTGATACAGAGACCCAAATATTAGCATGGGCAATCAAAACCATGTACTTTGGAAACCAGATATGCAAAAAGAGTTCTTTCATATGGTGGGTTGTTGCCTTTCCCTCCTTACCCCAATTCTGATAGGTCTCATGTTTGAAAACAATAACAGCAAACACTATAAATTAGAAGAGTCCTTTTATTTGCATCTTGATTCTGTTCAACAATATAAATGTAAAATGTCATTTATTTAGGTTTAAAGTAAAATACAAGAAGAATTCAATCAATTGTAATTGATTATGAAAATGGGGACAAAGAAATAAAAACATGGGTATAGACCTTTCGTATCTGTATTTTCTCTTCTTGTTTAGCAAAAACCATGCCAGTTATTTTGTGATGAACTCAAGCTAGAGCCAGGTGGGCACATCATGTTTGAAAAGCCACATTGAGATACTGCTTTCCCTTCTCTGAAAGTTATTTTGTAAAATATTTCATTGTAATATATTACCAGAAATCTCTGATTTTTTCTTATCATATTTTCTTTTAACATCATTTTTTATTGTTTTCTTAATGATTAGATACCAGGAGAAAAATCTACATGAATATAATGATTTGCAAGGCAACTGATAATTTTACATGATGTGAGTCTTACTTGAGAGATAAAAGATTTTTTAAATAACTTGATAATTTTTTAAAAATAAGAATATTTATTACAACTGAGTTGAAGGTGTTGTACCCATTACACACATATAGATAGGAATGAACTTCAAAAGAAACAGTGAGAGAAACAAATGGAGCACTGTATGCTGTGAGAGTAGGTAGAAAGAATTCCACAAGGTGCAGAGATCAGGAGTAACCAGAGTTGAGATATGTCACCCTCCAATCCTGCTCTTCCTTCCTCTTCTTCCTTGCCATATTGAAACCTAAAGGGAAAATGCTGGCAGACCACAGGGGACACAAATGGCTTGGCTTTTGCAGCAGTTATGCTCACTGTGATAGGGAGTGGAGCTACTATAGCTCTCCACACTGCCTCCAAGACAGCAGCAGAGTCTGAGTCTGTTGGAGGGGTGACTGTGTTAGGTTACTGCTTTGACGCAGGAGTGCAAGTGGAAAAAAAATGATATGACTTATTGGAATAAAAAAATGCCACATGAATAAAGATCCAAATTTTAGGAATTAATAAATATAATTTATGCCATATAAATATAGATTAAGGATCTCAAAGTAAATGTTTAAGTGCTTAATATCAAATAAAACTGGCTTTCTGGGAGTTATCTATATGTACCAAGGAAATGATTGTTTGTCCAAAGTTCCTGGAGTAATAATTAAATGAACGGATATAACAATATATAATATATGTAATTTTTCACAAAATTTGCATCCCTTTTTTGTCCAAAATCAGCATACAATGAAAGAAATTCTGTGATTCAAGTAGAAAATTCTAACTTGAGACATTTTTTTTATCATTCAAAAGAGACACAGACAAACAAGCAATAAACCCTCAGGAGGAGGAGAAATGGGAGTAGGATGTAAATCAAAGTACTTTGACAATCGCTGTCTTCGAACCTTCTAAATTATGGTGGAAGCTCAACTGTTGGGAGGAAGGGGCAATATCAAAATCACCTGGTCTCTCTTCTCAAATTATAGGCATGCGGTCATTGTCTACACCCTCCCACATCATTCCTGTAGGAAATTATTATTAATAGAAGTATGTCACTCGTCACTCAGGAGTTTGAGGGCAGCGATATCTGTGTTAAGAAACCCCAGCAGATCACATTGCAATTCTAAAGACTATAATTTGTGGGTTAAGGCCATCCTAAAACTTAGATTCCAAGGCAGGTGTTCTTAACCTAGCACTACTGGTACTTAGATTAAATAATTGTTGGTTGTGGGGGGATGACTTATGTATTGTAAGATATTTTTAGTGTCTCAGATTTCCTCTACCCACTAGATGATAATAGGTACACTCACTGCCCACAAGGTCAAGATAAGAAATGTCTCCAACTACTGCCAATGTCCTAAGTACACTGAGGCAGGGGCCAGGTAAGATCATATTCTGTTGAGAACCACTATGCACAGGTATGTGTGACATAAAAAAATGAGGAATATTAATTTGAATCATGCAGGAGATGTCTTAAATACACATTGGTCACAATTGGAATGCAAGATAAAAATTGGGATGCCATATTTCTTTTTTATCAAGTCTCACTGTGTTTTGTCAGTACTAGAGAAAAACAAGCCAGCGTGGTTACTCTATGTTTTACTGGAACTTTGAGAGAAAGATGTTATTTCTGGAACACAAAAATACTCTCTACAGAAGAGAGAGGAGTGCCAACATTTTCCTGAAGAACATGCTCTTGTCAATTAAAAATGAAAAGATTTAAAAACCCTTTTTCCCAACAAAATTGGTATTGTAAAGATGTATGTAGTCTTTTGTATGAAAACAAATGCTCTCTTTGCAGACAGACTTGTCATAACAAGGCACTAGGTCACAGTGTTTGATGAAGCTAATTTTACAAGGATTGGCCAGCACGAAGTGTCCCTGAACAGTCTACATCCTTCGCAAAATTTCTTTATGCTATTGATTATAGAAATTAGTTGAATCATTTATAAAAAGAAAATTATCCCTAGAAAATATAAATATGAAACAATGCAAAAATTCACCATAAATTAATAAAATATAATATAAATACCATTAGTGTCTAATTTTAACGAGGTATTAGATTGGTAAATGCCATATTTCATTGAAACTAAGATACCATCAATTATCAGACACAATTATAATATTATGCATCATAGAGAAAGCAAAACCATTGTCAATTAAAATACTACATGTCATTGACTATAAGACATTAAAGTTTTGTAGCTGCTAGAAATGAATAAAAAGAAGTGGCTCTAAGAAAAAAATGAGATCTGTACTTATGCCAGGCTCAGTGGCTCACATCTGTAATCCCAGTGACTCAAGAGGCTATGGCAGGAGGGTAGCAAGTTGGAAACCAGTCTCAGCAATTTAGTAAGGTCCTAAGAAAATTAAGTGAAACCCTGCCTCAAAATAAAAAATAAAAAGGGCTGGGGATGTGGCTCATTGGCAAAGCCCTCTGGATTCAATCTCTGGTACAAAAGAAAAAAAAAAAAAGAAAGAAAGAAATCTGTACTTCTAATTCTATATTGTCCAATGTTATCAAGGATATAGAAAATAGACATGTTCCTATAATATTTTTGGCAGGTTTCTGGAAGGAAATTTGACATACTCTGTAATCTAGCAATCACATATCCAGGAATCTATTCTAAGAAAATACAAGCATAAGAGTATAAAGAAATAAAAGATAAATAAAGTGAAGCATTATATACAACTGTGTCTTTTTAAATTGGAAACAGGGGCTGTGGGTATATTTTAGTATGTGCTTAGAAAGTACAGGGCCCAGGTTCAATCTCATCATTGCAAAGTGTAGGTCACAGGTGACCCAAGATTGTTATTCCAGGTTCTAACATGCCTAAATCAGTTCCCAAATTACAGTTACAACATTCTATTGAGATCACCTAGAATGTACTTTAATTCCAAAGTTCACTTAAAAGCTGTTAGATCAATGAAAGGCCCATAATCACTCTTTACAGCAAGCTAAGCTGCCAAGCATAAACTATTAAAATGACTCAAACTTCCATATGAATATTACACATTTATCATGGCTTTTATACATGCTATACACACATGCACATATATACACACATCATGCATATTTTATATGCACAGTTATAACTGTTATATATTTACCCATATATCATAATTATGATAACAGGTATAGAAAAGATACACCTAAATTGTATTATTTAAACCAGAAGTATAGAACTCGTACATTCCCTATTTCTCAATGAATCAAAATATTATTTGAAAATACAGTATGTCAGGAAAAGTGGGATTAATATTTTAAGTAGCAATATTGGTATTTTATTTTGCACTGCTCTGGGCACCCTAACAATGGACCAGAAAAATGTGGAGGTAATGGAATATGTATCCAGAGTTTGGCCATTTGAGTGTCTTTATGTCTACCATTCAGTTAGAATATAATTAAAACATAATACAAACAATACTCCTGAGAGTAATCATAACACACCGAAATGCATGCACATTGTGTTCTGACCAACACGTTTTCCTCTTTAAAATGCTGTTTGATAAGCCTCACCAAGCCCTGCATACTTCTCTCTGAAAAGCTTTACATCAGTTATGTAACAGCCCCTAAAATCTATAGCTGAGCTTTGTGTGTATCAAATTGAAAGTATCATTGAAAATTAGAGAAATGCAGTGAGTGGCTGTAAATTGCACATTTAAAAAAAGAAAACCTGTTTTTAAAAGTATTTTGAGTCCAACAGCTCCCTTTAATGCCTCTGGACAGTATTTTCAGAACTCATTTGTTTGAGGGGTTTTTAATCTGAGGACATTGAAAAGTTACACCCGCTGTGCTGTCGTCAATCACGCCAGGAGGAAAAATAGTGGCATGATTTGTTATCTGTTATTCCCCTTGCTGTGGTGACTGTCTCCCGGTGCCAGCTCTGTCCTTAAGGCCATCACTTATAGGGACCACTGTCTGTCAAAACCACAGCCAACTTTAAGGGCTGCCTTTGTTGGAGCGGACAAATGAGTGTGACCTTTAACAATAAAATAGGCACCTACTGAGAAAGATGAAACAGCAGCTGAAATTAAGAACACCATATAGCCATTTCAAACACTTGAGAAAAGTTAGAAGTTGAGCTAAAACTTAATTATAAGAGTAAATGTGGGTAGACGTTGTCAATAATGAAACAGACATGGTCAGAAGTATCGATTCCCAGCCTGAACTAAAACTTCATCCAGGAATCCTCCTACCTTTCATTAATAATGAATGGTATTGATGGGGTTTATTTAAAACGGCATAGGGGGTTAAATTATGGTAGCTAAAGGTTTATCAAGTGGTGATAATTTTCAGTGAATGCAGAGATATACAATTTGTTTATGAATATTCTAGAAGGGCAAAGGAAAAAAAATTAGACCCTGCTAAACCTTTGATTTACACTAATAGGTACTTCAAACGATTTGCAGCAAAGTGCCTCCGCCTGGGTAGGTATTGGCTGTGAACTGCCCATTGATATTTTGTAGTGTTTCAAAGCTTCGTGTAAGCATTCCAGGCATTGCATTGTTAAGACCACAGCACAGTTTGTGGTTTGAAAGGCTCTTGTAACCCAACCTGGCAAGTGGTCAGTGGAGACTACATTTTACAGAGAACACAAATCAATCTTATTGAGCACTTTTCAAGTAATATAATATTCTGCCTGTGACAATAATGAAATTAGTCTATGGATTTTTTAAAAATATTGAAATGCCATTTAAATATTTAATGAAATACAGAACTTTACAGAAATGTCTGTATTCATGTTTATAAAAACATGTTCATTGATACTTATAAGGGAATCATTGAGAATAATTACAGAAATTTTCCTTTATTCAAAATTAGTATTATTTGTTAACTGAGCAAAACATGCCTGAGATCTTTGAAGGATTAATGGGGTTCCCCACTACAATCTTGTCAGCTCTTTGTGGAACATATTCAGGTTGATTACCTACATTTTCAGTTTTCCTCTTTTTAATTGTGGTGGGTATGGAAAGGGTGGTCATTGAACTTCTACATCTCCTTGATATCCTTTGGCTGATAAAATGTGTGAAAGTGGTATGTCGTTTTCAGATAAATATTTATATTGATGTATATAAAACATCAAACTGCTTCTTCCCTTGCCATGAATATAAAGGACAAAACCTTGTGTTGAGATTTTGGGGAATTTGCATCATTAAAAATGTAAAACAGGTGTCTACAAGATCACCAAGTCTTTTGTGAGGAAGAAAAATAATAATGTTCAAATGCATTTGGATTTTGGAGTTGTTTGTTACTACAGCATAACCTTGCTTATCCTGACTAAGAAATTCTGTGTGTTTCTTTAAATTTTTAAATTTCCCAAATGCAATGTTACCATGATTTCTTTTGTCTAACTTATTCTTACATGAATATATTTATATATAATTATTTTAGCATGAAATATTTTAAATCTTATGTACAGGTTTTTCTACATTCTCTGAAATACCATCAACTATGTCTATACTTTATGAGTTTAACTTGAGTGGGTTTGCACTGTAACTCTTCTAGCCCAAACACTGTCAACATTTTTCAAAAAGGAAAGGATCTAAGGTCTGAGTTCTAATCCTAGAATAGGTTTCACCTGAAATAAGTCCAGTGTAACAGTATAACCTCCAGTTCAGAGGTGTACATCATCAAAAGTACATAGAATTTTTTTTTATATAATCAAAAGCTTACAGTGATGTAAAGGCCCAGGTTTTTAATAGGTTTGGAGTTTCAATTGTAACCCCACTCTGAAGTGGTTATCTTTTCAGCATAGGGTTAAAAAGCTTTGACAAAGCACTGCAGGGAACATTGGATTGCCCTCACCTGCATTGTACCTAGCTTGGGATGAATAAATACAGTCTCATTCTCTAATGTTCCCGACTGCCTCTAGGAACACTAAATTTTAAGAGAGAAAAACATGAATCCTGTATTTCAAGAGAGGTGGAACTAAGCCATTGTTAACTCCCCTTAAAAAGGCTATTCCATGGCCAGTTCAGATTGCCCCTGAGATACCTAAAGCTGCATTAAGTACTTGTGAAAGTGAAAATCCACTGGGAACCCAATTCCAGTGTTTAAACCTCAGCATGAATAGTGGAGTTCCTAGCAGGGTGCACTTTTACATGTCTTTATAAGCACATTCAGACTTACTATATGCAGTCAAGCTACACTATTTCTATTAACCAATAGCTGACCATAGTCTTCAATAAAGTAAGCAAGTACCAGATATCATATAACCTCTATGAAACTAGAGGAAGGAAGCTGAAAACACTTGAAAATCCATACATTACATACTGTTTAGATAGTGTTTGAACAATAAAATATAAAATATTTAAGGTCTTAAAATCTCTAGGCCCTGTCTCCCAACAAAATATGTAATAACATAAATTCTCAAATTTATTTAAAAACTTATCAATACTACCTTCTGATTATATCATTTATATTTTTAATTAGTACTTTCCTTATTTATGTACTTCATCAATATACTGTTTCGTAGCTCTATACACAATGTATAAGCAAACATTTGGCAGCATAAAATAATTCAGAATTTACTGGGTATGAGATACATGAAATTTGTGAACTCTGCAACTTTAAACTAATAGTTCAAATGCCTATATATTTATTTATTTTAAAAATACATGTCTAACGATAACCAAATTTCAAAGATTTGAATTATTTGCCCTGAGAAGTACAGACTCAAGCATTCTTCCTATTATGTTCCTTGTTCATATTTTAAGCTCATATTTGCATGACTTAACAACTATTTTACTAGCAACAATTGAGAAATCTGCATTTCATCCTATATTGCTTAGCAAATGTGTTTTCTGCTTTAAAGTCAGTTTTTAAACACAGCATCTTGATTGCTATTTGACAGCAGAAGGTCAAGCATGAGATATTTTAGATCCTATTAAAATTTTTCAGGTCAACCAAAGGTGATGAAAAATAACCACTACAGGATCTTTATTGTATGTGATGGGACCACAAATAAACTTTGCATCCCTACTCCCAATGTGTCCAGACTTGACTGAAAGCTAAAGGGTGAGCTTATCTATTGATTTTCACATGTAAGCTAAGAGGTAAAATAACCCCAGCTCATTAAAGGTGCCAGTGCAGAGGATGATTTCATGCCTTTTATCTTCTGAAAATAAAATCAGCTAAATCTTCATCATTATGGTGGAGTTGTTAATAGGAGAATGGAACAACTGGAAGTGCCCAATTCAGGGGCCTCAGTTTCATAAGCACTCAGCTCTGCCATTGCTTCTTAGGCTTCAATATTTCCAATATTCAAAAGTGAGGTTCCTTTTTTCATCATTGTCTTTCAAGCATGTTGCTTTATTTTCTATTAGTAGCATCATTTTCAAAATTTGGTAAATGATTCCCAAATGTATTGTTCGTTAGTACACACACATACACATATGCATATATTTGACATGCTTATACATACATTCATATATATAAATATACACACACATATGTATATTTGACAAAAGGATCTATAAGAACTTTCTGAATGGAAATATGTTTGAGAGGTAAATTTCATGAATCTCCCTTTTCATAACAGCCCTTAAAAAGACAAAGTTTTGTTCTATTTTCAAGTGTACTATCAAGTATAAACCCTCCATTTGTATAAAACAAATAAATAGGATGATTTTTCCACAAGCGTGAGAAATAGTTGTAGTGGACTTGTCCTTGGCCTAGAGCATTTCTTTTTTTTTCCCCTTTTCTGTGAGGATATTTCTTTCTTTCTCCATTTTACAGAAGTTCTTTCACAAAATAAACATTTTGTGTCACATACTTCAAAGAGAAAAGATGGTGAATGATGAATTGGGGAAATAGTCTGAAACAATTTAAAGTAAATAATGTGAGATCAGCCGGGCGCGGTGGCGCACGCCTATAATCCCAGCACTTTGGGAGGCTGAGGCAGGAGGATCGCGAGTTCAAAGCCAGCCTCAGCAATGGCGAGGCACTTAGCAACTCAGTGAGACCCTGTCTGTCTCTAATAAAATACAAAAAAGGGCTGGGGATGTGGCCCAGTGGTCGAGTGCCCCTGAGTTCAATCCCTGGTACCACAAAAAAATAATAATGATAATGTGAGATCACTAAGTAAACAAAAAGCTCCTCTGATAAATGATTTTTAAATTTTTAAGGTATTCCAAATTTAAAAATCTTTCCATCTCTAACTCACAGTGTCGTCTACAAAAAAAAAAAAAAAAAAAAAAAAAAAAAAAACCTGCCAGAGCAAGCCTGTTATCCCAGTGGCATGGGAAGCACAAACCTGAGTTCAAAGCCAGCCTCAGCAACAGAGAGGTACTAAGCAACTCAGTGAGACCCTGTCTCTAAATAAAATACAAAATAGGGCTGGGGATGTGGCACACTGGTCGAGTGCCCCTGAGTTCAACCCTGTCCTCTGCCCTCCAAAAAAAAACTATGCAGGTGCATATGTGTGTGTGTGTGTGTGTGTGTGCGTTTGTGTGTGCAAATTTAATGTTTAGCCTAGAGATTTTGAAAATTTCCTTAAGAAGCCATTTACCTTTGTAACCTTACATTTCACATTCCTATGTTTCTCTTCCCTAGGAACCACCTTCCCAATACCATTCCTCCTCTTTTTATGCTGCCCTATGCTCAAATCAATGCTCCAATATATTGCTACAAAACCCTCCTTTGGGAGCTATCTGACTAAATTGAGGGTGGATTCTACATGAGTCACAATGACAAAATCCTGTTCTCCCATGTCTGGGAGTAGCTAGCACCTGATTTGACTTTGAGATCTGAGGTGCAGACAGCCATCCCACTAATCCTGTGGTCCTGGGCAAGAAGTTAACTTCCCATGCTTATAGAGTGGGTGATTCTAAAGTCACTGCAGGCCCTAAAACTCTGATCTTATTCAATGTTCAGTACTTATGGAATCATGGGTTGTCAGAGCTCAAAGGAACCAAAAAAGAATCATTCTAATTAGTTATACATGACAGTAGAATGCGTTTTGACACATTGTACACAGATGGAGCACAACTTGTCCTTCCTCTGGCTGAACATGGTGCAGAGTCACACTGGTAGTGTAATCATACATGTATATAGAGTAATAATGCCCTTCCCATCCCCACACCCCCCCTTGCCTCCCCTTACTCCCCTCTGCAAGATCCAAAGTTCCTTCATTCTCCCCCCATCCATTATGGATCAGTATCCACTTATCAGAGAAAACATTCAGCCATTGGTTTTGGGGTTTGGCTTATTTCACTTAGCATGATATTCCATAGCTCCATTTATTTTCTTGCAAATGCCATAATTCCATTCTTCTTTAAGGCTGAGTAATATTCCATTAGTATACATACCACATTTTCTCTATTCATGAATCTGTTGAAGGGCATCTAGTTTGGTTCCATAGTTTAGCTATTGTGAATTGAGCTGCTATAAACATTGATGTGGCTGTATCACTGTAGTATGCTGATTTTAAGCCCTTTGGGTATAAACCTAGGAGTGGGATAGTGCATCAGGTGGGTTCATCCCAGGGATGCAAGGTTTGTTCAACATATGGAAATCAATAAACATAATTCATCATATCAATAGACTTAAAGACAAGAATCATATGATCATCTCAACAGATGCAAAAACAGCATGTGACAAAATGTAGCACCTCTTCTTGTTAAAAAAAAAAAAAAAAAAAAACTAGAAAATTGGGGATAGTAGCAACATGTCTCAACATTGTAAGAGCTATCTATGCTAAGCACAAGGCCACATCATTCAGGGACACTTTTAAAACCTGTTTTAGCCAGCTCTTTCATCATGGTGACCAGAAAAGTTTAAGAAGAGCAATTTTAGAGAAGAAAAAGTTTATTTTGGGCTTAGGGTTCAGAGCCTCAGTCCATAGATGGCCATGTCCATTCTTAGGGGCCCGAAGGTGTCAGAACATCATGGTGGAGGAGTGTGGTAGAAGAAAGTGGCTCAAAACAAGGCCTCAGGAAGCACAGAGAGAAAGAAACTGTGCTCAACAAGGACAAAATGTATACCCCTAAAGGCATACCCCCAGAGACCCACCTGCCCCAGCCACACCTACTGGCCTACAGTTATGGCCTGGTTAATCCCTATCAGAGGATTAATACACTGATCAGTTTAGGGCAATTATTTCACCTCTAAACCTTCTTGCATTGTCTCACATATGAGATTTTGGAGGACACCTAATATGAAAATCATAACAAAACCTTTAACATTTCACTGAAATGTTCACAGAGGAAAAGTTTAGAAGACCTAATGGGGTCATCACCATGACCAGCAGATAATACAGAGCTCAGTCCCTCTCGCCACCAGACTGAATGGGTCAGATAAGCAGACAAATGATTCAACATTGTTTTTTTAAAAATACATTGTTCAATGTGATATGAAAATACTAATGAGGGTAGAAAGCACAATCAATATTTTTAGTGTAGACAGAAACACAGAACTACTATGAACTACTAGTCTTAGAAAGTATCTTAAAGAAATGTTTGATATCCTTTATCCAATTCTTTCCAGATTTTACCTAGAAGATACAACCAGCAGCAAATTACACCATTACTCTTCCCTTTGGACATCTTTCACAAATTCTAACTCTTAAATTGAAGCCTAGACTTAGTTTTAAAGAAAACTATTACAGAATTGGCTTTAAAAATACAGACAAATGACAGAAAGGGGCCTTAATATTGAAATCACAGCCTCAAAGGGTTTTGCATGCTTCTTGTATTGAAACACCAAAAAATTTGGTTTGGAATTTGGAAAAGGAATAAAACCTTTCCAGTCCCCAAATTAACTTTCACATCCTATTGTGAATAATCGTGTACTATTAACTTCCCCATGGGAAGTTATTAATGACTTAGGCCCAGGTTGAATATGGAAAAAGAATCTAGTTGCTATTGTTCAAAAAGCTAGGTGAACAAGATACAAATTTGCATTAGGCTGACATACTACAGAATTGTTTTGTTTTAGTGTACTTGATGAATCTTGCTTAATTCTACACAGGACTTGAATAAGTACTTTGGGAACAGTAATTTAATGATTTGGGGGAAGGGAATGAGTCATAACATTGAGAAACTGATGAAATACACATTCACCTACATATAAGTTTATCCTTTTCTGAACATCATTGATTAACTACACATTAGTGAAAAAAAGTTTTTAAATCTGCCTCCAGCCCTTAAGAGATTTATATGCATTTATGGAAATCTATGAAACAATCACTTTAAGATGTTTATACAGAGTTTGACACATAGAGCTTAAGTAAGTATAATTTATATTATTATCATAATACATTTTCTTTCTCTCTTTCTCTTTTTTTTTTTTTTTTTTTTTTTTGTGTGTGTGTATGTGTGTGTGGTGCTGGGCATTGAACCCAGGGCCTTGGCATGTGAGGCAAGCACTCTACCAACTGAGCTATATCCCCCTCATTAATACATTTTCTTCTTAAGAATAGAAGAAAATCATTCCAAATCAAATACTGAAAATTTATTATAATAGCTAAATATATATATACATATGTGTATATATATATACGTATATATATATGCACACACACATATAAACCAAATAACCATTAATAATAAAAATAGCAACAGCATTTATTGAGTTGTTAAGGTATGCTAAACTTCATCCTCACAACCACCTCACAGAAACATAGTACAAATGCTTCCATTAGGCAGTGAGTGAAGTAAAGATTAGAGAAGTTAAGCAGTTTTGCCAAAGTAACAGTGTTTGAACATGGGAAGCATGGTGTGGAATTCTAGAGCCTATGTTGTCACTAAGCCATATGCATGTTTCAGTTGCCTTCCATAAGAATGAGACTCCATAGGACCCATGTGGTAGTCTAGTACTTGGTCCATTATAGCTGCCTCTGGATTGTTCTCAATTAAAGAAGAGAAACAATACAGTCATGGGAGTCCTACAATGCTGACATAGGGGAGACCTTCAAATGCTAGTTACCTCCCATGTAGCTTAAAAGTATAATGTGAAAAAAACTAAACAAAAACTTCAAATTCAAGGTTATGTTTCAAAAATATCCTTACTGATAACATAAAGATCTGTATTGGCTATATATCATTATCTCAGCATTTTGCAAAATGATAAATGTTAAAGGAAAAACAAAGCCAAAACAAACAAACAAAAAAGTACATCACTGTCACAGCTCTCAAAGATATTTGGTCTACACAAAAGCATGGTTCCCAAAAGTCTACTGACAATATATACTGGATATCTAGATTAAAATGTGCACAAATCTAAAATTTAATCTTTGTGCAAAATATTTTTCCAAGCTATTTCATAGTTACCTTACCAAAGATTTTAAAATAGTAGAGTCTTCATATATGGAGACTCAATCTTGACATGATCTGTAGCTCTGAAATTCCTACATCCCATGGGGAAAGCTATCTGACTCCTCAGAGATTCCATTTTCCTCTTGCAAAATTGGCAAAAAAACAAAAACAAAAACAATCACAATGTGGAGTTAAAATTTATGAGTGATACAGCACATAAAGCTCTTAACTTAGAGTTGGGAACATAGTAAATTCTCAATAAAATGCAACCATTTTATTGCTACTGATTCATCTCCAAAGAATCTCAAAGCTAATCCTTTCTCTTTCTTGCCATTGGCACCCCCTGGAAAGGGTGGTTTACAGGGGCTAGAATTGCACATACCTCCACCAACTTGATCTGTGGTTGGTTTACAGCCCCTGCAGGATTTTCTTCCCTGCCTCTAGTTTAGTCCCCACATCAATCACCAGCACTTTGAAGAGAATGTTCTGAATTTAACTGCCTTCAACAGGATAAATATTGGGTAAATAAGAATAGAGAGGGTAGGAAAGTGAATCCCAGGAGGAAGAACAAGTTCTAAAGCAGCCCTCAAGGCCCATCATTTTGTTTTTAGTGGCCAAACAATTGCTGCTTATAATGACAACTGCTGTGTTTGGGAATCTTGACAGTCCCCAAAGAACCTGTGTGCTAAAGGTTTGGTTCCCAGGGTGGTGCTTTTAGGAGGTGGTAGAATTTTGGGAGGTTGAGCCTAGTAGGATGTCCTTGGATCATTAGGGGTGTGTCCCTCAGGGGACTGTGGGACTCCCATCTCTTCCTCTTTCTCTTTTGCTTCCTGGCCATGAGATGAGAGGTTCTGCTCTACCCCATGGTCCCCCTAGCCACAAGCCCAAAGCAATGGGGCCAACAGATCGTGGACTAAAACATCCAAAACTTTGAGCCAAAACAAACATTCTTCTCTGTAAAAACATCTCAGGTATTTCTTTATAGTGAAGAAAAGCCACTCACACAACACCTGAATAGTGCGTGCCCTGGGGCTTGCCTTCAAATTGTCCTTGTGAAGGAGAAGATGTCAGGATCTCTGCCCTAATTGAAGGAGGCTACAGTTTTATTCCCAGTATGTGCCTATTGTCATTAATTAATTTATTCAGGAAGCTACTTATTTATGAGTTCATCTGTGCATTTATTGAGCATCTTCCCAGTGCTAAGGGTCAAGGACAGGGTCTGAGAGCTCATTATCTCAGTGGATAGACAGGCATCTAAACAATTAAGGTAACATAGTGGGACAGTGCCAGAAAAACATGTAGAAGCAACAATGAAGAAGAAACAATGAACAGGAGGCTTTGGGGTGCAGAGTCTTGGAAATCTTTATTAAGGAGTTGGAAACTTTTGAGCTGAGTGTTCAAGATAAATCCAGTGTTAAACCAATGTTTCCAATGCTCCCTGACCCCTGAAAACCCTTCTAACCTTCTCTGTGGCTAGTTAGCCAATAACATATGAAAACATTTTGTGTTTGTTCAATGTGCAAAAGAAAGAAATGAATTAATTGGGCTTACATTAAATTTGTGTGGCAAGTAGAATTTTTTTTTAAATAAATTGAACAAATGCAGTAGAAATCAGTGTTCAGGGTAAACCATTGAGATGATGGAAAATATTCCATCCCTAGCCCTCTTTCTCTAAATGTCTACAGACACACCATTCTGCAACACCCTGGAAATTACCATGAACAAGACTAGTTACTTCTTTAGCACACAAGCCCTAGATTTGGTGTTTTGCATATATTAACAACAATTCAGAATAGGTATTTATCACTCCAGTTTAGATTTAGTGAAGAAATTGCAGTTCAGTGACATGCCCAGGTCACAGTTAGTAACTGAGCAAGGACTGATTAGCCAACTGAGTCAACTTCTTTTTTCTCATGTCACAGAGAGGGATCTCTATATTTTAACCCTACAAGGTATTAAAGAAGAAGTATGCATCACCCCTCAACAAATATAATAGAAAGTCAGAGTCATCATCACTGAGTTTTTAAAAATGTGTACTATCTTCAGTAGAAGATGGTCAAATATCTTCATCTAAATTAAAAGCATGAAAATAAGTTTATGTTTCAACAAAATACTTAGCTTTATCCCCTTCCCCTCCCTGAAATAAAATTAAGGCTGTGATTTACTATGTTTAACACAATCTTCATTGTTCATTGGCAAACAAATAAGAAACTGTACGCAATTCTGATTTCATATCATAAGCATCATTGCCTTTATCTACAAAATTCACACAGGAAAATAGTAAGGTGAGACTGCCTCCAGAAAGGTAATTTAATGTCTAATGGTTTATCCCCCACTCCATCAAAGGAGGGACTGGGATCTCCTGACCAGAAGGCCCTATCAGCCTAAGAGTGATTTGTCCAACTCCGAACAAAAAAACTGCAGATGATTAGGAAGTCGAGCAGGTAGGATAGTGAAGTGCTTAATCAGTGGCCGAGCAATCAATAAACACAAATAGGTCAAATCAGTTGAATTGAATTAAATTGACCTTATATCTTTGGAGAAAAGCCTAAGAACAGAGAGAAAGAAAGCAGGTTAGGGTTGACTGGGCTTGTAACAACTGAGAAAGTCTGGGAGTTGAAGAGTTTTAGATTATAGTTTATAAAATCCTGGTTAGAAATGTGAACATCCTCCATAGGTGGAGGCTTAAAACAGGAAAAAAAAAAAAAAAAAGTGTTACTACACAAGTCTAATAATTGCTTGTACAGAGAGATCTGTATGTACTCTTTTCCCCCATTTCTCTGCTTCCCTTTCTCCATTGGCTCCTTTTCTCAAGTGAAAAACATAGTCACGTCACTGTCACTGTTGTTCAATTTTATTATCCCCCTTTTCAAATTGTCTTACTTCCTCCTCTCTGCTCTTAAGGTTTAAATATGAGATGTCCCACAAAACCTCATGCATGAAACAATGTTTCGAGGTGAAACAATTAGATTATGAGAACTTTAATCAATGAATTGATTCCTTGATAGGGATTAACTGAGTGGTAACCATAGGCAGGTAGGTTTGGCTGGAGGAAGTAGGTCACTGGGAGCATGGCTTTGGGGTTTATATTTTGTCCCTGGTGAACAGAGCTCACTGTCTACTTCTTGCTGCCATGTCCTAAGCTGCTTTTCCTCTACCCTTCTGCCATGATATTCTACCTCACCTTGTGCCCAGAGCTATGAAGTTGGCTGACCATGGACTAAACTTCTGACACCATGAGCCAAAATAAACTTTTTCTCCTCAAAACTTTCTTTTTCTGGTCTTTTGGTCAGAGTGATGAAAAAGTTGATTAAAACAATATATTTCAGTAGAGACTGAGAAGATGGCAGAATAGATGGTTTGATTCCCCCATGGATCTGTGGCATGAACCCAGAAAATCAGATGAGCAGCTTTTTAGCAAGGTGGGTGAATGAGCAAGAATTAGCTGGGACTTTACTGGAATTTGATACTGAACACTCAAAATGGATATAGAACTCAGGAAATATTGTATAATAAAATGAGGGGGAAAGATCCTCAGCCCCACAGCCAGGAGAGCAACTGGAAGCACAAACCAGAACAAGCCCTATGTGAACTCAGTAAAGCAATAAGGAAATAAAGGAACCCCCATTCTCAGGAATACTGAGGTGTGTTGGGGTATGGAGAGCTTAAAGATCAGAGACACTGCTTGAAAAAACAGTAAGCTGTGTTGCACAGTGTCTGTGTATGGGAGAGGAATCCCCATCTCTCTCTGCAGCATACATGGAGAACAGTGGAAGGAATCATTTTGCTGAGAGGTACAGAGACAGCACCTCAGGAAGCCAATTACTGGCAGACCCTACACTAGTCTGAAAAATGATCTGGGTAAACCAATGCAGCATGACAGAGATTGTGCCTGCTGTGTGACAGAGAGTGTGCCTAAGTAGCCAGGAGGTTTATACAAGGGAATACTGGTCGCAGAAACCCACCTGGCTGCCCCGCCCCCCTCCAATCTGGCTGCTTACAGGACCATCTGGGAGAGAAGCTCCTGACTGGGAATTCGAAAGGTGGGGGCAGGAGAGATCAGGTTTGGAGACTGAATCAGAGACCAGGAATTGTGAGGTCTGCAGGCAAAAGTAGTGGGCTAAGAACAGGCTCTTACAACACACCAGTGAAACCCAAAGGAAATTCCTGGGGCACATTCTTAAAACATGGACCAACAATTGCTGGGCCTTGGAGGTGCACTGATTGGCACCCAGTGAAGAGATTGGAGCATACATAAGCCTACACCCATCCTCCAGGAGATCCTCTTCCAGGACTAACCCTCTCACCCTAACCACCCTAACAACCCCACCCATCCTGAGGGTGGTGCTATATACCAGACAATACCACCTAACTGCTAAGAAGGGAAGCTGAGAAACTTTTGAACACCAATGGAAATAATTCTTCAATTTTTCATCGAGATCTCTTTTTCTTTTTTCTTTTATTTTTCCTCTTCTCTCACCTTTCTACCATTTTTTAAACCAAGTATTTTTTCATGCATCAATTTATTGAGGACTGGGATATCTGAATAGTATATTACAGTTTTGTTATGTATTCTTTTACTTTTATGTTTTTCTTTATACAAACACACACACACACACACACATATATATATATATATATATATATATATATATACATCTTTTTTTTTAACTTTTAACATGTTTTTCCTCTGATTTAACTGTTTCCCTGGATTCTCTTTCTCTCTTCTCTCCTGCTAACATTCAACTTATAATAATTCTTCTTTCACACTTCCTATAATATTTTACTTCTATCTTCTCTCCTCCTTCCTCATAAACATCATATTCAACACCATTTCTGTTCTTTCTTTGTACACCATTTGAAATTGTAACCCCTTTTGCAAACTTACTATTTATATTGTGTAAACTAATTGAAAGAATCACTTCACTTTAATGTGACAAAACTATAGACATCTTAATATTAGCTATTTGGTTTAAGCTATTTGGTTTATTGTTTGATGCTATTATTTGTCTCTCCCTTAAAGGCAAGGTACTGGGAACTTTCAAGGACATTATAAGTCTACAGGGTAAGAACTATACTGCCTCAGATCCATACTGCTAGATGGGCAGACACAGAAACAACATGAGTAAACAAGGGAACAAAGTACCACAAATAAACTAAGATGCTCCAATAATAGAATCCATTGACAACATAGTAAAAGAAATACCAGAAAAAAAGCATAGAAGGTAATTAATTAAACTGATCTGTGATATAAAGGATGATGTAAGGAGTGAGATCAGAGATAAATTTCATGAGGTGAAAGATCACTTAAATAAAGAGATAGAAATTCTGAAAAGAAATCAAGAAGAATTCCTCAGAATGAAGGAATCAATAAGCCAATTTAAAAATTCAATGGATAGCATCACCAACTGACTAGACCACTTGGAAGACATAACTTCAGGCAAAGAAGATAAAATATATAATTTTGAAAGCAAAGTTGACCACACATAGCAGATGGTAAAAAAACCATAAACAGAACTTCCATGGCCTGATATAAAAAGACCAAATTTAAGATTTATTGAAATAGATGAAGGTATGGAGAAATAAACCAAAGGAATGCACAATCTTTTCAATGAAATAATATCAGAAACTTTCCAAAACCTAAAAAATGAAATAGAAAATCAAATACAAGAGACTTACAGGACCCCAAATGTGCAAAATTACGACAGATCCATACTAATGCACATTATAATGAAAATGCCTAGCATACAGAATAAAGGTATAATTTTAAAGGCAGCAAGAGAAAAATATCAGATTATGTACAGGAGGAACCACTTTGGAACTCAGTTGATTTCTCAATGCAAACCTTCTCAAAGCTAGGAGGTCTTGGAATAAAATATACCAAGCTCTAAAAGAAAATGGAGGCCAAAAAAGAATTCTATACTCAGCAAAATTAAGCTTCATATTTGAATATAAAATAAAAACCTTCCATAATAAAGAACAGTTGAAAGAATTCACAACTAGAAAGAAATCCTCACTATAGAACATTTTTCAACAAAATATTCCATGAAGATGAAATGGAAAGAGTAAAAGAGAGATTAAAAAAACAAGCAAAGGCAGGAACTACACTAAGGAAATAGCAATCCAAGGAGAAACTAATTCAAATCTAAAGACTAGAAATAAGCAAAATTAACAGGAATACAAATCATATGTCAATAATAACCTTGAATGTTAATGACTTAAACTGGTCAATCAAAAGACATAGACTGGCAGATTGGATTTTTTAAAAAGACCCAACAATGTGCTCTCTCCAAGAGACTCACCTCATAGGCAAAGACATGATTCATGTGAGTGGTATGTAAACAAGCAGGAGTTTCTATCCTCATATCAGATAAGGTAGATTTCAAACCAAAGTCAATTAGGAGAGACAAAGAAGGACATTTCATACTGTTTGAGGAAATTATACATCATCAACAAGACATAACAATCATAAATATTTATGCCCCAAACAATGGAGCATCTACTTACATCAAACAAACACTTCTCAGTTTCAAGAATCAAATAAACCAAACACAATACTGGGTGACTGCAACACACCTCTCACTACTAGATAGATCCTCCAAACAAAAACTAAACAAAGAAACTATAGAACTAAATAATACAATCAATAATTTAGACAACATATATAGAATATTTTATTCATCAACTAGCAAATACACTTTCTTCTCAGCAACACAGAGATCCTTCTCTAAAATAGACCATATGGAGTCCTGCTGACCTCCGCCCTTGCGCTGCCAGGCCCAGATCAGTCCTGATGACCTCCGCTTGAGTGCGGCCAGCCTAAGTTCAGTCCCGCCAACCTCTGCCCGAGCTAGGAGGTGCAAAGACAGCCCTGTCGAACCACTTGAATGCAGGTGGGCCAAGGACTGCCCTGAGGACCTCCACTTGAGTGTGGCCAGGCTCAGGTCAGTCCTACTGACCTCTGCTTGAGTGTGGCCAGGCTCAGGTTAGGCTCACCAACCTCCTCCCAAGCACAGGCGACTGTAAGGACAGCCACGCCAAACTCCACTTGAGTGCAGGTGGACCAAGGACAACCCCAAGGACCTCCATTGAGTGTGGCCAGGCCCAGGTCAGTCCAACAGACAGCCGTGGAGCTCAGGCAGGCCTAGGACAGCTTCACTGACCTCCACTCAGAGAACCTCATCTTCCAACCAGCAGACCACCACAGGAGCTCAGATTCAACCAGTTAGGCCCTCACCAACCCTCGCAGGACCCAGCCCCAGGGTAGGTCCAGAGTCCACTACCCCCCCCATCTGGGAGCACAAACCTAACCCACTTCCATCTTGAGACACTGCAGACATAGCCAGAGCCTTCCCCACACAGTAGCCCTTTCCTGTGGACAAGAGACAGGGCCTAAAAGCAGACACATCTCATAGCATTCATCATTATAAAGCCCACACTCTCAGCCCCATCTCTGGAAATCATTGCATTAATCTTGGGGCACCTTCACTATTATCTCGAGTTACCTCTGCTACTGCAGCAACCAACTTTAGTTGCAGTAGCATACATCAAGGGACACCTGGAGGTTCTGAAAGCCCAACATTAAGGTGAGGCACAGATAACGAACATGGATATTACAAGAATATAGGGTAGAAACTGTAATATCTCAGATTTACACTGCAAGAAAGGAAGGCGAATAGACAACATGAAAAAACAAGGGAGGAAAGTACCCCAAACAAACCAGAATACTACAATAACAGAACCCATTCTCAGCAAAGTTGATGCAATGACAGAGAAGTGTTGGAGTCTTTTTTGAGTTGCTGGGGTCTTTAGCTCCCCCCTAACCTGGGATAGGCTCCTCCGGCCGGCAGATAAGACTGGGGGGAACACACCCCAGTGGAAGCAAACTTGGGAAAGGTAAAGGCCGACTGACTGCCCACACCCAGCCCTCCTTTCAGAGGACAAACAGACGGTCATGGAGAATGGTCAAGGCACAAACTCGGTTTATTGAGGAAGTATGGACAGTCTTATAGAGGACATGGGCCAATCAGCAGAAAGATCATAGGGACACATAAAGAACATGGGCGGATGCCATTGGCAGAGCCATTGGCCTATCCTTGGGTTGGTTTCAGTTCTCATCTTACATCAGGGGAACGCCTCCTGATTAGGCCACGTTTCATATCAGGGAGTGGGAGGCAACTAGAGAGTTAAGTTTTTCTATTCTTTCAGTCAATGTGTTCTTAAGTCCCCAACAGAGAAAGAGTTCAGAAGGTTCATAATTAAAATAATTTGTGAATTAAAGAATGACCTAAATGAGCAAATACAGGCAAAAATTGATCACTACAACAAAGATATGAGAGAGCAAATACAGGTAGCAAAAGATTACTTCAAAAAAGTGATAGAAACTCTGGGGGGGGGGGGAGAACAGTCAGAAACCCTTCAAATAAAGGAAACAATTAACCAAATAAAAAACACAATAGAAAGCATCACCAACAAACTAGATCAACTGGAAGAAAGAACTTCAGATAATGAAGACAACGTATATAATCTTGAAAATAAGGTTGACCACACAGAGAAGATAGTAAGAAACCATGAACAGAACATCCAAGAATTATGGGACAGCAACAAAAGTCCAAATCTAAGAGTAACTGGGATAGAGGAAGGCACAGAGTTTCAAACCAAAGGAATGCACAATCTCTTCAATGAAATAATATCAAAAAATATCCCAGGCATGAAGAATGAATTGGAAAACCAAATACAAGAGGCTTATAGGACACCAAATGTACAAAATTACAGCAGATCTATACCAAGACATATTATAATGAAAATGCCTAGAATACAGAATAAGGATAGAATCTTAAAGGCTGCAAGAGAGAGGAATCAGATCACATATAGGGGGAGACCAATTCATATCATGGCAGATTTTTTAACTCAGACACGCAAAGCCAGGAGAGCATGGAACAACATATACAAAGCACTGGAAGAAAAGGGATACTAACCAAGAATCTTATATTTAGCAAAATTAAGTTTTAGCTTTGAGGATGAAATAAAAACCTTCCTTAATAAACAAAAGTTAAAGGAATTTACAGCTAGAAAGCCAGCACTACAGAACATCCTCGGCAAAATATTCCATGAAGAGGAAATTAAAAACAATGATGAAAATCAGCAGAGAGAGGTATTACACTAAAGGAAAAACCAATCAGAGGAGAAAACAAGTCAAGTTAAATACCAAAAATAAACAAAAATGGCTGGGAATACAAATCATGTCTCAATAGTAACTCTGAATGTTAATGGCCTAAACTCACCAATCAAAAGACATAGACTAGCAGATTGGATCAAAAAAACAGACCCAACCAACAATATGCTGCCTCCAAAAGACTCATCTCATAGGAAAAGACATCCACAGGTTGAAGGTGAAAGGTTGGGAGAAATCCTACCACTCAAATGGACTGAGGAAACAAGCAGGGGTTTCCATCCTCATATCAAATAAAGTAGACTTCAAGCTAAAGACAATCAAAAGAGATAAAGAAGGACACTATTTACTGCTCAAGGGAACCATACACCAATAAGACTTAACAATTATAAATATATATGCCCCAAACAATGGAGCATCCATGTTCATCAAACAAACTCTTCTCAAGTTCAAGAGTCAAATTGACCACAACACAATAATTCTTGGAGACTTTAACACACCCTTTTCACCATTGGATAGATCTTTGAAACAAACGCTGAAAAAAGAACTATAGAACTCAAAAATACAATAAAAACTTAGATTTAACTGACTTATATAGAATATTTCATCCTTCAACGAGTGAATACACTTTCTTCTCGGCAGCACATGGATCCTTCTCTAAAATAGACCATATACTGTGCCACAAAACAACTCTTAGCAAATATAAAAAAAAATAGAAATACTACCCTGCATTCTATCAGACCATAATGAAATGAAATTAGAAATCAATGATAAAATAAGAAAAATAAAAACTACTCCAACAACTGGAGACTAAATAATATGCTACTGAATGAACAATGGGTTGCAGATGATATCAAAGAGGAGATTAAAAAATTTTTATAGGTGAATGAGAACACAGACACAACATATCAAAATCTCTGGGAGACTATGAAGGCAGCTATAAGAGGAAAGTTCATTGCATTCAGTTCATTCTTCAAAAGAAGAAAAAGTCAACAAATAAATGACTTCACATTACATCTCAAAGCTCCAGAAAAAGAAGAACAATCCAACACCAGAAGCTATAGAAGACAGAAAGAGCTGAAATTAATAAAATTGAAACAAAAGAAACAATTGAAAAAATTGACAAAACAAAAAGTTTGTTATTTGAAAAAAATAAATAAAATTAACAGTCGCTTAGCCTGGCTAACAAACAGAAGAAGAGAGAAAATTCATATTACTAGAATATGTGATGAAAAAGGAAATATCACAAAAGATGATACAGAAGTATAGGAGATAATTCAAAATTATTTTGAAAACTTGTAATCCAATAAAATACAAAACATCTAAGGCATCGACAAATTTCTGGAGTCCTATGATTTACCCAAATTGAAGCAGGATGATATACACAATATAAATAGAGCAATTTCAAGCAATTAAATAGAAGATGCCATCAGAAGCCTACCAAGCAAGAAAAGCCCAGGACCGGATGGATACACAGCTGAGTTCTACAAAACCTTTAAAAAAGAACTAATACCAATACTCTTCAATTTATTTCAGGAAATGGAAAAAGAGGGTGTACTTCTGAACTCATTCTATGAGGCCAATATCACCCTGATCCCAAAACCAGGCAAAGACAAATCAAAGAAAGAAAACTTCAGACCAATATCTTTAATGAACATAAATGCAAAAATTCTCAATAAAATTCTGGCAAAATGGAAACAAAAACATATCAAAAATATAGTACACCACAATCAAGTGGGGTTTATTTCAGGGGTGCAAGAATGGTTCAACATATGAAAATCAATAAATGTAATTCATTACATCAATAGACTTAATGATAATAACCATATTATTATCTAAATAGATGCAGAAAAAGCATTTGACAAAATACAACACCCTTTATGTTCAAAATACTAGAAAACCTAGGGATAACAGGAGCATATCTGAACATCATAAAAGCTATCTATGCTAAGCCCCAGGCCTACATCATTCTAAATGGAGAAAAATTGAAAGCATTCCCTCTAAAAACTGGAACAAGACAGGGATGCCCTGAAAGGGAAATGAGGAAAACTACCCTGTTTACAATAGCATCCAAAAAATACTTGGGAATCGACTTAACCAAAGACGTGAAAGACCTCTATAATGAAAACTACAGAATACTAAAGAAAGAAATTATAGAAGACCTTAGAAGATGGAAAGATCTACCTTGCTCTTGGATAGGCAGAATTAATATTGTCAAAATGACCATACTAGCAAAAACACTATACAGATTTAATGCAATTCCAATCAAAATTCCAGTGACATTCCTCTTATAAATAGAAAAGGCAGTCATGAAATTCATCTGGAAAAATAAGAGACCCCAAATAGCTAAAGCAATCCTTAGCAAGAAGAGTGAAGCAGGTGGCAACACTATACCAGACCTTAAATTATACTACAGAACAATAGTAACAAAAAAAAATAAACATGGTATTGGTACCAAAATAGACTGGTAGACCAATGGTACAGGATAGAGGACTCAGAGACTAATGCATATAATTTCATTTATCTTATATTAGACAAAGTCATCAAAAATGTACATTAGAGAAAAGATAGCCTCTTCAACAAATGGTGCTGGGAAAACTGGAAATCCATATGCAACAAAATGAACCTCTATTTCTCACCATGCACAAAACTCAACTCAAAGTGGATCAGGATCTAGGAATTAGACCAAAGACATTACGCCTAATAGAAGAAAAAGTAAGCTCTAATCTCCAACATGTCGGATTAGGCCTCAAGTTCCTTAATAAGACTCCTGTAGCACAAGAATTAATATTAAGAATCAATAAATGGGATAGATACAAACTAAAAAGCTTCTTCTCAGCAAAAGAAACAATCAGTGAGGTGAATAGAGAGCTTACTAATTGGGAACAAATATTTAATACATGCACATCAGATAGAGCACTAATCTCTAGAATATATAAAGAAATCAAAAATCTTAATATTTAAAAACAAATAACCCAATCAACAAATGGGCCAAGGAACTGAAAGTACACTTCTCAGAAGAAGTTATATAATCAATCAACAAATACATGAAAAAATGTTCAACATCTCTGGCTATTAGAAAAATGCAAATCAAAACCATTCTAAGATTTCATCTCACACCAGTCAGAATGGCAGCTATCAAGAACACAAACAACAACAAATGTTGGAGAGGATGTGGGGGAAAAGGCACACTCATACATTGCTGGTGGGACTGAAAAATGGTGCAGCCAATATGGAAAGCAATATGGAGATTCCTTGGAAAACTGGGAATGGAACCACCATTTGACCCAGCTATCCCACTCCTCAGTCTATACCCAAAGGACTTAAAAACAGCATGCTACAGGGACACAGCCACATCAATGTTTATAGCAGCACAATTCACAATAACTAAACTGTGGAACCAACCTAGATGCCCTTCAGTAGATGAATGGATAAAAAAAATGTGGTATATATACACAATGAAGTATTACTCAGCAATAAAAGAGAATAAAATTATGGCATTCACAGGTAAATGGATGAAGTTAGAGAATATAATGCTAAGTGAAGTTAGCCAATCCCAAAAAGCCAAATGCTGAATGATTTCTCTGATATAAGGAGGCCAATTCACAGTATGGTTGGGGTGGGGAGCATAAGAGGATTAGAGGAACACTAGAATGGCCAATGGGGAGGGAGGGATAGGGAAGGCGCAAAAGGGTGAAGGGAAAAAAAAAAAAAAATGATGTTAGAATGAGATGGATATCATTACCTTAAGTGAATGTATGAAGCCATGAATGGTGTGAATATACTTTGTATACAACCAGAGATATGTAAAAATGTGCTCTATAAGGTGCTATATAAGTATAATATGAAATGTAATATATTCTACTATCATTTCTAACAACTTAGAATAAAAAATAAACTAATTTTAAAAACGTGGTATATATACACAATGGAGTATTACTCAGCAATAAAAGAGAATAAAATCATGGCATTTACAGGTAAATGGATGAAGTTGGAGAATATAATGCTAAGTGAAGTTAGCCAATCCCCAAAAGCCAAATGCCGAATGTTTTCTCCGATATAAGGAGGCTGATTCATAGAGGGGTAGGGACGGGGAGCATAGGAGGATTAAAGGAACACTAGAATGGCCAATGGGGATTAAAGGAACACTAGAATGGCCAATGGGCAAAAGGGTGAAGGAAAAAGAAATGGTAGAATGAGATGGATATCATTACCCTAAGTGCATGTATGAAGACAAGAATGGTATGAATATACTTTGTATACAACCAGAGATATGTAAATCTATCAGTATAATATGAAATGTGATGTAATCTTCTGTCATTTACAACAACTTAGAATAAAATTAAATGAAAAATAATAGACCATATCTTATGCCACAAAGCAACTCTTAACAAGTACCAAAAAAAAAAAATTTAAAAATAGAGATAATATCCTACATTCTATCAGATCATAATGGAATAAAATAAGATATCAATGATAAAATTAAAAATAGAAGCTACTCTAAGACCTGAAGACTAAATAATATGGTACTAAATGGTGAATGGATAGGAGAAGAAATTTTAAAAAATAATTAGAGGTAAAGGAGAATAATGACAAAACATCAAAATCTCTGGGACACTATGAAGGTAGTGCTGAGATGAAAGTTCATTGCTTTAACCTCATTCAATAAAAGAATAGAAAATCAATGAATCAATTACATAGCATTACATCTCAAAGCCCTAGAAAAAGAGGAAAAGATCAAAAACAAAAGCAATAGAAGACAGGAAATAATTAAAATAAGAGCTGAAATCAATGAAATTAAAACAACAGCAGCAAAAAAAAAAAAAAAAAAAAAAAAAAAAATCCAAAAACTCAAGAAAACAAAAATTTAGTTCTTTGAAAAAATAAATAAAATTGATAAATCATTAGCCAAACTAACAGAAAGAAAAACAAATGATAAAATTCATGATGAAAAAGTAAATATCATAACACTGCTGAAATACAGAAGATAATCAGAAAGTATTTTGAAAATTTATACTCCAATAAAATAGAAAACCCTGAAGACATCAACAAATTTCTAGAGACATACAACCTACCCAAACTGAATCAGTAGGACATACACAATTCAAACAGATCAATTTCAAGCAATGAAATAGAAGATATCATCAACAGGCTAACAATTAAGAAGAGCTCAGGACCAGATGGATTCTCAGCTGAGTTCTACAAGAACTTCAAAGAAGATTTATCAATAATACTCCTCAAGTTATTCCATGAAATAGAAAAGGAGGGAACCCTTTCAAACTCATTCAATGATACCCTGATACTAAAACCAGACAAAAACACATCAAGGAAAGAAAACTTCAGAACAATATCCCTGATGAACATAGATGCAAAAATTCTCAATAAAAGTCTGGAAAATCACATGCAAAAACATTGAAAAGATAGTGCACCACGATCAAGGGAGGTTCATCCCAGGGATGCAAGGTTGGTTCAACATATGGAAATCAATAAATATAATTCATCACATCAATAGACTCAGAGACAAAAATCATATGATCATCTCAATAAATGCAGAAAAGCATTTGATAAAACACAGCACCCCTTCATGTTCAAAACACTAGAAAAACTAGGGATAGTAGGAATATACCTTAACATTGTGAAAGTTATAAATGCTAAACCCAAGGCCAACATCATTCTAAATGGAGAAAAATTGAAAGCATTTACTCTAAGAACTGGAACAAGACAAGGATGCCTTCTTTCTCCACTTTTATCAAATACTGTCCATGGAACTCTAGCTAGAGCAATTAGCTGAAAGAAATTGATGTGTAAAAATACATTCCACTGTTATGTATAACTAATTAGAACAAAAAATAAAACTACAAATATATGTTGAGGAAAGAAAATTGCATCTCAGATGAGAATGTTGAATGTGCTAAGGATCAGGGGGCATCATCTCTAAAGAATGAAAGTCAGTTCATTGGCTTCTATGATATACATCAGGAATAAAAATTATATGGCATCTTATATTTTTATAACTGTGACTGTCTAAATCTTTATTGAAATTTTTTCATTTCATCCTAATAATGATTAACCTAAATAGTTTAAATCATAATAAGTAGATCTGATTAAACATGGTAAATTAAATAGAATACATATATTTCTTTTCTTCAATAAAATGTCTCAGGCTGTACTACAACTATATTGCTGGCCCTAATTGCCAATTTCATAATTTTAGGGAATAGGAATCTTGATCTATAAACTCAAATGTACAAAAACTTTAAAATGCAATCATATTATTTAATTCAACTTAATTCTAGTTATAAACCAGATCTCAACCAGCTCTTTGGATAATTAATCTCATTCTTGCAAGATCCCTCAAAACCTTGCACTGGGGAGACCCTTGATGTCTTCCACAACACTTGTCACAAAGAAGCAATTCCATGTCCAAGCTGGTACTCTCTGATTCTTTTTTAGGTCAATCACTCCTGGGACACAACCTCTCTGTTTCAGAATGAGAACTCTACCTAAAATCCATCATTTCTGAGCACACCATTGCATTATACACTTTGAAGAGTAAAATCTCCACAGAACATTGAACAGAGCAGGAAGAGAGTCCATCTCCAAAGAACTTGACCACCTTCTTCCCTTCTGAATATAGTGAGCATGTCTCATTCTTTCTTTGTCTTCAGAAAACTCTTCTCTTCTGCCCCCTTTTACGTATGTCTATCATGACCTAAGCTTTTACAGAATCTGTTATAAATCTTAGTTTAAGTGGCTCTTCTTTTTCCCTGAAAACTGGCTTAGATTAGGGACATCACAGAGCCTTGGCATATGGAAGAGGAAAAAATGTTATAAGAATAAAACATTGATTAATCCCACAATAAATAATCATATTACACAATACGTTGAGTATGTTTTTCCCCAGGACTATTGATTTTTTAAGAATCACCCAAACGTGATTATGTTAGGATTTGCTGTTGGTGATGTATATCCTATGGGTTTTGACACAGGTAAATGACATCAACAATGCTATGGTAGCACACAGAACAGTTTTACTGCCTAAAAAATTCCTCAGTCTTCCACCTATTTATCTCTGCTTCACCCCATCTTCTGGGAGCCATTTGTGTTTTTACTGTCTGCATAGTTTTGCTTTTTTTCAGAAGTCATATAGTTGGAATCATAGAGAATGTAGCTTTTTGACATAGAATTCTTTTACTAAGTGATATGCCAGTAAGCTTTCTCATGTCTTTTCATGACTTGTTGGCTCATTTTATTTTAGTGCTGAATAATATCCCATTGTCTGTAATAACCTGCATGTAGTTATGCATTCAAAGGACATATTCATAGCTTCTAAATGTTGGAAATTATGAATAAAGCTGCTATATTATATCCATGTGCAGATTTTTGAGCAGACATAAGTTTTCAGTTCCTTTGGGTAAATACCAAGGAGTGCCACTATTACAGTTTGGATTTGGAATGTTCCCTCAAAGGCTCATGTGTTGAAGACTTTGTCCTAAATGCATCAATGATGAGAGATGGGTTTTTTGAGAAGTGATTGGATCATTAGAGCTCTGAGATCATCCATGGATTCACTCATTGATGGATTCATACTGGAGTGGACTACTAGGAGGTGGTGGAAACTGTAAGAGGTGGAATCTAACTGAAGGAAGTAGATCACTGAAGCTATGCCTTAGGAAGGGTAGGCTGGCACCCTTCCTTTCTCACTCTCTCTCTCTGCTTCCCAGCCACCATGAGGTGAGCACCTGTGCTCCACCACATCCTTTCCACCATGATGTTCTGCCTCACCTCAGGTCCAGAGCAACAAAGCAGGCTGATCTTGGAGTAGAACCCTCTGAAACCATGTGCCAAAATAAATTTTTCTTCCTCTAAGTTGCTTTTCTTGGACGTTTTGTCACACTGACAAATAACCTGACCAACATAGCCACTGCTGGATTATATGGTAAGAGTATGTTTAATTCTGTAAGACATTGTAAAACTGCCTTCCACAGTGGCTATACCACCTTCACTTCCACCATCACTGGATGGGAATTCTTGTTGTTCCACATTCTTACCAACACATTTTGTTGTCAATATTCTGTGTTTTGGCTATTTTAACAGGTGTACAGTGGCATTTCATTATTATTTCAATTTGTATTTCCTGATGGCATATGATATGGAGCATTTTTTCATATGCTCGCTGGCATTTTTTGATGGGGTGTCTATTTAAGCCTTTGGCACCTGAACCTAGTTTTTTTTTGTTGAAAATGTTGAATCTTTCTTAAAGAGACTTGTTCCTTTGGGTTCAGTTCAAGGACAATTTTCTATTATCCATTCTGATTTTTCCTTCTCTGTATTATTTATATGCAATACAGTTTTTTAATTATTTTTTTATTCTAAGATAATATAATTGACAGCAGAATGCATTACATTTCATATTACACATATAGAGCACTTTTTACAAATCTCTGGTTGTATGCAAAGTATATTCACACCATTTGTGACTTCATACATGCACTTAAGGTAATGATATTCATCTCATTCTAACATCTTTTTTTTTTTCATCACCCTTTTGCCCCCTCCCTTCTCCTCCCTCCCCATTGGCCATTCTAGTATTCCTCTAATCCTCCTATGCTCCCCATCCCAACCCGACTGTGAATTGGCCTCCTTATATCAGAGAAATCATTTGTCATTTGGCTTTTTGGGATTGGCTAACTTCACTTAGCATTATATTCTCTAACTCCATCCATTTTCCTGCAAATGCCATGATTTTATTCTGTCTTATTGCTGAGTAATATTCCATTGTGTGTATATACCACATTTTCTTTATCCATTCATCTACTGAAGGGCATCTAGGTTGGTTCCACAGTTTAGCTATTGTGAATTGTGCTGCTATAAACATTGATGTGTCTGTGACCCTGTAGTATGCTGTTTTCATGTCTTTTGGGTACAGACCAAGGAGTGGGATAGCTGGGTCATAAGGTGGTTCCATTCCAAGTTTTCCAAGGTATCTCCATACTGCTTTCCATATTGGCTGCACCATTTTACAGTCCCACAAACAATGTATGAGTGTGCCTTTTTCTCCACGAAGTCCCAATGACATTCCTCATAGAAATATAAAAAGCAGTCATGAAATTCATCTAGAAAAATAAGAGACCCAGAATAGCTAAAGCAATCCTTAGTAAGAGGAGTGAAGCAGGTGGCATCACTATACCAGACCTTAAATTATATTACAGAGCAATAGTAACAAAAACAGCATGGTATTGGCACCAAAATAGGCTGGTAGACCAATGGTACAGAATAGAGGACACAGAAACTAACACATATAATTTCAGTTATTTTATATTAGACAAAGGCGCCAAAAATGTACATTGGAGAAAAGATAGCCTCTTCAACGAATGGTGCTGAGAAAACTGGAAATCCATATGCAATAAAATGAAATTAAACCTACATCTCTCACCATGCACAAAATTCAACTCAAAGTGGATCAAGGATCTAGGAATTAGACCAGAGACACTACACCTAATAGAAGAAAAAGTAAGCTCTAGTCTCCAACATGTTGGATTAGGGCCCAAGTTCCTTAATAAGAATCCTGTAGCACAAGAATTAATACCAAGAATCAATAAATGGGATAGACTCAAATTACAAAGCTTCTTCTCAGCAAAAGAAACAATCAGTGAGGTGAACAGAGAGCCTACTAATTGGGAACAAATTTTTACCACATGCACATCAGATAGAGCACTAATCTCTAGAATATATAAAGAACTCAAAAATCATAACACCAAAAAAACAAATAACCCAATCAATAAATGGGCCAAGGAACTGAACAGACACTTCTCAGAAGAAGATATGCAATCAATCAATAAATACATGAAAAAATGCTCAACCTCTCTGGCAATTAGAGAAATGCAAATCAAAACCACTCTAAGATTTCATCTCACACCAGTCAGAATGGCAGCTATTAAGAACACAAACAACAATAAATGCAATACTTTTTTATTCAGTCCTTTACTTATAGTTTCCCCCCCAATTTCATTCACGATTTTCCCTGGGAGGTCTTATCTATAACTATGGCTTCATCTCTTTGTTATTTTGATCTCTATATTATCTCAGTAAATTTCATTACTTGAATGTCCAAGTTGAAAATCTAAGTATCACTTTGGACTCATTTGTGACCTTCACTGTGACTCCCAAATCTGTTTGTTAGCGTGCCTTATTAACTTGACAGCTTAGTGTACACACATTAGACTTTCACTCATCTCCTAATGTACTTTGTCTTTTGAGAATGTTCCATTCAAATAGATTAATAATAGTTACACATAAAAATCATAAGCAAAATGTTTTCAGATGTTTTAAGTATAAGTGAAGAACCAGTAGGCCAAAAGATTACAAGTTATTGGCAGAATTCATTGGATGTGTTAAGTATAAGGTAAGTGTGAATAAAGCATAAAATAAGTAGGTATAAAATAAAGTATGTATGACAGGAATGAAAATACCAGAAGATACTCAATATTTCTGAAGCACCTGATACTAAATTTACAATAGGTGCTAGAGTATTCAAGATATTCTGAACATACATTGATAAAACCCATTTTGGTTCCATGTGACCTTAAACTAAAACAAACACATAAATGCATGAATGTGTATCAAACTTACAGGTAAATTATGACCACACGTAATTGTCCTTTAGTTTCTTTGATAGAGAAAATGTGGGCTATTGGCCCAGGGAACCTTCTTTGGGTTCTCATGTCATTTCATGACTGTTTTAAGTTATTTCTTTGCAATAGTGTTAAAGTAGCCAGTAAGCGTGGATTTACCAAACAATAAATAAATAATCACATAAGTAATTGAAAATTCCTATTTTATAACTGTTATAAAAGAAAGGTAGAGGCTATAAACAGGAATAACTAATAAGGATTGAGAATTAGGAAAGACCCACTTAAAGAAGTGAACTAAGCAGTAGAACAATAGAAATGAGTGAAAGCTAGAGGAGGGACAACCTCTATATGGACTAGCAAGTTGTAGATGCTAGTGTCCCAAGAACTTAGTGCATTTTGGGTATTGTGAAAGTTGCTGATGCATTTTGCCAAGAGGTTAACTGAGATGAAGTTATATAGCTAGATAGAGTGAAATCATGCATATATGTGAAGGATATTTATGTTTGTTCTTAAAGCAGTGGGCATCTATAGAAGAGTTTTAAACATAAGAATGATATACACTGATTAGTATATTCAGAAGGTTAGACTGTATTTCTTGAATAAGGATACATGAAGAAAAGTGAAGATGGGCATAAGCCATGGACAAATGAGAGGTATTTGTCTCTCAAATGAAAAAATGTTTTCATTTGAGAGACAATAGTCTTCTTGTGTCCTCACAGTGTAGAAAGACAAAATGCAAACTCACCGCTTTTAAGAGGAAACTATACCATCATTAGGATTCTACCCTTATAACCTCATCTATGGTTAATGACCTCCCAGAAGCCTGTCTGCAAATAACATCACATTAAGATTGAGGGTTTCAATATAAGAATTTGGAGGGTGCATACAAGTCAATCCAAATTAAATAGAATAGATTTAATATTAATAATAGACTCCCAGGATAAAAATATAAATATCAACTCTTCCAAACCTGATACATTTTAGATAAATCTAAAACCTAAGTCACATTAAGTTAGAAAAATATGTTTTTTAATTCTATAATTCTTTGGTATTTTTAATAACTATGAGTTTTTAAAGGCTTTGCACTTGTATTTATTATTCCTAAATACCAGCAAAAGTATATTTATAACTTCTACTTGATATGTTTTATAAGAAACTCCTCCAAGGATAAGTAAAAAATATTAAATAAATGTGGACATAGGATAATATCATATTATTTTACAGTGCTTGTCACAAGCCCACCATGGTCCTATTAATATATGAAGACATATCTGCAAAATAGAAGAAAGAATGAACTCAGTTATCACTTTCAACATTTGGAATTAATATATTATGGGCCTACTGTTTAGGCAAGTAGTCTCATCTTCTCAATCTAATATTGCTCATAAAATATATTTTAAAATTTGCAAACCTATCACAAATAGAATATAAATATATGTATACCCCTTCACCTAATTTCAACCTACTTATGCCAATTTGGCTCTTCAGGAGAAAAAAAAAAAAAAAAAAAAGCCTACTTCCTTTTTGATCTGGGATAGAAACTAGTATAAATAAAATCATAATATCCTTTTCCTTAATTATTTATGATGGAGAAGTTTTGAGTTATTGGCAATTAGAAAAAGTATGGACATGAGGAAATAGAGAAAATGTGCTAAGGAAAAAAAAAAAGAAGTTTTCCACTGAATTTGTCATTTCCCTCATTTCGATATTTCTAAAGTTAGTACTAGTAATAGTAAATTGCATTTTATTGAACAAATAAAATATACTCTTATTAACCTAAAATCCTGAGGAGTTATTAACAGTGACCCAGTTCACTATGAACCACCTTTCCATAGGAAATCTTTAGTTGGTTCCTTCATTCATTATCATAATAAATATCAATTAAAAATCTACTGTGACCCAACCATTTTGAAAACACTGAGTTTACAGCATTACAAGAAACATAAGACTTAGTCTTAGGGAACATTTTTTGTTCTTGACAACCCTAATGCATTATGTGTTCTTCTCTTAATAATCATAACAGTTATTTGCCAAGTTTCTTACTTCTGTTTGAAAATATAAATTGCTTCTGGGCAAAACTACATCTTATATTTCTTTGTATAACTTTACCCAGTAGGTGATCAATATATACAGGTATGAAGAATATTTATTTTTAATGCATAGGAATATAATATCACTCTTTATATCTCACATTGATTGTGCTGCATCATAAGCTCATTTCCTCAATTTTAATTGACATTAATTTTATTTTCTTTCATTTATGGAGTCAAAAAGACATTCTGACATTATAATTTCAATTCCATTAGCTTTCCATGAAAAGAAAGATGATTTTGACATCTTAATATTCTCAATTTTATGATCTTGTAGAAATTGAGAATAGAATGGTGGTTGCCAGGGGCTGAGGAGAGGATGGCGAGGGGAGGGATGCAGGAGGGTTGATCAGTGGGTACCAAGTTACAGTTAGAAAGGAGGCAAACTTTCTGGTATGCTATTGAACTACAGAGTAACTGTAAATTATGATAATATACTCTACATTTCAAAAAGCTGGAAGAAACTAGTTTGAATGTTTTCACCATAGAGAAATGATACATGTTTGAGGAGACAAATTATCTTAATCTGATTAAAACATTATACAATATATACATATTGAAATATCATGGAGTGCCCCCAAAACAGGTACAATTTTTGTTTTTAATGTACCAGTTAAAATAAATAAGTTAAAATAATTTTTCAACTTTATACTTTTATTGCAAATAAGGACTATTAAATGTAATACTGCACATCCAAAAATTCTTTCTTTAACCTGTCACTTTGGCATTAGAAACTATGAAGAATATAGAAAATATGAGTAATTTTTAAATGACATTACCACTGACCATCCTACGTCTGAAGATAAGCAATGAAAATGACAATCAATGCACCTACCCATGTTGGATTAAAAAAAAAAAAAAAGTCTATCCAAAATCCATGTTCAATAAATTCTTTTGTTTCTTAAAAAGAAATGGAAATGCCATCACTTATCTGGTCTTCTTTGTATCTCATATCTAAACAAACAAGTGGGGAATTTAATAACTTTGTGAAGATCCCAGGTGAAACTCTCCCTTCAGTGAAAGTTTATCTCAGAATACAGTTTAATCTAATTAGGTAAGCTTGTTCTTTCTATGTAACTTTAATTAATGTAATAGCTGACACTCTCTGATGTAGAACATAATAAGAATTCTCAAGTTGCCTGTAATGAGAGTTTTGCTGTTCTTTGGGGAATCTTCCCAAGAGGGACAACTCATCATCTGGGTCAGAATTGTTTTCTGTAGGGACAGTGATTGCTTGGAATGTAAAGTGCCTATTGCACAATTTGAAAATTGAAGAAAGGAAGAATTCTGTTGCAGTATTCTGACTATGAATTTTTTAAAAATATATCTTATGTAGTTTTTAATTGTTGTTAATATTATTATTTTCTAGCAAAGTCACTATCTATGTCTTAAGAGTTATGGTAGAATTATTTGATGCTTATTATTAACAGAAAATAGTACTTCATGGAAAATGACCTGCTTCTCCAGATAAAGAATAATTTTTCATATGATGCAGATGTTTAGACACTAGGCTTTTTTCATTCCCAGGGGAAGAATGATACAAGCAGAATGCTGGTTGGAATACTGGTGGGATTGTACTTAGCCATATAAAATGGACAATGGCAGCAAACATGGCCTAACAAGATAAAGCTAGTATATGACTCAGAGAACGTGCTAATATTAAGTTCATGATGGAAAAAAAATATTGTTGTCCCATGGTTGAGTGTTCAGTCTCTTTTGGAACCCAATGGCATGCCAGAAGGCAAGCCAAATGGCAGGTAAACCCTTTCTTTAGATGGCATTGCCTTTCTCCAGAACCAAAGTGGTTTGCAGTGTGATTGCTATTAGAGTAGGACAGGTCCTCCAAAAAACATTGTAATCTACCTGATACCTCCAGCACCAACCAATTTGTAGAATAATGTAATCCAAGTGACAAGGCAGCTTGAATCTCAGCATGGACCTGCCTTTCTTGCTCTGGGTCCCGCCAGTACACTGATCTGAAGCCATCAGATGTAGAGACCAAACCAGAATTCCCAAATGCAGTATTTGGCCTCCAAAATGTAATTAATCCCATCAAGCATTCATCATTTTCTTAATTATATGGAATGCAAAGTAAAATTTCTGTGTCTTTTAATTGATAAATAAAAATAGTATGTACTTTTATATACTATATCATGATGTTTTGAAGTATGTATTCATTGTGGAATGGGCTTGATTGAGCTAATTAACATAAGAATTTATCTTAAATACTTGTCATTTTTGCAGCAAGAACACTTAAAATCTCTTTTAGCAATTTTCAAGATATAGTACATTTACTATAGTTACCATGTTGCATAGTAGATCTCTTGAACTTAATCCAATTCTCCTGGCTTCTAGGAGTTCAACTTTTTTTTTTTTTTTTTTTTTTTTTTTTTTTTTTTTTCTTTCTTCCCCTTCTTCTTCTTCCTTCTCCCCCCACCACCTCCTCTTGCTCCTCCTCCTTCTTCTTTGTCTTCTCTCTCTCTCTCTCTCTCTCTCTCTCTCTCTCTCTCTTTGTTGTTGTTGTCGCTTCTTACTCTGAGCTATATCCCCAACACTTTTTAAAATTTTTAAAATTTTGAGACAAGCTCTTGCCAAGTTGTCCAGGTTGGGCTTGAACTTGTGATCCTCTTGCCTCTGGCTATCAGGTAGCCAGGTTTACAGATATGCAAGACCAGAACTGACTGATGGCAACTTTTTGAAACTTTACATATAAAGGAAATCAGTTTCTATTTGTCTTTCTGTGCCTTCCTTGTTTCACTTAATATTAGGAACTCCAGATTCATCCAAGTTGTTGCAAATGCCATGTTTTCTTTCTTTAGGATTGAATAGTAACCATTGTGTACATACACCAAACTTTCTTTATCCATTCACCCATTGATAGATACTTAAGTTGATTCTGTATCTTGGCCATTATGAATACTACTATAATAAACACAAAAGTACAGATATCTTTTCAACATACTGATTTTGTTTTCCATACTGGAAATACTCAGTACTGGGATTGCTGGATCATATTTTTTTAATTTTTTATAGAATTTCCTTACTGTTTTCCATAATGACCTTTTAATTTTATAGGGGATGTTAGCATGATCCAGAACATTAGACATCTAAAAATAATTCATCCATATGGCAAGCCTTTGAATCTTCATCGTATTATGTCTCTTCCACTGTCATTTGCATGCTTCATTAAGATATTCAAAATATTTACCAGTTCCTTCTCAGCAGGTGCAATTAGCATGATATCACCAATATGGTAGACTAGTCAAGTGTTATGTGAAATGTCAAGACAGAGTCCCCATGGTCTATATTATGACAGATAACAGCAGAGTTAATGGGAGTCCCAAGAAAGTGAGATCTGTTTAGAATAACTATGGCAAATTCTGTCAGGTTGCACCCACATGAAGCTAGCTGTCACAGCAATGGCTGCTATATCACTCAAGGTTTTCCACAGAAACAGAAACCATAGAGGTTGTATGTGTACACACACATATGTCTGTTTGTGTGTATGTGTGTCTCACACATATACAAGATATTAGAAGGGACTGGCTCATATAATTATATAGACTGTCAATCCAAATCTGCAATATTGGCTGGAGGGCTAAAGATCCATGAGTGTTGATAGTGAAGATAATTTTGCCAGAAATTCTCTCTTGCTTGGGTGAGGATCAGTATTTTTGTTCATTTCAAGCTTTTGACTGATTGGATGAGGTCCACACACATTTTGGAGGAAAATCTTCTTGAACAATTAAAATGCTAATCTCTTCCAAAACCCCCTTACAGAAACAAGTAGAAAAAATTTGAACATGTATCTGGACACTCTGTAACAGGGTCAAGTTGAAATAAAATAATCATTAAAGTTGGAGTGAAAGATGGACCAAGAGGACATAATGTGAGGGGACAATAAGGTAGCAAATAGACCTTTTCTCTGAGAAGTTGCAATATAATATAGAAATGCATTTAAAAGGTAAATGCACACAGACACGTCGTACAGAAACAAAGGGCATAATGTTCCCTGAGTACAGACAGCAAGAGGGCACATTGTCTATAGAGAATTACCCAACAATAACAAACTGGTTACAATTTGGTCTCCTATTTTATTTACATCATGTTCCGTCAGTTCTAAATAATATCAAAAATAAAATCTTTCTTGAAAAACATCTTTGATAGGCCTAAATTCAAAATACTAGTAAAGTTCCTGTGGAATTTTAATAATATAATATGTATGTCAGATTGAATTTAGAAAAGTTTAATTACTTATCCATTAATCAAGAATGAATTATATGTAGAAGTTAATTCAAGGAAGTCCAGTTGTGCATACCATCCCTGACTTTGCAGCACACATTCATTTTGAGACTAGGTTTGCAACTGTTTGAAGTCAATCAAGCTCTCTTCTGATGCTTTTCTTTTTTTTTTTTTTTTTTTCAATCCCTGTGGCAGATATATTCTTGCATTTTGTCAGATTTCAAATAAACAATGAAGGCACAGTCATTATAAAATGAAGAAATGGAACTTGAACCACTCTAATTTAATCATTTTATGTGGAAATTGTTTTCTTAACCTTAGAGAGTTTACTCATTTGGAAATGTTAATCTATTACATTTTACTTGTTCATTTTATTCCTATCATTGTATTATTTTTTTTTTTTCACGAATGTCATGAAAAATAATAGAAAAGTTATACAATTAATCTGTTCTTGGTGTGAAATAATAAAAATGGGGATTAAAAATTATCTGCTCTGATGTCAAAGTACTATACGTGCTGCTAAGATTGTCCTAAGTAGTCTCACATAAGGGAAACAGGCAAGAAGAAGAATGGAATTCTAGTTATGGGTCAAAGGAGGAAGAAATCAGGGAATTAAATTAAAAATTTGAATTTTTTGAAGTCCCATATCATATTACTACTTATGAGAAATATAAGAAATTTATAATTTGGTAAATTGTTATAAATAGTGTAAATTAGAATAGTGTAATGCTAAAGTTTTCATATAAATCACTTGTGGTTTTTGTATCTGCCCTTGCAGACAGGCATATAGAATAAGGGAAAATACCACTATACTATTATTATAATGAATGCTTCTGAAAGAAAAGGACTAAAGAATTACATTCTTAAAATTTTAAACAACTAATGTGCTCTATATGTGTAATATGAAATGTAATGCATTCTGCTGTCATTTATAACAACTTAGAATAAAAAATAAATAAATTTTTTAAAAATTTAAACAACTGTGTAATTTGGGGTGTCACATAGAATTCTCTCATCGTTCTATTTGTATCTATCCCCTACTTGACAGGAAAGCAACACTTTCAAAGATCTATGCAGCAGTCAATTACAATGACTGTACAAGTACCTAACATACCTACTTCCATTATTCTTTAACATTCCCAAGCTCTCCTTTTATCTTTACTTCTACATCTAATTCTTCTACATATAATTCTTAATTTCTAATGCCACCTTATATTGTATTTTAAAGTCAGGTAAGTATATGAATTATCCCTTCAAATGCTTATAAAATTCAAGAAGGTAAACAAAAGAATATATTTATCACAGTTAGTATATGACCTGAGTGAACATATAATAGTACTTTATAATACACCATAGTTATTTTTGGGGTATGCATTAACAGAAAGTGAAAGACATCATAATAATTTCTGATTACTTTAAATTTGAAGACAAACGTTAGAAGTGGTTTGGTTGGACAACCTCCAGTACCCATGGCTATAATTAATCTTGAGTCCAGACTGTCATTGTATCTCTCCTCTTCTACCCATGAGAGATTTCACTTCCCTCATCCAGAACTTTTGTAATATATGCACCTGGCTGGGAGATTGACATCAATTGTCCACTTCATCCTGAATGTGGGATTGCTTGGTGTTTCTTCCACAGTGGGTTCTCTCTGGTGTGGTACACAAAAAGTGGTCAGCATTTCACCTACACGCCATTTTGACTGGCTAAGCTCTTCACTACTGTCCAGGAGACCATCAATATCCTCACCACTGGCCACTGCTCTCTTCATGTGAAGTAGAGGACAGTTTGATACAGTGAGATTTCACATTACCACTTCTCTCCTGCCTCTCCAAAGTGGGGTTGTTATGCAGCATCTTGAGTACTTGTCACTCCTTGCTCTTCTGTTCCAATGAATATTATGTCATTGATGGCACCAGTGTGTTGATCTGTAGAACACTAAAATAGAGATCAAATCCATTTGGATAAGACCATGAATAAATGCTTTCTGATAAGTTTAGTATATTAAAAAGAATACATTCATCGGGTGTGGTGGTGCAGGCCTGTAATCCCAGCGGCTGGGGAGGCTAAGGCAGGAGGATCATGAGTTCAAACCCAGCCTCAGCAACTTACGGAGGTGCTAAGCAACTCAGGGAGACCCTATCTCTAAATAAAAATACAAAATAGGGCTGGAGATGTGGCTCAGTGGCCGAGTGACCCTGAGTTCAATCCCAGGTACTAAAATATAAGAATACATTCACCTGCTAGCTAGTCACATACCCATATACCAGAAAATACATTAATTTATGTTAGTGAAGATATAAAATTCAACACAGTGAATGAAACCGGGACTATTACTCATTAAATTTATGGTAGTCCTCTGGCATATACATAGATCCGTCTTATAGTTGCAGGAACCAAACTAGTGAATTAAATGAGAATATAAAGGTGGCCACCAACCCTGCATCCTTAATTTTTTTGGGGGGTAGCATTCAGCCTCCATCTCTCTCAGGGTATGATACTATCTTCAATTTGGCTCATAAGGTAAGGACAGTGTCAGGTACTTTTAAGTGGACTTTCCTTCCATAATAGCTTTTACTCTACTGTAATAGATTCAATCAGAAGTCAAAGAACCAATTGGAGAATTTCACCAACTGCTAAGCATGTCTAGTTCAATGATACATTTGGGAAATTGGAAATGAAGACCAAATTCTCACTGTGAGCTGTACCTGATTGAGAACTTCATTATTACCTTATTCACAAGTGCCCCAACACTAACAGGGATCTGTAGTGACACTTTGGGTCTCCAGCTATCAAGGAAAATGTGAACCAAAACCCAACAATACTTGAAAAACACATGCATGTATCCCTCCCTCATATATGAATATCTTAGTAAAGAGGTGTGATCTGTGGGCCAGAAATTGACTCAGTTTTGGACATTGGACAAGGATTCATGAATATCTGTTAGAATAGTTAACACCAGCTCATTCATCACCTAACTCTTTGATCATAGCTAGTGAGCAATAGGCTTGCTGGTACTTATCTATCATGCTGCCAGACACCGTGTTATATTAGCTTTACATCCCATGACTATTTATTACAAGCCTGACATTACTGTTCATTAATTGTGTACACCTTATTTCTGATGGTCAAGTGCTGCCTTTGGTATTGAATTACTCTATCATTCCAACAGTTGCTGGGACCCCCCACGACTGAAAAATAAATAAATGAATAATAAATATGAAATTCTCCTCTGATATGCACCCCAAAACTACAGAGGCAATCCACTACTTTTTCCTGGCTATCCTTGGCAAGGCCTTCATCAGTGTACTTTCTATTGTTTTGTTAAAGTGTCTTCCATGGCATCCAGAGAAGTAACTAATGATTTTTCTCTTCTTATACAGTAGATCTATTCTAACATGACACTTGTACATATCATCTCTTTTCTCATTTAGAAGGTATAGCACTTCCCTTGTTATGTCCTCCTAGAACTTATTGACTATAAATTATTGATGTGATGACCAGGAGGGAAGAGGTAGGCAAATTTCATAGAGGGTGATTTTTGTCTTGTAGGAAGCCTATGTTATTTGTGACTTTATTAAATATTGAGGCACATTACACCTTTTTTCCCCCTCTTAATTTTGTAAGATCTGAATTCCTTTTAGACAAAAAGGTTTGCTTGAATTCTCTGGCAAAGTCAATTAGACCTGGAGTTTCCTTTGTGAGAAAATTTTAGTGATAGATTTGACTTGTTTTGATACATTCAGCCTACTATAACAAGACACCTTAGAGTGAACAGAAATTTGTTTATCACAGTTTTGGAGGCTGAGTTGTCTAGAACAAACGTGGCAACAAATTCTGTGTCTGCTTAGGGCTTATTTTAAGGTTGATAGAAGGCCCTTCTAGCTGCGTCTTGCATGGGAGAAAGGACCATGCAGCTGTCTGGGAAGGCTTTTACCAGAGCACTAATCCCATTCATAGGGTAGAGACCTCATAACCTAATCGCCTCCCAGAGGCTCCCCTCCTAATATGATGACATTGATGATTACACTTTCCACATATGAACTTAGGGATTGAACACAAACACTTGGGTATTAACACAGTTATTTAATACATAGAGAATATTCATACTTTTATTTGTATGATTTCTAATTATTAATAAAAATATTAAATTCTATTTTATTGATTTTAAGAAATAAATCTTCATTTTTTTTAAACTTTTCCTTTCTTTTTATTCCTTTTCTATTTTATTGATTCCTACTCCTTTTTATGACTCCACTTCTTATAATTGTTTCAGTTAGATTTTTTTCTGCAGTTTCTTGATATGAAAGATTGAGTCATTGATTTTTCAACCTTTCATTTTAAATACGTGCATTACCTCCTAAGCATTACCTTAGCTAAATCACACAAGTTTTTATATGTCATATGTTTGTCGATAATTAGCTCAAAATCTTTCAGACTTTCATTGTGATTTTGCATTTGACCTATGAGATATTTAAAAGTATATTAAATATTTCCAAATATTTGCAGATCTTTTAATTTTTGTTAAAAATTTTTAGAATTATTTCTTTCTCATTTTAGTTGTGGTGAGAAAACATAATTAATTCATTGAAGTGTTTGGAATATGATTCATGTGCACAAGAAAAGAATGTGCTTCTGTCACGGCTAGAAACAGTTTCTACATATTTCAGTTAGGGTAAAGTTTGTTTTTGTTGGAGATTTTTTGTGGTATTTCTTAAACTTATTTTTTATTTATTTTTAAAATTTATACAGGTTAAGGTTTTAATCATATTCAGATTTCATATATCATACATTATCACTGACATTCATTTTTACTACTGGTAATTTAGATATAAGTTACTAAAATCTCCCAACATAATTGTGAATTTATGCATTTTGTTTTTAGTACTATCAACTTTTGCTTCAATATATTGCAGTCATATTGTTGCATTCACACAGCTTTTGAATTATTCTACTTTTCTTTTAAATTGATCTATTTTATAGATATTTTATAAGCATTCTTGCTTATCTCTCATAATCTTTCCTTTATTAACGTCTACGTTAATATAACTAAATGTTATATTTTAAGCAGCTTCATATTGCATGGCATTTATTTCGCCATGATTAAACTTTCAACTATCCCTGTCCTTATATTTGAATTGTGTTCTTTACAAGTCTCATATTTAAATAGCACAAGTAAATCTTTTTAACATTATTTTGCAGTCTGACATCCAAAGTAATTTAATTGAAGTATTTAATTCATTTATATTTAATTTGATTAATTATATAATTTGTTTTTGTTTAGTATTTTACTCTTAGCTTTCTCTTGAATCTATTTATATGCTTTTTTCCTTTTTTATCACTTTTTTCTTTTTATTGTCTTTATTCCTTTTTTAAAGTTGACAGCTATACATTCTTGTACTGTCCTTTTACTTACATTAGATATTACAATTTGAATTCTTGACACATTATAACCACAAAGAATGAAATCACTGAAATTAAAATGCTTGGATTTACTAAGTGTGTATGGATTTCCCTTCAAACAATCAGTCTTTCCTGAACAGAATTTTAATTTGGATGCATACACTCTAGTATAAAATGCATTCTGGCAGCGGTAGTGCTAACAATAAAATCTAGTTATTGTAGTAATCGATGAGAACGCACACATCTAGTTCTCGGTACCACTACCAACTACCAGGTTTCCTTTAGAATGATTTTTGCCTATCTCCCTGCGCAACATTTCTCTTGGTTCCCATTCAGTTTTCAAAACGGATTCTCCATTTTTCCTGAAGTTTTATGAATTATTCTATAGTCCTTCAAATTGTTTTTTCTTTTATCTGTAAGTATAGGTTCACAACCAAAATGTGTTAAGTCAATAGTCTTTATGTTAAGAGGCGGAATTTAAGTCTAATCCAATTATTTCAGATTACTATTATACTATTAATCATAACACTATTTTCTTTCAAAAATGTTTTCACATCTGTAATAATTTTAATACCAGATTAAGCTCCAGAAAGATTGGAGATATTTGCACTTTCCAAGTATAGTGCAAAAAAAATTTTTAAACTTAATTCTGAATGTCTTTGCCAATATTGGTTGCTATACTTATATTATTTATCAGCACAAAGATTAAAAACACAATTTAACTTTCATCTATTTATTTATTCATGAGGAAAATAACTCTGTTAAACATTTATTGAAAATTTTTATTTCATAATTTAAAATTTGAAGCTATTCATCCACTTATCCCTTTACATATTAAGGATGATAACTTTTTTTTCATCATTGAAGGTATTTTTCCATTTTTTACTTCTTCTTTATGCTTGTTTATAATGTATTTTTAGTTATAAGATCAAATCTACAAAATTTCTCTTTTATAATTACTACTGTCAATGTTAATACTTCCCTCAGCTAAGTATTCTATTTATTTTTAACACACTTGATCATACTTTATGGTCTTTAACATTTATATTTAAATATTTCTCATAAATTAATTGGCAGTGTTTTTCTGTTTTTTAAGCTCATATAATAATGGTGCTTCTTCCACTTGATAACCATTTCAATTTAGTTGGATGTGGTCTTGTATGAGTATCAGTACCTTAGTACATGCCTCTTAAGGTAGTCCTGAGGACTGAGTAAATAAATACAAAGCAAATATTAAGTGAATACATGTAAAGAAATTAGTAAGGTGTTGCTGATATCATTCATCAATCATACTGCTAGAAACCTTAGTTTAGGAAAAATTAGAAAGAGATATATACATAATTATATTCAACATACTTGCATAAAAGGTTTTTTTTAATTATACAAGGATTTCTACAACAGATTCTTTAAAAAGGAACAATCACAATATAAAACTAGGATTATTTTTGATGAATGATAGTAATAAATGAGGAATTCATTTATATTCCTAAATATACATTCGTAGCAGAAGGTTATAAAAAGTTACAAACCACATATATAATATCAAATCATTTTATAAATAAGTAGTGTGTATGTGTATGTTTTCATGTGTTTGTACTTAGAACAATACTTGTGAATGTATATATAGGTGTACATAGATAGATGGATAAAGATTCTAATAAATCACAATTTATGTGATTTTTTTCTTTTTTTCATATCAATCCTTTTAAATTTTCTTCCATGAGCCTACATTATTGTATCTAATAATAATAATTTGAGTTACTTATTCTATGAAAAGAAATATTTGGCTCAATTGCACACAAAAATCAAAATTTGGAAAGCCATTTGTGGATTGCAGCAATAGAAAAGAGATCTTACTCTTTGCTATTCTTTACTATATAAGTCTTAGTTCTATTTCCTAACAATACCTGATCCAAGTGACTAATATCTGTTATAGGGTGAAATGAAAAAAAATAGTCATGAATAAAGTATTTCATAAATTTGGAAAATTGAAATTTTAAACAACATATAACCAAAAATTTTTCAAAAGCAAGAATCTGGGGAAATAGTCAAAATAGTCAATAACATCCTTATGCACAAAGCAAAGGAACTGCTCTGAGAAAAGGATTGGTAACATGAACTCTTTTAGTTTAACACTGTGAGGAACTAGCTCCTACACATCATATACGGTTCAATACTTATTTATATCTTTTGAAGCTCTTTTTGTAGGACACTCTGAAGAATGCTCATGTAAGAAGAATTAATAGGAGCACTACACATTCTGACATCATTCCATCAATGCCTTGTCATGCTAACTCTATTTTGTCCCTAGCACTGGCATTAATTTTATTGGTCATTGAAATGATTATCTGGTTGTAGTTTGAAAAGATTTTTGGTAAATGTTTTGCTACTCTTGTTTGTCACATTTCTTGGGTAGTGATTAAGAATGCTTACAGCTCGCACTATCAGTTTGTACGTTGTCAACTCTGTACCATGTACTTGAACTGCATTTGAGAAAAACTGCGCTTTTTTAAATCATAATATTATTTTCTAAATGTTTCATTATGGATAATCAGCCCAAACTTCCTTAATTTTGTTCTGATTTCCCATTTGTCTCTCTAAATATAAAAAAGCACATTACAAGAAGGCTTTTAGTGCAATGCAACAGAGATACAATCTCTTCTTTAAAAAGTACACTATTAAAGATTGTTTGGAATTTGCTAATTTTAATCACTTCTAAAAATTTTGCTAGCAAGCTTCTGACCAAAAACATCAATTTTAATGAAAAATTCAATGAAATTACAAGTTCTTTTACTGTCTCATCTGTGGAATAAGAGAATAGAGCTAGATGATTTACAAGTCCATGATTTTTGCAATTTATCAAGTAAGTAATGACTTCTAATATGAACCACCATTATCACAGGCATTAGGAAATCAAAGATGTGCTCTATGATACAAAATGGTATGTATATTCTCCCAGAATTTGTTCTCTCTTCCACGGTTGTGGTGGAGTCCAAAAATTGACAGACAAAATAAGACTCTATCCCCCAGCTTCCAAACCAATATAATGGAGTTATGTACACAAATTCTGGGTCTTGCACATCTTCCTCACCTTTTCCCTTTTCTCTCAATGTCTAAGATAGAGATGTAATAAAGATTAATTTCAACTTCATGGGCACTATGTAACTTGAATAGCAAGAAGCATAATTTTTTTTTCAAATTGACCAGTTTCAGAGTGGCAGAAGCTAGAGCAACTCTCACAGGCAAGAAAAGGGAAACTATATTTGGAGAACAGAAGAGGTCAAAAGAAGATTAATCTGTCCTGCCTGACATGTTGGAGTTGGAATACCTATGATGAACTGCTTATGATCAGATGGATGAGAAAAAAAACCTGTCTCAATAAACCAGTCTTATTACTTTTGTCTGCTTGTTTGTTTTTGCTAGAGCAACTTAATTGTATCCTAATATAGGATCCCTACATCAAAGGGTGTCACAATAAAGAGTGAGGAACATGTTATGATCACAAAATAAATCAGCAAATACTTGAATCACAGTATAGGTATTATAATAATAACATAATATAGCATAACTCAGTGTTCCAGAAAAGAAGGATCAACTTGTTCTATTTAAGGAAATCACTAAAACATTCACAGAAATAGGAGACATTTAGCTGGATCTTTAAGGATAAATAGTATTTTTTCTAGATATAAAAGAACATAAGGACATTCCTAGAACAGAAAATAGAATGTAAAAAATTCTCAATCCTCAAGTTGTGATAAGACAGGTCTTGCATGGAAAATATTGAGGAGCACATCATGACTGACACTGGAGGCATATAAGGAGAAATGGGGAGATTGTGGGTAAGATTCTGAAGGCAAGTAAGTTTTGGTCTTTTTCCTTTCAGTAATGTGGAGCTAGGAAGATTTACAAACAGAAGAATGACACCATCAGATTTGTTTCTTAGGAGGTTAACTCTGATGGCAATTTGAAAGATAGACAGATTGAAGGAGGGAGATATGTGAAAGCAAGATTAATCTTAACTTTGTGGAGAGTATATAACCTGAATAAAAAGAAATATACCTTTTTAAGATTGATTAGTTATTTTTTGTTGTTGTTGGGTTTTTGTTTTTTTTTTTTTTTTTTTTGGTACCAGAGATTGAACTCAGGGACACACAACCACTAGGCCACATCCTCAGCCCTTTTTTGTATTTTATTAGAGACAGGGTCTCACTGAGTTGCTAAGTGCTTTGCCATTGCTGAGGCTGGCTTTGAACTCATGTCCTCCTGCCTCAGCCTCCCAAGTTCTGGGATTACAGGTGTGCACCACTGTGCCCAGCTAAGATTGATTAGTTTTTAAGAAAACCAATAATAATTATCTTTCTGGCTTATTATGTACCTGCATCTTAAAAAATCCTAATGAACACCTATAAAATTCATTAAGATTATCATTAACTAAAGCAATCAATATGAACTTTTAATTTGTATGTGTTTACACGCATGCATATATATATATATATATATATATATATATATGAATGTATATATATATATACATATAGATGTATGGATATATATATACCCACACACTCAGAAATATGGGTGGATATAATTAGGTTTCACATGCATTTTATGTATGGATATCATTAACAAGTGAATTTCCAGGAAAAATTTACATATGTTCTGAACTGTGTGTAGGTAGAAGGCAAAACCAACCTAATAATTGATCTGTCCTGTCAGATAAGCATTCCAAGAGAAGACCAATTACATTAAGACCAAATTATACTTTTCAATTACACAGGTGAATCAATCCAACTCAACATGTCAAAGCATAAAAAAATGTTTTAGAAAAGACAGGCAACATACTAAATTTCCCTACCCATTACCTCCAAGTAAGTACTACTCAGAAGAGTAAAATGTCATTCTGTCAATATCTGTGAGCTTATGAAGGTTTCTAAACCCATCCATCATGATGACTTCCACTTAACTCTCCCACACTTCCTTAAAACATACTCCTTTATGAATTATCTTTTAAATGCTTTTTAATTCAAGAAAATCAGACAAGAATAAAATAACATGCCAAGACCCACTAGTGTCCCAGTATATATAACATCATCTTTCTAAATTTTGTTTCATTTTAAAACTTCTTCCTGAGTGAGGGTGTATGATGCAAAGGATAACATTAAAGTATGTAATAACTGATGATCAAAATTTTGTGTGTTCTAAAATTGTGATGCAAAAATTGAGGGGCACTGTGGAGTAAAATGAAGCAGGAAAAGCAGATTTAGATCATCCAGCATTCTTAAGCCCACTTAAGATTTTTGTCTTTCTTGATAACAATGGGATACCAATGTTTTACACAGAGACTGGTATAATCGGATTTGCCTTAAAGATCTCTGACTTAAGTTGGGAAAATGAATTATATGATATAAGAAGAAGTAAGGACAGGTAGGAAGTTATAACCATAGCTGCTGGAAGAAAAATAGGTCAAAATTAAAAAAATTTGTGTGTTCATAAAATTGTGATGCAAAAATTGAGGGGCACTGTGGAGTAAAATGAAGCAGGAAAAGCAGATTGGGGTAGATCATCCAGCATTCTTAAGCCCACTTAAGATTTTTGTCTTTCTTGATAACAATGGGATACCAATGGAGAATTTTACACAGAGACTGGTATAATCGGATTTGAATACCTTAAAAGATCTCTGACTTAAGTTGGGAAAATGAATTATATGATATAAGAAGAAGTAAGGACAGGTAGGAAGTTATAACCATAGCTGCTGGAAAGAAAATGATAACTTCAACCAGTTTATGGTAATAGCAAAGAGAAGTGGACATATTCTAAAGTGTTTGAAAGTCAAATAAACATGACTTTATGAGGGATTAGAGAGTGAGATGAGAAAAGTGAAGGGTAATAATAATATTGTACATAAACATGGTACTTTGCTTTTACAAAGCTTTTTCATTTCACTCATTTCAGACACTAAAAAAGAAATAATTGTTACTACTCTCAATTTCACAAAAGAGTAAAGAAATTGACAGAAGGTAGGGGACTTAATTAGGTCTTAAGCACTAGTTAGCATTTGGGTCTTATATGTGAACCTAGAAATTCTTTCTGCAAGTTCAAGATACTCCCCATTGAAAATCCACATACCTGACCTTTTGTGAGAGGCTAGTCCTTGAAAAGGCCTTTGAATAAAATCTGAGTACTAATTTATCTATTCACCTTTCAATTCTAATATCTCTGGGAAAAGAGCCCATTTGATTTGGAGCAGATTTCAAAGCAAAGAAAGATGAGGCCATAAGTCACACAGCATTCAAAAGCAGTGAGGAAGGGAAAAAAATAAAATAAAAGAAGGAAAAGGAAAACAGAACCCTCTGCCCCACAATCAAATCTAGGAGGAGTCATAGTCATACATGGTCACCAGAGTGATAACAATAAAAGTTAATTCCTCTCCAAGGCAGCAAGTTCAAATTCCAGTTATTCAAAGCACTAATTTCAAACATATGAACTGTCAAGTTTCTTATAAAGATTAGTAAACATTGGAAGCCCTTCTCTTCTATTAGCACAGTAGTTCATAAATATTTTTGAAACAGTGAATTGACGGAAGAGCAAATTGATGCACCTAGAGCTAGCTTGATGGAATTCCGATGGAAAGGTCTGTCTGTCTCCCTCAACACACAGTCACATAGCTCCCATAGTGTCTTTCATGGAGTGATAAGGACAACTAAATGTTAATTCATGATCAGGCAGAGAAAGAGAGAGTTACCTAGATAGCAATTCTGGGAATTTTCCCATTAACTAATGCCAAACCTATAAACTTATAATCCACCTAATAAATAAAATATTACTAACACAGTGAAGCTACCAGCAAGTTCTCTGATTTGATCCACTTGCCTCCACATACAGATATAATTATCTTGAATTTTTTTGTTTATCATTCTTTCACTTTCTTCATTCATTTCACATATGTAACCCACATAAGAGTTACTAAGCAATGTATTATTTTATTTTTGCTTGTTCTGAGTTTTGCATTGAAAATTTTATCATAATGTAGTCTTTTGTCATTTGCTTTATAAGTTCAAGATTTTATTCAAAATACCTCAAAAATGACACTAACACAACTATATACTATGACATTAGCCTTGGAAATCCACCAAATTAAAGGAATAAAGCAACAAAGAATTAAGAGTATGCCTAAGAAACAGCTTTCACCCAGTCATAGAGAAATCTACCCCTCACATCCCATTCAGCCATAACATATAACATGGTTATTCCCACATCACCGAAACTCCTCTATAGATAAAGGATTCAACTCTGTGTTCATCAGTGTTGGGGGCTGCCTTAAAAGGAACCTAACTTCTGAAAGCCTTGGCAGACCTTGGGAAAGGAAGCAGAAGTTTGCTTTCCTAAGGGATATTGGGAGCTATCCCTGGTACTGCCCTAGAATCAACCTCTCTAACCCCAACTTTAATTAGAAGTTGACAATTGAGCAGAGCCACATTAAGCCTCAACAACTGGTTGAGCTGATGGATCTGACAAAAACCATAGCTTCAGTTCTGAAAGTAATTTTGTTATGTGTTGAGCTCTGTATCTCCATTATACTTCCTCTTTTACCGTTTTTGCACCACACCCCTCTTTGATCCTCACCACCCCCATACCAAAACCTTATCTCAAAGGCATACTATCTTCAGACACTGGTTAATTGTATATACATATACCTCTTTTCATTTTTCTTCCCCCCCCCAAAATCCCGTATGATAGTATTTTAAAAATATTTTTAGTTGTTTATTGACCTTCGTTATTTATTTATTTATATGTGGTGCTGAGAATCGATCCCAGTGCCTCACACATGCCAGGCAAGTGTACTACCACTGAGACACAGCCTCAGCCCTGTATATTAGTACTTTAATTTTATTCTATAGTTCAGGAAAGAAGCTTAAGAGAAGCTAAACCAAAGTTATACTTCTAATAGGTGCAAAGATGCAGGACTTAATGATAAGTCTGCTCAATTCCAACTCTGTAGTGACTTTCCTACTTCCTCAACTGTAAACTGTCTGATCTGTACTTCTTTTTAGAATCCTTGAAACACCTACCCAAATATAAATATCTTGTGCTGACTTGTACCATAACACCATTTAAAAATATCTTACTTGAAACAATAACTAATATATATCAAGTGCTTTACGTGTGCCAGGAATTGTTCCAAACATTTACATGAAATCCTTACAACTTGATGAAATATTTTATGCTTTCTGTCATTTCACAGATCAAAAAACTGAAACACAGAGAAGGTTTTCAGATGCCAAGATTTAAACCTAGGAATTTGATTCCAGAGCCCATTTTCTTATAAAGTATACATTGTCCTTCCTTATCTTTAAACATTATCTTTGAGAAGTGTGTTTCATTCAAATTCTTTCCCAACTATTCTTAATTTTATTTTAAAAATAACATCTTCCTGTTATCACTCTCATATTGCTTTTTAATTAATTTAGGAAGTAGAATTATATGATCAATTTTCCTAATGGCTTTTAAACTAAAATTAATTATTAAATAAAATATTTTAATATTATGAATTTACACAGGCCAAATCATGAAAATATCCAATATCTGGTTATTAAAAGTAACTACAAATATTATAAGAATCAGATTTGAATGCACATTGAAAAACTAATGCCATATTTGAAGATAGCTTACCCATAGTCTGATGGTTTTCCTTTTATTTTAAGATGTTTATATTCTTTTTTTTTTTTTTTTAATGAGTTCAAAATGAATTGGGAAATGTCAGACCTTTTAAAATCAATTCAAAAAGAACGTCAAACCAGTAGGTTTCGTTCAGGGTAGTAGGAGCCTGTTCAGTTGTTTCCTCTCTCCCTCACTCTTTAAAATCCTCAATCACTGCCATTTCTGGTCTCGGCTTTCACAACACTTTACAGGCAGCTGAATGAAAGGGCAGAAGCTTCCTCTGAAACCCCAGTTATTTCAGCTCTAAAATCAGCTGAAAGGGATGCCCTCCCCAGAGACAGAAATGCATTCTCTCCATCATGAACCCGCAATGCCCTCAGGTTGTGGCAAGGGAGGAGTTTAGCACTTGAACCTGGATAATGCTCTCTCTCCCCTCTCTCTCTTTTTCTCTCTCCCTCTCTTAATCAAAGTAAACCATTCTTGTTCCATATGGCCTGTGGCACAATTTATTTAAAACAATATGGTGCATCAGAGAAGGTAAACAATAATAATAATACAGGAATAGCAATGTGCCCATAAATAATATAGGAAACCACATTGCCCCAGTACCTTCATGAAACGGGACTTCAATATACATATTTCTTATACAGCTTTATGCATGACTTCATTTCTATGGTTTGCACTTCACTGCTCTGTTGTGTCACTCTACCAATAAACCTATACATCATACCAAGTGAAATATGTTTGGTCCCTCTACTTGAGAAAGGGAGCAGTGTGACTTAGAAGAGCATGAGCCAGGATTCCAAAGATTAGAACTTGAGTTTCAGCCCTGCCACTTTCTGGCTCCTGGATGTTGGGTAAGTTGTATATTCGCTCTGAAATTCAGTTTTCAAATCAATGGGACAACCCTGTCCAACTCCCAGAATTCTTGTGGTGATTAAATGAGATAATGCCTGAGAAAACATTCTGAAAAATGCTGTCGCAACAAAGGATTCTTTTTTAAAAGGAGAAGCTTTACATACTTCAGATAAATGTACATAGTTTTACATTTTTACTTTAAAAATTTATGAATTTTTACTTTTCCTGAATTTACTTAATAGTACATTGGCTCATTGTTGGTATTTCTTTGTAGTTTCTTGGTATTTAAAATACTATGTTTACGTGAAAATTCTGAAGAGTTCCAGAGTTTCCTCAAAGTTGTTATATTTGAGAGTCAATAAAGAATGAAAAGTATGTGCTTCAGCTTAAAGTCTTCATTCTTCTTCAGTGAATTATTATAATTTCACTTTTAAATACTTGTATTTTTTTTGGTACCAAAAAAATTAGTGAAGTGAAAATAGAAAAGGATATTAACTAACACTAGTAGTTTCTAATCATGCAACATCCTTTCTGTTTGACTTTGGACGTCAACCTAATTTAGAAAATAATGATCTAACAGGTTCCACTTGACCAGTAATTCTCTCTTCAAATAATTTTAAATAATTTAGACATTGTGCACTTCTGGTAAGCTTTTGGACCTATGTCCGCACAATTGCATTGGTATTATTTATGTCAGAGTATGTCTTTGAAATGAAAGGTTTATTTTAATTTAAAAAATTATCTTTAAATCTTTTAGGACTTATCTTTTCAGATTTTTTTCTACAACTTCAGGGATATAGAAAAACATAAAAAATACTGTACAGAGTGTGAAGAACCTAAATATTATCTTAGCATACACAATCCATGTGCCACATTATAGTTGTAAATTAAGGTCTAGTGTGTTGCAGAAATCAGCCTTCCAGATCACAGTTTTCCTCCCTGGATGAGGCAAGAGTCAGCCAGTAAATATATGTGGTCAACCTCATATATGCCTCGCTGGGAGTTCACATGTATTTTTAACTGCCTTCAATTGTTAATGTATTCCTCAAATGAGATGCATCACCTTGAAGAATGACTTTTTGCCCTCTGGGAATAGGCCAAACAAGTATTTTCATTCACTATGATAATCAGTTCTACCTTCAGCAACATACAAACCCAAATTTAATAGGCACTGGTGATTAGGTTTTAAGTCAGAGAGTCATCACTGTCCACTGTGAAAAATAATAAGAAAAAATACAAATTATAACGAATTTGCCTTCAGGAGGCCTTGTTAGACATAATGGGACCATAACTATTTCTGGAGATGGTGAATAAATGTTTTTCCTTCTCATTATAGACATTTTTGAGTCACCAATTTTCAGTGATAAGAAAGATTTCCTTTAACTTGTGCTAAAGATATCTGAGGTCATTTGTTTTGTCCACTTAGTGTATAACAGTCTTGAAAGAAAAAAAGGACCACTTACCATAAAACACTTATTTAAATCTCTTAAAATGCTTAAAACCATATAGAGCCATTCCAGGCTACAGATAAATTTAATCTTATCCAAACCTTCCACTGTCAAAATTATCTAAGGCTTTTCTCCAACTTAAACTTTGCATTGGAATAAAAAAGAATTGTACAGACATTATGGAAAATAACAAATCAACCCTTAAATCAGCAGCTTAGGTTGTGGACAGTAAATGATACAGTGGTTCCACTTTCTTGGAACTGAGTAGCAGAAGAAAATGAAGAAAGATACTACTGACAGGGCAAGGATGATGGGAGCAGGCTCGCATTATGAATGATATGTTAAGTGATTGGCTCAGATGGAATCATGGGATTGCTGCTGCCTTGTGCAGAAGCTGATTTTCATTCTTATTGTTCACCTCGTAAGACTCCGACATATGGGAACAGGGAGGGACAGAAGAAGCCCTGTGTACATGCATTCCCTCTGCATATACATATTTAGAAATATTCTGAATATTCTCCCAGCTATCTAGAGTGCTAGGGAAAAATGCCTATCTCACACACCTACACACACACACACACACACACACACACACATACATACACACATATTTATATTTATGTCAGCAAGGTTTATTAGTTTTAATATTCATGTATGCTTTCTGCACTCTTCCCTGTGAGCTAAAGTGCCATATTCCTTTTTACTTGATAAAACCAAGGACATATATTTTCCTAACTCCAAAATAAGTGAAATGATAATTCAGTCCTCTATAATAATATATTGAAGATAAAAACAAAGAGGTATTATGGGCTGTTTTGATGTGCTTAGAGATGCATTCTATATATTTCTTTCTTCAAACCGGTAGACACTGCTTGATTCATTTGGTTGGCCTGAGAGAGAGAGAGAGAGAGAGAGAGAGAGAGAGAGAGAGAGTGTCAGCAGGGGTAAGGGAGGGTGATGGACCAGAAGTCAAAGGAAATGATTGTTACATGATGCAGTGTATTAGAAACATGTGCATAAAATTAAACATAATGTTGGTGTCAAAAGGTTCATTTACTAAGATTTTCTTTAAACTAATTCTCATTCCTACATAAATGTGATTAACTCAGCTTATTTAGATACTAATTCTTTTGTGCACCATTGCTTAAATTTATAGCATGACTAATGCGATAACTTTTGTTATTGTGAATTTCTAAACCTAAAGAAATAGACAATATGACCCACAACTCTCACTTTTTTTTACATATTTTAAAATCCAAATTAGTAGCCTGTCTACACAAGATTTTTTTCCCAGAGGGCAAATATAACAAGCATCTCTAATCCAAAGAACAAACAAAAAAATCAGAATGATTCAAGGTGTGATCTTATGGGCTTAACAATTGCTGTTTAGACTTGAACACACTCACACACACACACACACACACACACACACACACACACATACACAGAGCCAAGCTTATTAAGAAAGGGGAAATTTTTGAAAACTTTGTAATGATTGGTTCATCTACCAAATTCTCTGCAACAGATCATATTCTTTTAAGTAAACATTTTAACATTTACCTTAGGAAGGGCATAAATAATTTTTTAAGCAAAAAGCACATATATGAACCCCAAAACTAAATTTTACTTGAGCATGAACATTATTCTAGTCATAAAAATTCCCTTAAGATTTGGATGGAAGCGAAAAGAGTGAGATTAAAGGAGATTAAAAAAATGAGCAAATGCACCAATCAGCAAACTACTATAATTACTATGCCTTCCAAATTGATGATAGAGTTTTATACTTGTTAGTATTAGCGGCCTACAGATCTCATTTTCTAGGGTATAACCCAACAGGCATGTTCAGTGAATCCCCCTATACCACTCAGCTCACCCCCTGAGGGGAAATGCCACGTGCATTCAAATCAAACGTTTTCCTATCAAGTTCTCAACTAATGGCTTTCCTAGGAGACCCAAACCTGTCAGTCACCTACTACCTATTTAGACATGTTAAAACAGAATTTGTTGTTTATTTGTATTTCATTGAAGTGAGTCTGTTTTCTCATATTGAATTTGTATCCAAACCCCAGGTTGTCAATACTGCTTAGCTAGGGCTTCTGTTTGTTTTGTTTTTTCTCTGCATGTAATCCAGAAAAACGGTACTGTTCATGCCAATTTTCACCCTTCTATAAATTTATAGACAGTGTATTAACTAATTGTTTAAAGTTACCAGTGCTAACGTCATGAACTAAAAAAAACTTATGTTATTGAAAGGTGTTTTGTCAAAATCACAAATTGTTAATATACTACAGCCACAGCTCAACTTGTCTCCATATAGAAAAATAAGAAAGGAAAAAGATGGATGTCAATATTTAATAACTAAAAGCCAGGGTATTGTTTTTTAAATTAATTATAGTCTGTGTGATTTAAAGTATATATGGTCTCCTTAGGACAATGTCCAGCAATGTAAGCCTGGTATTTGATCTGGTTGTAATTTTTTTCTTGGTAGAAAAATCAAACATGTGCATGCACGGGCGCGCGTGCACACACACACACACACACACACACACACACATACATTTTTCTGTGCTTACAACCTCTAAGTTAGTTTACTTGTGTTTAAGACTAAATGTACGTATTAAGCATTCCATAAAAACAAGAACTGTTATGTTTGATATGCACTTCAAAAGCCTAAAAGGCCAAAGAAAGCCCTTCCTTAATTATTGAAGAAGTGTCTGTAAAGGAAACATGAGCAAATAGCATTCATGCTTTCATCCCCAGTAACCTTTTATTGTCCTTTTCTTCAGATGGCCAAGTCAGTATATTTAATAAAGGCAGCAGCAACCATCAAAGAAGGCAGGGCTCTAATAAATGGTCCTGATTAAAGGCCCTGACAGGGTATGAACTTTGCATAAATTTTCTTATGGTGTCAGGCTAGGATACTGATTGAAAACTCATTAACATAATCACACATTTAGAGGAAATGCTGTAATGTATCAAAAACATTTCCCTTAGTGTAATAATTTTAAGGACATTAAAATGCAAATGATAATAAGGAGCTGTGTTTAGTGATGTTCTGAAAGCCTGATTATTCAAATATTTAATACATGGTATGGAGCTGGGTTCAGTAATGCATCCATATGAATTCAAAAATTTAATCTATATATGGACTCAAAAGTATTCTTTGGTCGTACCAACTATTTTCCAGTTCACAGACACACAAAATTAAATGAGAACACTGGTCTTAAGTACTACTGAGAAATACTTTAAAAGAATTTAAAATCCTTATGTTAAAAACAAACAAACAAAAAACAGGTGACTTGAAGCTGCCATCATCATTCTTCTCCAATGCTTAAAAAAAAAAAAAAATAAAAAAAAGTACTGAAAAGAAGGTGGCATTTTTGTTTTGGTATGTTTGTGCTTTGAAATTATACTGAAGTATTTTTAGCGTCTTTTCCCTGCTTTTATTAAGTGTGTATAAAGCAGAAGAGAACGTGGCAGGTCACAGCAGTGCTATCCCTTCATGCTAATTCTTAACAATAAAAGAAACACTGCCCTCCCCCACACAAATAGCCATAATTATGTAAAGAATGACTGCTTCAGACTGATGACTTTCAATATGCTCAAGTCTAGCATACTGGTATAAGAGGCCAGAAAGGTCAACAGTAATTCATAACTGCTATAAAATTGTGTAGCATCCCAGGGCTTCTGCAGGACGCTGACATTATCATGAGTCTTCTGCTGGTTTGTATATGTAAATTTGTGATAGGAAGTGCACTGCCTTTACCGTATCACATGCCGAGCATCAATCAGGCAGTGGAATACATCAGAGTATTTTCATTATGCCTAGTTATTTACTGCATCAGAAGAAATTACCCTGGCAAGCCAAGCGGCCTTCTCTGGGTAGCATGATACGACCAACCAGGCTGCAGCTCAGGAGTCTTGTAAACATTACAGGATTAATCTCACAATCACAATCATCAATCTTTCCTAGTCCTGCCTGGGTGCAACTGTGGAGATTGGTAACCAGGCCTTGTGGATTTAAATTTAACCCTGAATGTCAAAAACTAGATGTCAGACCTAAGCTGCATATTGCAAAACACCCGTGTTTTTTATTTATTTTTTTCAATGTTGGTTGAAGACAATAGATGGAAACATAAATTGAAGCACTGTAAAATCATATTTAATTTGTCACTTTTGCTTTAGGTACTTGCTTGGGAAATTAGAAGTCTCTCTTTTTTTTTAACTTTTTTTTTTTTTTTTTAACATCAGGGAAGTGAGAGAACACTTATTACCCACATAAACAAATTTCCTGTGTGGTAATGTGAACACCGTAGGCAGCTCTGCAGAGTCGTGGAATAGAGACTGCAGCCTGAAGTTTTGGGACTTGCTCAAAGTCTTCTGGCATTAGGCCAGAGGAAGTTAAAGGCCCAGGGAATTACAGAGCTCATCTCTAACCAGGAAAGTGTTAAATGTGTCATGCTGACTCATAAGATGACACTGGCATTGATTGCTGAAACAACCACTTGCTTACCTGCCTGCTGAAGGAAAAGATTCTCTCTCCTTTTCTTCCCTTACAGAGGAAAGAGGTAGAGAAGAGATGGGTCAGACAGATGGTCTAAATGAATGTTCTATCATTTTAGCTTTAGCAATTGCATGGAACACAGGCTTTTCTATTTAGATAATGCAAAAGATAATGTGCATTTTTGAAAGTCAGGTGAAAAGCATGATGATAATGATCATTTTTCCATAGTCAAGAAACAATAAATATATAATGAGCAGGCCACATATAGATTGCCTGGCAGTTTAATTTGAACTGTGACCTTTTATTATTATTTTTTGTTCACAGCACTTTTTACTGAACACATAGCAGAGAGTCAATTCTTTCTTCCTCTCTCAATATCTTGCAGGCTCCCATCTTTGAATAAAAAATGTAGTAACCATAAAGGTATGTCTTTGCTTTTTATCCAATAAGATTTTCAAATCTAGACATTTATATTCATCCTATACATAAAAAGTAGATGTTTATTCTATATGCTTTAATCCCTGGTTGATTTAATCAGCACTATAGGTACTTATATGCTAGAATTGTATGACTTACAGTAAAAAAAAAAAAAAAAAAAAAGTGTTCATATATTGAGAATTCCATAAGAGCTATTCATCTCTACCCAAGTGATGATTTTTGTGTGTATTTCTCGATCATGTAAAGTTTAGCCTTAAAAAATGTACTGAAGGGGATTATAAATATTTTTCCCAATAAATCATATGACAATAATAGATAAATTCATCTTAAAGAGATTGCCAACAATGAATTTTAAGGCTTCTTGCTTTCCTGTTTCCCTCTCTTATTGTGTGGCCTTATGTTATTTTTGGTTTTGTTGCCATCTATAGTAATGAGACTTTTTTTTCATTGTATGCCCTTCTCCAGATGACAAGTTTTAAATTAATAAATATCTTGATGTTGCATTTTTGCTTGCACAATTTTGGCTCTCAGAATCCTCCTTAAGGTTTTGGTTTCTGAATGTGTTTCCAGGTAGAAGGACATTTATAAACCTAGCTTCTCACAAAATGTGAAAGAAAAATGCACATTTCTGACACTTGCAATTGCATAACCAAATAAAGGTTCTGTTCTCAGATTCTTTTAGGCTATGAAGCATTCTATGAAAGTGATTGTTTTGCAAAATTCTTACATCTATGACTAACTAGCATTGTTTGAAGCAGAAAGCCTGGAGGTATGGTGTGTGTGCATCACTGTGACATAAGTTTGAGCAACTTTCTGGGCTACTTGCTTAGGTTTTCACAGTATCCTACCAGATGTTATGCTTTGCTGAAGATTTGAAAGAACAAATTGCTACTAGATCCCTCCAGTGAAGATGCTACAGCAGTAAAAGTGCAGGGCAATGACCATTACCTTGGTATAGAGAGCCACCTCAGAAAGGAAGGCAGGGCAAAGGCTCCATTCCTCATAGGAGCAGCCAGCAGAAGAAACCCTGGGCTTCAGAGTTAGGAAACCTTGGGCTTGATTCTCAGTGCCACTGTAGCATAAGTTCATAACCTTAAACATCCATTGGACTCTATTATTCTCAGTTCTAACATTATTCTTTTTCATTCATTTGCTCAACAAACATCAACTAAACTCCTATGAGTGAGCTAAGGAGACAAAGTCAAAGATGAATGATTCTGGGTAGGCAATGTAACTCAGTAGAAAGACACTTGCTTATCATGCTCAATGCCCTGGTTCAATCCCTAGTACTGGGGGGAAAAAGTCCTATCTTCAAATCATAAAAATAGCTGATTTAAAAGTACCAAGAACTATGTAGGTACTTTATACATATGATCAAGTTTAATCCTCATATGCTGTCAATTTTGTGAATATTTATCCTCAATTTATATAGGATGATACTAAACATTAAACAAGTTTTAAAAAGCTAGTTTGAGAGGCAAGACCAGAACACAGATCCATCTGATACTAAAAGTCCTTACTTATGATTTTGCATGCCAAAAAATTTTAACATCAAGTGAAAAATGTACATAACAGAATGCTATCCACTGTAATACACTGTACTGATGTTGTTATCATTACTTTTAACATGAAAACAATAAAACATAAAAATATTCCCTCTTTAGGAAATTTCCTCTTAGTTTGAATAATCCCACATAAATGAGATAGACCAAAAAGAAAAAAAAAAAAACATTCTATATGTATAAACAAAACATTACCAAGGATTCCCTATCAGCATTTCTGAGCCAGTTATATATGGCTCCTCTGTGAATATTAAACAAATAGAAAACCAAGTAAGACATTTTTCTATATATGAAAATCTCTATAAAGCACAAGTCTACTGTTTACATTAGACCTGGTACATCTTTAGTAATTCCTTAGGCATTTAGGATTTTCTACCAATTAAGTCAGAATGATGACATTAATATAGCACCTGCAGACCTTATGACCGTAAAATGTTTTTTATTCAACAAGAATCTATAAATTAATTTGTTTATATCATTTAACACTGAATTTTCCTCTTACACATATTTTTATATTTTTATTCCATACCAGGATGATATAGCCAAAACATGTAAAATCAAGGAATTAAAACGAAGAAGCCATCTCTCATCTTTGTGTACCATATTTATCATTACATTTTGTATATCTTTATAAACATCATGGTTTTATAAACAAAGCCAATATCATTAAATAACAAATTGCCATTGTTGTTAATACAACCACAAATCTGTGGTTCAGTTTGAATAATATTTTTTTTTCAAATTTTATTAACCCATTTTTTAATTTCTTGCATTAGATTAGTGAGAGCACTTACCTAAAGCTCTTAATATGAGGAGAAGCATTAAATAAATGAAATTAAGCACATGTTGGTTTATACTTGTTTCATACCTGAAGTCTCACAAAAAACCCATAATTTGACTATTCAGGTCTTGGTTTAAGTGTTCCTTATAGATTTAAGGACGAACAACAGGAGAGAATTTTTTATCCTTGCCACATTCCCTTTTGAAACTAAAGGAAAATAATATTATTTTATTGAAAGAAAAAACATATTGACTTGAAAAAAAAAGGAAAGAAATTTAATAGTTGATAAAAGCTTAAAGGAATACTTAACCCACCCACCCCCGCCTTATGCCTTATTTTAGGGTTATCTCCAAAATATCTGTTTCTTTGAAATTCTCATTTCAGGATACATTATTGCAATTAACACAATTGAAGCTTTCATATGTTTCCAAATGACCAAAATTTGTAACACAAAATTTAATAGATATGCCTGTTTTGCTTATGTGTGTTTATAGTTATGCATGTTGTAGTTATAATTATATTAATAGTTATGCATATTATGGTTTTCAGGTAAGTTATAAAAGAATTTTGCATCATGTAATAAAGATTGACATCAAGGATAAAATGTGTTTCAATCCATATTGTAAATAAAATGTATGTAGATTTTCAAATTTTAATGTCAGAGGATTGGACTCTGTGTGAATAATATTTTAAAAATGTGTGATCATCAGTAAAAAACTGAAAATTTCTACCTGGAAAGATAGGATATTAATAAATGTCTTCTTTAGATTCCGTTACCTTCCTTTATTTTTCAAAAGTAGTTATTGGAAAATTTGCATAGGTTTTTCTCTATATTGATATTAGTACCAGATGTTTGTAAATAATCACAGACTTAATACTGGATATTTATAGTAAAGCACACTTATATATTGAATTTACTTATAGAAAAATGGCATGATAAAAATAATATTATAGTTTTTGTTTGTTCATTTACAATGCATACTACTTTGGCAATGAAAGCTTTTCTATTATTCTCACTTCCAACATATCCCCAGCCCTATAGACATATTAACAGTAATGACAACCTTCACAAGATTTTATCATTCTAACTCAGTGACACACACTTGCACATGTGTTTTCTCTAACAAACTTGCACAAGCATTTATAGGTATACCAAGGACAAATTGGATTGTGATTTGAGATAATAATAATAACATTTTAAATAAATATATAGGAAGTTCTTAATTTGGAGGCATGAGATCAGAGAGATTGCTCTGTTTATATAACACCAAATTAATGCAATAATATCTTATATGAAAGACATTATTCATTTTATGAAGTGATGGACAAATTAGAATATTTTAAAACTTTTTAAAACTCACAGAAACTGTTTATACTTACATACAGGCATGCAAGTTTAAGCATATTAAATTAACTATAGCAATCAGACACCTTAAAGACAAATGATAAAAAAAATTTGCAACGGTTTTGCAGTTAGTATTTGTTGTTTTTAGTTTTCATATGCTTACACAATTTAAAACACACACAGGCACACATGTACACAAACACAATTCATCAATATTGAAAATTAGCTATTGAATATGCATATATTCATTTAACATTGTGTCCTGAAGAAAACTAAAATGGCCAAAACTAAAATGGCAAAAACCTATCAGGTGAAATTTATGAAAATTTTCAGATTACCTAAAATACTAGGAGTTAATTTTAGTCTGCTTTCCCTGGCATGTCAGCTTGATTAAATTTGGAGTTCGGAGATGAATTGGCCCAAATTCATTAGTGTTCCCTGGGTGCAGATGTTGGTCAAGGTCAAGCGAAGCACATTGACTGTAATGTTAGAGAGGAGGGGGGAAGGGATTCCAAAGAAGGTAGACTTTTAAAAGGTCTGGGGTTGCAAGAAACTTTGATACTTTTTAACTTAATAAATCTTGACAGCCTAATCATGGCTAAGCCTTTGCAGTGTTATTGGTACAGATGGCAAAGCTAGACATATTTAAAGAGATCTCAGCAGCTAGTGGTAAGAGAGCACTGAATCCAAATGCAGTGTTGGGCTCTAGGAGAAAGTGAAAGAAAGGAGGATAAAAAGCTACACAGCATTTCCATCTCCTGACATCTCCAACAGCCTCAGATACAAAATATGATAAGGCTCCTGCTGAGCTAATAAGCCCAACAAATGTCTGTGTCCGTGAAGTAGATGAAGTGGGATCAAGCAGAGGGGGCTGCTGTATGAAAATAAGCCAGCGCCCAGGGTATAATGGCACTAGAGAAAGCTACAAGGTCAGGCTGATGACAGACACCAGTTAAGTAGAGACCCCATCAGTAAGAAAGGTTTGCAGGCTGGATCCAAGACATGACCATTAAAATAAAATGAACTATCTATTTAAAGGAAGAAGAAAAGAAGAAAACGAAAATACTCCATAAGGATATATTTTCATTTTTACTTGTTTCTCATGTTTAGCAGCTGAATTCTTTTGTTTATTGACAGACAACCTGCCCGGGGCAGAAACAAGAGTGAAGAATTGAGAATGGACACGCAATTCAAAATGCCATTATATTTGTTGGTTCTGCTTTATGATTTTAGTAGGTTCACAGTCTACAATAAGCATTATTTTTGTAACCAAATACCACATCAGGATGAACAGGGTCAGGAACCCTTCCTCATGATCCACAAGTTTTCCAAGGAAAACTATTTATTGCTGGATGAAACATTCCTTAGTCCTCAACTTCTCCCTTTGTTCATAGTGGACAGGAAATCTACTCATTCATTTTTATCATAAGGTAATAATTTTTTCAGTAAAATAAAGAAAAGGTTGAAATTACATGACTGAGAAGAGGACCTGACACAAGCACCAAAAGTCAGCTGAGGTGCTTGGCTTTTGACAGAACACATTTTCTAAGATAATGAACCTCTGGTCTTTCCAGTACTATCCTGTTTTTAGCTTGGAAACCCCACATCCAGTAAACCCTTTCAGTGGTCACTGTACTCCCCTGGTGAGCCAGTGTTTCTGAGTTAAAGCTAGATCTAATCGTGTGGTGAGTCTGGCAATGTCAAAAAGGCAAAATGCGTAAGAAGAGGGTGTGATTGGTCCATAGATAGACAAGCCGGATGGTTTGGGGCAAGAAATGCTCATCCCAGACTAAATCATCCAGGTTGGTTGTCATTTTGATCAAATTAGCTTTATTATCCCCAATACATTCCATTGCATCTTGAAGCCATCAGCTCTTATTCTCTCTCTCTCTCTCTCTCTCTCTCTCTCTCTCTCTCACACACACACACACACACACACACACACTAACACAAATACAAACGTAGTTGAGGACAAATGAAATGATGCCTATAAACTGTAATTCTTTATTGCTTCTTCTAAGGGTTTAAATGATCCACATTGACCTTAAAACCAACCCTTGGAAAGGCCACTTAGCAGTCAATTCATTCTGCAGCCCAGTGTCCAGGCCAACAGCAACACTGAGATTAGAAGACAATAGCAAGGCTTTTCATCAGGTTTATGGCAATGAAAGCCAATGTGCTGAAATGATACTTAAGAATTAATACCTCAGGATCTCCTTTTTCAACTTCAGGGATGGTTTTGCATAATCTTTTTTTACTTAAGCAATAATTAGACTATGCTTGAAACTTCAAGAGTCTGTCAAATTACTACATTAATTCTTAACAGATGATGTCAATTTCATAATATCTGTGAAACCTTGTTAAAAAGGTGAAAACCACTTAAACACCATGTGAGGTGGTTCGTTAAACATATAAGAAAGCTTTGAAATTCTGAGACATTACCGTGAAAAATCAGATTGGGTGTACATCCAGTATTTTTTAAGTCCGTATGTAGTTAGAATTTCATACAAATGCAAATACGATACTGGTGGCACCTTTTAGAATCAAATTTTAAGGCACAGTCCTGAAATATCACATTATAGATATCATAAATACAAACTTCATAAATTTAAGAAAATTATGATAAAGATGATGAGTGTATGATGGATTGCCAGGAGTTGGTCTTAACAGTTGTAACGAGTTTCCTCAAGCTATAATTAAAATCTCTAAAAATATCTCCCCCTGGGTAGGGGAGGATAATCAACAGCTGGTACTTATGGCATCCACTTTTTGTCAGTTTAGCTTATTGCTTCAAAAATGTAAACAACAGTGAAACTGATTTTAATCATATAAGAATCTTGTTAAATTATGTACTATTTATTTTTAAAATAAAAATAAATTGCTGCCATAAGAAAATTATTTTCCAATTCCATTTGGTTTCATTGAAGATTATTTCAGGATTGCTGGAGAAGAGCTACCTGTATTACTCCAATGTAGACTGGATGACCTGTCAGTTTTCTTACAGATGTATGGTTCTATGAAAACGAAATTATCTCCAGAGGTTAGCTGAGAAAGTTAGATCTGCTGCTGGAAGGCAAGAGGACCCTTAACCCTCTTCTTATGCTTTCCCACTAATTCATTCTGTGCAAAATAGCTCTTGTTTTAGGAGAACAAAGAAGTAGTAACTTTCACCTAGGATAAAGGGCAGATCAGTGCTGACATTGCCACATGTAGCACTAAGAAAGATAAAGAAAGACTTTAATAATTCAAGTGTTTAATAAGTAGAAAGCACCATGCAGATAGTACTATTAGCTTAGTTCAAAGACAGGCTATGGGTAAAAGTGATAAGCAAAGACAATAACATTAGAATTTTGTTTGCTACGTAGATCAGGCACAAAATATAGTATTTAGAGTGCATTGGAAGTACATGGACTTTCCTAATATAATTTCCAACTGCAAGTCTATATTCATCTTATGTTTCATACTGTTGGCAAATTTTCTTAAAGAATTATTTTACTGACAATTATCAATACTACCAAGTTGAGTATTATAACTAAATATAGAATGATACATTGCTTATTTCATTACAACAGTCTTACAGGCAAGCTGTGGATAGTTCATTATTCATTTTATCAAATATTAAGTTGAATTCTATAGGTTTGGAAATTCAAATGTCTCTTCTAGCACATTTTTTATTACAAAAGATATAGAAAATAAGCAATTATATTTAAGTTGAAGAAAGTGCAAGGAATCTGGCAAGAATATATACAATGAGGGTGTCAGAACAAACATGTTATCAAATACACTCGAAATCAAGAAGAAAATGGTCAAATCCCAGTTCTAAAGCATATTATTTTGTTTTGTTTTTGTGGTGCTGGGGATCAAACCCAGGATGTCCTACATGCTAGACAAGCACTCTACCACTGAGCCACATCCCCAGCATCTGAAACTTATTGTTTGATCAGTTTTACAGTGACTAAACCCCATATTTCCCATATAGAAAATAATAATAATAATAATAGTACGTGTTTTAGAGGGGTTGTGAAAAAATAAAATGCAAGTTAGATGTAAGACATCAAGTTCTTTTAAGGCTGGGGCTACTCAGTAGGTCGCTTCATAAACAGTTTAGCTTATTGCTTCAAAAATTTAAACATCAGTGAAACTGATTTTAATCATGTAAGAATCTTGTTAAATTATATACTATTTATTTTTAAAATAAAAAGTAATGGTTGCCATAAAAAAGTGTTTTCCAGTTCCACTTGTTTTCATTGAATATTCATAGAAGCACAAGAATAAGGAAGAAATATGACCTCCACAATAAAAATATGTCACATCTTGTTCCAAAATTGAAGATTTAAAATATTGAATTAATTATTTCTTCAACACTTCACATTTGTTTAAGTTTTCATATATCTCATCTTTTTCAAAAGTAGCAATAATTTCCCCTGAGTAGATTAAGTCTTTTTGTTCTTTGTCATTTATCCCTAGGTCTTCATTTTTTCTTCCTTTCTACTCCTCTGTTTCCTTCTTTACAAAAGCACACGTGGAACTTGATGTTGGATTTCTTTTGTAGGTTTTTGGTTTGACCAAGAAGAAATGCAAAGTTAATCCATTCCCAGTTTAGGACTGTGTTCTGTGCTTTTGTTATAACATCAGTGTGTATCCTGGTGTCATATGTAACTGTATTAGTCAGGGTTCTCTACAGAAACAGAACCAACAGAAAGTATGATTATAAAAATGGGATTTATTAGATTGGCTCACACAACCAGAAGCTGAATAGTCCACAATGGCTGTCTGCTGGCTGGAGAGCTGGAGGAATCAGTGACTGTGCAGTCCAAGAGGCTGAAGCCTTAGAACAAGAGGAATCAAAGGTGCTACCCCAGTCCAAGACCAAAGGCTTCTCGAAACTCCCTGGGGAGTCACTGGCAAAGTCTGTTTTGTAAGAGTGAAGGAGTGAGAGTCTGATATCCTCAGGGGATTACAGCAGTGATCAAGAACCTATTCAAGAAGAATTGAGTTTGTCTCTGCTGCTGCTTCCTTGTTCTTCTAACTTTTATTCCATCTAAGCCTCCAACCTATTGGATGGTGTTTACCAAGCTTAGGGAGGGTCTCCTCTCCAGTTTGCTATCCCACATGCCAAACATTCCTTGACACACCCTCATTGACACACCCTCATTGACACACCCAAAAGCCTCTCAATCTCCAGCATCTCTTAATCCAATCAAATTGACAATTCAAATTAACCATTACAGTAACTAAAAAGAATTTTTAAAAAAGAAATACAATATTAACCATTTGTCATTAAGCCTCATAATTGACTCAAGATCCTATGACTCAGGTGGCTTATTCACCTTTACAAGACTTCATTCTGAATACTTTTGGCTCTTCCCAGAAATCTGTGATTCTCCAAACCCATCTGTCTTCGATGGTCTTTAATAGAATGTAATATCAAAGAAGCTGATTTAAAAGGAAAAATAAAAAAAGACAACAAAAAATTTCTGTTTCAGTTAGCTTTGCATTTCTGTGAACAAAAGACCCAACAGGAACACCCTAGAGGAGCAAAAGTTTATTATGGAAGCCAATTATTTTTAAAAAGTAGTTACTATTATCAGAGCAATCATTTTTGTAAAATACATGCTTATTTATTAGCATTAAATAAATAAGTTTAATTGCCACCATTTCAAGTAACCCATAAGCACAAAATGGTAGTTCAGATAAGTACAATTATAAAGTAATACAAAAATATGTGATTTCTATTGATGATAAAGATACTGGTACTGCTAATACTAACACTTTTTGTAGTGTAGTCAGCTTTGTGTCACTGTGACCAAAAGACCCAATGAGAACAATGTAGAGGAAGGAAAGTTTATTTTGGCATACAGTGTCAGAAGTTCAGTCCAAGGCACTCTACTCCACAGTTCTGGGCTTGAGGGGAGACAGAACTTCATGGTGGAAGGGCATGGTATAGGATAGCAGCTTGGGACAGGACAACCAGAAAGCAGAGAGAGGTCTGTCCACCAGGGACAAAATATAACCCCAAAGACATGTCCCCAGTGACCTACTTCCTCCAGCCACACCCTACCTGCCTGTAGTTATCACCCAGTTAATCCCTGTCACTGGATTAACCCATGGATTAGGTAAAAGCTCTCCTAATTGAATCATTTCACCTCTGTCCCTTCTTTTATAAACTCACACATTAGCTTTTGGGGGATTCCTCATTCTAAACATAACAACTTTTAAATTTAGGGGCAATATTAAGATAAGTATAAAGTCATCTAGGACTACTGTTCTCCAAAAGACAGCATGTAGTTAAATATATAACTGTTCTAATGTTAGGGCAAGAAATCCAAAACTTTTTACATATTTTTAATATATGTATAATGCATATGCATGGGTATACTCATGTATAAATACATAAGTACATGGAGGAAATCCTTATCTATAAAGGTTAGAGAATATAAACTTGGTTGTCACATATTTTCATTTTATCAGTCTGTCAACTAAAAATAGAGAAATGCCTTTAGCTAAAGATACCTGATTCCCTTGTGCTTTTTGAGGATGGCCAGGCACAAGACCCAGTGCTCCCTCTGCCACATTCATATTGTGATTCAGGGAAGACTTTTCTTTTCCTGGTCTCATAATTTCAACCCTCAAGGAATTCACTCATCATTTCATCATTAGCTTATCCTAAACTCCAGTAATACCTAGTGACGTTAAGCACCTTAATTGAAGGAAGCAAGATGATGGAAGTATTTCTGGACATATCATGACCAAGATTTTTTACAGCCTTATTATAGATTTCCATACTCAACCAGCTGAGAATTTTTAACTCAACCAAAATTCTTTAGCAGAAAATGCAACTTGCATTGAAAAACAGAATTTGTAAAAAAAAAAAAAAAAAAAAAAAAATACTGGCCGCACACTAAGTTGTTCAAACTTAACTAAACACAAGAATGCTTTTCAAGGACACCTCATAACCTCTCAAACTTTTGCAACCTTAATAGACACAAAATATTCTAACTTGTCAGAATACAAAAATGCAAAAAAAGAATCAGCTCTTAAGAAGATTTTCATAAACTCAACGTAAAATGCAGCGTATTTAAAGTTTTATCCTTTCATATTTTATGTTTATCAGTGCAATACATAAACATAGTTATAGCAACAGAAGCTGATTATGGAAAACAGTAGTTCCTTATTCTTGTGCTTTCTACCCTTGGGCAGTCTCTTGTTTTCATTTTCTTTGTTTTAGCTGATTCTTTTAGTAATTATATATGAATTTTTAAATAATATGCTAGTATTACTGTTTCTTGGTGTATTGATTTTAGTCATTAACCTCTAAAACCCTGTCTTCCCTATATACCTATTTTTAGCTAAGTAACCAGTGTTTGCATTATTATAATTATGTAAATATTATTAGCTGCAGAGCCAAGTGCTATACCTTCATTATATCTCCTTTCTAATATAAATCCTTGCTATTCTGAGAATAAATAAAAGATTTGTTGTGTGCAAACTCTGAAATATGTTGCTTCGTTTGAGTGCTTAAGGAAAAATTGGGGGCTTTGAAATTAGTGAACTAGGATTCAATGTTGGCTGTGTCATTGCTGATGACCTTTGGTAGGTTACTTAGATTATTGAGCCTCAGTGGTCACTTCTCAATAAAAATTTGCAAGTCAGTAATTTCCTTAAAGTATATCTATGAGAAAAAAAAGAAAAAAGAAATAACATGTATGTTCATCCGTTTGTAGTTCCTCTCCCTAAATACAGCACCCTTACATCAAAACCATGAGGAGGGTGAAAGTGGAACTATTATCACAGGTTAGGAAAGAATGCAGGCTCAAGAACACCAAAGAATTCATCAAAAATGCCCAGCAGATTAGGGCTCAAACCCGAGCCTTTTAATTCCAAGTCAAGGGTTCGTCCAGTTAAATCATCAGTGTACCACTGGCACCACTTTTAAACCCCTGAATCTAAAATGTACAATATTTCTTTTCTCTTTGTTAATTTTGATTACTAGAGCAGTGATCCTAAATCTTTTTTTCTGTATTTTTTCAGGCTGTGTAGGAAAACTCGAAGAGACAGTGAAGTAAACACATTGAAGCTTGGTAGAAAGTTACATATAGTTATATAAAGTCTTTGGAGAGGCTGTTAGTTTTCCACCATCTTCTATGTATTTAAAAAAGCTCCCTCAGCCGGGCGCGGTGGCGCACGCCTGTAATCCCAGCACTTTGGGAGGCTGAGGCAGGAGGATCGTGAGTTCAAAGCCAGCCTCAACAATGGCGAGGCACTTAGCAACTCAGTGAGACCCTGTCTCTAATAAAATACAAAAAAAAGGGCTGGGGATGTGACCCAGTGGTCGAGTGCCCCTGAGTTCAATCCCTGGTACCACAAAAAAAAAAAAAAAAAAAAAAAAAAAGGCTCCCTCATGGCCATGAACTTAAGGACATGACCACACTGTTACCCCAGCTTTGCTACTTCTCATCCTGTAAATTGTCATAAAACAAATACATTCTCAGGCTTGATACCTTGAGTTCAAAACAAAAAACAATTTTAGAAACTAGAAACACTAAAAAAAAATTATAAGTTAGATAATAGGGTTATTAATTTGGCTACAGATTTTTTTGAACCCCATCCTTACTTGTGCCTGTATATAAAATGAATTTCAGAAAAACTTGGAAAGATTTGGTAAAGTATTTGGACTTCTTTCTACAATTCTGAACATCCAATATATAGCACTCCTTTTCTGAGAACTCACTAATCTATATAAACCTTAATAACTCTTTTTGCCTACTTCCTTCAAAAAATATTTCATAGCCTCATTAACCAAGCAGTTATTCTCATGTTACATATGTGTAAAAACGAAGTTAAGGAACTAATAAACCACAGAACTGAAGTTCAAATATGGCACTTTTAATTTTAGGTCTGATTTTTTTACACTGTACCACACTCATTTTCTCATAGCTATTTGAAAGATTGTAATAATAGAAGTAAAATAGTACCACACTCCTAAGTACATAAACCAGGAAAAAAGAGTTTTCCATTATGTGAAAATTTATAATGTTGTGTCTTAAATTATTCTGGATTTTGATAACATTGTGGACTACACACATTGGCAAGAATGTTAACTTCTCATTCTTGAAGTTCCTTAACATACATAACATACCTACCAGTATGATGACACCTCCAATGATGAGACTTAAATATTTTCCAGTGAAACTTGTTTTGTCTTTGGACATCTTTGACTGTAAGAAAGATATATATATATATATATATATATATATATATATATATATATATATATATATATGTACATATATATATATATGTGAAATACATCTTCCTATAACATCCAATCTTCAATCCATTCTTCCTCAGAAACAACAGAAAATGAATCTAATGTTTTTCTATGTAAAAGCACTTTAAATATTTGAAAACAATTCTCAATTTCCCCTAGGTTTCTTTTGTCCCGTCTAAATGCCCCCAATCTCTTCAGATGTTCCTCTGATGATACATTTAAAATTTTTCTCACTATCCCTTCTTCTGCCCCGAATTCTCTTCCTGCCTGTTATCATCCCTTCTTACGTTGGACAGCTGGACATATTACCAAGGTAAACTCACAGCAATGCTTCACAGAGCATACCTATCAATTCTCTCAGTTGAATCCTATACCTTCACTAATCGGCCAAAAACCACACAAGTATTTAGGAAGAGCAAACACAGCACAAGGCTGACTGGACATCCTAACACCTGTGGGGCCACCAGTGCCCTATTCTACACTCTGGCCTTAGATCTTGACCTCCTCCATGCAGGTGGTTATTCCCTCCCTCCTCTACAGTTAGCCACTGCCATGGTCACATCCTAGACTTTTTCAACGGAAGAAAATATATCACTGTTGAAATCTTAGTAGCAAAATCTTATGTTGGTCATCAGGTGCCACCTTAAAAGTTAACTTGCTGTAATGATTCTAATATGACTTTCTTTTATAACTGCAACACATTTATCCTACCTCTTTTTCATTATTCATAAGTCTACACTCTCTTCCTTGTCCAATATACATTTCATGCTCTGTCATTTTAACCAATTCTTCAAAATATATTCATCTATGTTCTTCCTTTTTGGTATGCTCCCCAAAACAACTAATTTTCTTCATTGTCGTTGACCACATTTTGGTCTTCTTCACCAGATTGTTCTCTTTCCAGACCCTAAATGCTGAGTTTCTACCTGCTTAGCCCTGAATCCTCTTTTATCCTTTGTCTAGTGTCTCTCCTGAGATGGTCTCATATATTCACAATGGGAATATGTGCTAATGTCTGTGCTAATGTCTCAAATTAGTGTCTCTGACCGAGATTTTCTTCTTCTAAATGTAATCAACTATTTTATACCCCACTGAAATATAGATATAAAATAGTCACAACCTCCTTTAATATAATAGGGACATGGAAAGGTACTTATCAGGAAAGTGCAAATCAAAACTCAGACATTATCTCACAAGTATTTAGGTAGATACCCAAAGAGATAAGAGATAACAAAGCTGTGGAGAAGAGGGAACTTTTGTATACTATTGATGATAATTTAAATTGGCATCATCATTATGAGAAATAGTATGGAAATTCCTCAAAAAATTTAAAATGAGCTGGGCGTGATGGCATATGCCTATAATTCCAGCGACTCTGGAGGTTGAAGCAGGAGGATCATGAATTCAAAGCCAGCCTCAGCAACAGCAAGGAACTAAGCAACTCAGTGAGACCCTGTCTCTAAATAAAATACAAATTAGGGCTGGGGATGTGGCTCAGAGGTCAAGTGCCCTGAGTTTAATTCCTAGTACAAAAAAAAATAAAATTAAAATTAAACTGCCAAATGACCAAGCAATTCATCAACCAAGTCGATTCCCAAAAGAAATTAAATTAACATCATGTATAGATATGTGAACTCTCATGTTCACTACAGGATTATCCACAATATCAAAGATATGAAATAATTTAAACGTCAATTGGCAAATGAATGGATCAAGGAACACACACACACACACACACACACATACACACAATATTATTTAACCTTAAAAAAATGAAATGTTGTCATTTATAACAACATGGATTGTTATGCTTTGGATTCTGAAATATCGTTCAAAAATTCATGCCGAATACTTGGTCCCCAAAGTAGCAGTGTTCAGAAGTGGGACCTTTGGAAAGTGATTGATCATGAGAGCTCCAACCTCATCAATGGATTAATCCATTAATGGATTCATAGCTTAACAGGTTACTGGGAGGTGGTAGAAACTTCAGAAGGTGGGTCATAGTTGGAGAAAGTAGGTCATCAGGAATATGCCTTTGAAATGTATATTTTTGTCCCCAGAACCTTCCTTTCTCACCCTCTAGTGCCATGAAGTAAGCAGCTTTGCTCGATTATGTACTTTCCATGATGTTCTGCCTCACCAAAGCCCAGAAACAATGGAACCAAGTGACCATGCATTGAAACCTTTCAAACTATGAACCAAAATAAATATTTTCTCCTTCAAGTTGATTGACTCAGGTATTTTGTCACAGCAATAGAAAGCTGACAAACACATGGATGAACCTCCAGGTAATTATGCTAAGTGAAATAAGACAGACACTGGTAGAAAATTTTTATGTGAGCTCACTTATTTGTGGAGTTTTGTTTTGGTTTTGTTTGGTTTTAAGTTGAGTACATAGAAACAGAGAGTAGAATGGTGTTTACCAGGATAGGAATTGGAGGAATATGAGAAGATGTAGGTAAAGGGTACAAAGTTGTAATAAAATAAAAAATAATAACTCTAGACATCTAATCAACATCATGAGAACTTTAATTAATAATATTGTATTGTAGCTTTGGAAATTTTATCTAAGTAAAATTTAGGCACTCTTACCACAAACCCAGACAATAGGTAACTATTTGAGATACTGCATATGCTAATTTGCTTGACTGTTATAATCACTACACTCTGTGTTTATCAAAACATCATGTTGTACAACTTAAATATATACAAAAATGACAAACTGATATAATCCTTGTTTTCCTAACACACAGTAAGAAATACCAGGTAGATCAATAAGTGTTCAAATGTAGTTTTGGAAAATTACATAATACCTCTTAGGAATTCATTTTAACTCTTAATAACCTTCACAGTTCTACTTTTTTTATTTCAGGCTCAGCTTCCTCATAATGGCCCAAAGTGTGACCCAAAACTGTAACCCATGCTACGAATATACTTTTTACTTCTTTTTTTTCCCTCTCTGTCATATATGGTAAGCATTTGCAAAGTGGGTTTGGACAAGCTAAAGTGTAGCCTAAATCTAGAGCATCAGAAGAATTCAAATGACTAACTACTTCTGAGCTCAGGGTCTTGGTCTACTCAGGCTGCTCTAACAAAAAAAAAACAAAAACTGGATGCTTTACACAACATTTAATTTCACACTTTTGGAGGTCAGAAGTCCAAAATCAGGTAGGCCAGCCTAATCAGATGATTGGTGAGGACCTTTTTCCTGGTTTATAAATAGCTATCTTCTTGATGTATTCTCACATGGTAGGAAGAGGGCCAACTAGCTCTCTGGCATCTTCTTATGAAGAAACTAATCCCATTCTTGAGGTTTCCCTTTGACCTACTTTATCTTCAAAGGCCCCAGCTCCAAATAACATCACACTGTGATTAGAGTCTGAACACATGGGTTTCTGGGAGATACAAGTATTCAATCCATTGCACTTAGCAACTATAATTATTACCTATTCTCTTATAAGTTTAGACTGAATAATCCCAGATATTAACTTCTCATTTTTACCTTTCTTTAATTTCATTTCTGCATCGCACCTTAATCTCTGTCACTTCTGGAAAATAAGTTCACAGAACTTTTAAAACTTGAAAAATCAAATTCTAAAACAACTGATTATAAAACTCATGAATATGAATGTTCTCCCTAGGTCCTTAGACCACAACAGTGCAATAGTAACTCTCTCCCTTTCCCAGCCAAATGGCAATTATTGCTCTATAAACCAAAGGCACTGACCGAACACACTTTTCTCTAGCCCATAACTACCTGAGCAGCTCCAACAGAATTGTGGAAACAAATGAGCTTTGCACTCTCCCTCTTCATTACATTTATAGTCTAACACTTCTTTCAGAGCACCTAGATATCACTGTGATAGGCATTATGGAAATACTTAGACATATTTGTCAGGTGTCATGGAAACATTCAAGAAATTACCAATAACTTTAGAGTCAGTGGCAGAAGAGGGAAAAGCATTGTGGTTTTTAACAATAATGTTTTTAAAAGATCGCATTACATGTATGAAAAATGGAATTGTGTCTACAAATGCACTCCAGAACTTAAGGGTTTATTAGACAAGGTATACAAAAGCACACAGATATTAGGGTTTATGTAGGGAACCAGTCACATACATTTGGCATATTCTTCTATAATGCATTGTGGATCACAGAAGACTTTTTGTAGCATTATTTGATTAAGATAATAAAACAAGAAACAAGACAGTTTTATTTTTAATGACAATTTAGTGAAATCAGACACTTTAGTTGTTTTCATTAAGGATGTATTGCTTGTGATGGGTAACTGAAATAAGGAGTATTTCAAAATTTAGTTTGGGGATTATCCTGTTTTCATTTGCCATCATTAGAAAGTCTATAGTGAGGAAAAAAATTGCAGACATTATGCAGTTTTCCCCACAGAGCTGTGCTGAACCCTAACTAAGAAAATGAGATATTTGCTAATAAGATATCTCTTTGAGGTTTCGGCAATTGGTTGATAAGTACACATACATACATGTGTATATGTGGGCATGCACACGTGTGTATGTATAGATGTATAAATCAGTAGCAGCTGATGCATTTCAGAATTAAAATTTAAATTACAAATTTGTTTCAGATCTTATGATAACAAAACATTTGTGCAGATTTTATGTAGTCTTAGCTTCACCTTTTTTGTAGTACTTATTCTTGATGGAGTATTTGAAAAATTGGAATGAATACTTTCAATTGGAATGCCTTAGACTTTCAGGAAACATCCAGTGAAGCCTACCCTATGAGATTCTTTGTCAGAAACTAATCATTTCATTGAAATGGTAGTTGATTTTTAATATCATTAATCAATTAACAGATGTCTAAGAGCAACTCATGTCTATGGTACTCACTAATAATAAAATGAAACTCCACAGGCTACCATAGTGTTGCTAAGAGACAGTCTCAGTTATTAGAGTTAAGGTGATGTATATGCAGTAACTATTATATATTGAGCAACTAGCATATGCCAGCCATTTTGCTAAGTATGTCATATGTGTTATCTCCACTTAATCTCTGCAACAATCATGCAAATTACACACTACGTACAAAATTTTCAGAAGAGGTAAATGAGTTTCTCAGGGTTTTGGTAATTGGCTAAGATGGCGTAACAGTAAATTTCAAAAGCAAGATATAGACCCCAGTCTGTTATATAGTAAAACCTGCATCCTGAACAATTGTGCTTTGCAATCTTCTCCTAAATGAGTAGAGAACTCATTGTTCACTTTATATATGAAATCAAGATCCATGTACCAAACATCTTTATGTTCCTAGGGCCAAGCAGAGAGACTGGCCCATAAGAGACGCTTGTGAACAAATGATAAAGTATGTGTGAGTGAATGAGAAAGCGAATGTACCAACTGTGAAAGAAACAATGAAAAAAAAAAAAGTCTTTATTCTCCCTCTCAGTTTAGAAGCAAGTGGTAGATAAAAGGCCAACCCCACTGTTCAGTTTTCTACATTCCCCACAGGTCAGGAAGTATGAGTTTGCAATCTGACCTATTGCTCAGGGTCTGTTACCATGATTATTAAAATATGAGCAGCACTAACCTGGAAGAGTTGCAGCTCTTTCTGTGTCTCTAATAAACTTTTACAATAAGTATTAGCAGTTGTTTTACTCTTATGAACACAGGGATGCCAATTTAGAAAATGATATCTGAAATTTTAAAAATAGATGTTAAGACAATTTCTAAGATTAGAATCCCAATCTATACGAATCTCAATCATATGATGAAGCCACAACTAAGAATTAAAGACAAAAGAGCAAAATTCTACAAGAAAAAAAAAAATTCTCTGCTTCAGTTAAAAAATGCTTCTTACTTTTTTTTTTTTTTCCAGAAGAAATTTAAGATAACTACAGACTTGGGTCAACACTTATTATTTATATATAATAACACATAATATGGTAACATAGTGAAGAAATAAGCACAATTGCTAGTTTAAACCTATTGAAAAAAAAAGGCTGTAGCAAAGCAATTTCTTGAATACAATTTCAATTTAGTTCACTACACACCTAATATTGTTATCTAGCTGCAGGTTCTGATATTCCTTCAAAAAAGATAGAGTACATTGTTTTTAATTAATATGTTTATTGGGGGACTTACCTATGCCAGGATATTACTAAATTATCTCTAATCCTCAATGACTCTGAAAAACGAGTATTTATAACATTATTTTACAGAAGAAGAAATTTCAGCTCATTAAATGTTGCTTTCTTTTATAATCACGCAGTCAAAATGGAGATTTACACTCACAGCTATCTAAAAAGTCCTTGATTTTTTTTTTTTTTTTCCACATAGGAAAAGTCTAAAACTTAGGTGCAAGTTCCCTTGGGTAAAGATAGTAGATACATGTCAAGCAAGGTGAGAGTAGATCCATGTGTGGCTTTAAGGAAAGACCTCCTGAAATCACATGAATAATAAAATTTATGTATCTATGTTTTCTTTCTTGAGGGTTCACAGTAAATTTAACTAGATCTAAAAGAGTTCTGGGACCCCAAAATATTATAAGCACCATTGCTTTTCATGTTGATATATTCCTGATTTTAGAACAGTTAAGTAACTTTCTCTACCATGCCAAACTTTAGAGAGGAATTTCAGAATTGTCCCATACCCCAGTGTTTCATTTTACATAGGATTCAGGAAGTACAACCAAAAGGGGTAAAAGCCACATCATGAAAATTGAGAGGATGGAATGAGTTTTTTATGGTGAGATCCAGAGCAAGAGTCTAACCAGTACAAAAGAAGAGAAATATCTGCAAAGATTAGAAATCCTCATAATAGTAATGGTAGTAAGTGATATGGTTTGAATGTGTGTCCCTGCAAAATCAGTATGTTGGAACTTAAACCCCAAAACAATGGTACTGGAAGGTGGGACCTTCTGGAGTCAATTCCATCATGAGAAAACCACCCTTGTGAATAGGATTAATGCTATTGTGGAAAAGCTGGAAGAAACCAGCTAGGCCTTTTGATCTTTCCACCATATGAGCCCACAGAAACAAGGTACCATCTCGAAGCAGAGAGCAGCCCCAACTCCAAATCTGCAGGAGCTTTTTGATCTTGGATTTCTCAGCTTCCAGAATTATAAGGAATAAACTTCTGTTCTTAAAAGTGATCCAGTCTCAGTTATCTTATTTGAGCAGAAGGAGTGGATTAAGACAGTGAAGGAATCTGAGAAGACTAACTTTAGAAGAAAAAATATTCAGTAGCAGTCTTGTAAAAGGCACAAAAACAAAACATAACAATAATCATCAGGGCTAGAGAATCAATAGTGGTGTTTGTAATAATTCCCCAGAGGGTTAGCAAAGTCCTCAGAGAAGTATTCGGGCACTATTATCCACTCACAAACTTCCATGGTGTAGAGTGATAACAGATATGTGTGTGTGTGTGTGTGCGTGCACACGCGCGATCTACTAATATGGCATTTTCTGATTAGTATGGGAGATAAATTATGATAAGCCATCATAGTTAATCTGGTATTTCTGTAATTGCACTTAAATATCTGCCTGTTCATCCATGTTTATTAAATTTATTAGCCTCAGGAAGTAGAGTTAGAAGTATTAGTATTAGAAGGTATTAATAGTGACTCATAATTAATAAAGCACTTTTACAAACAGTACCTCATTGGATTCTCACAAGACATTTTGTATGTCAATGTCAATCTTTTTGTCCTCTCATCCCAATAAATATTAACTTTCAAATTCTGCATTTCATGAATAAACTTATCTCCACTCAAAGATATGCATTCTATACCAGTTTTCTGATCAATCTGAATTTGAGGTAGAGATTTTGCCTTGAAGACAAAGATTTAAAGAGAAGATGAGAAGGTAAATATGTGACACCAACATGAGGTAGAGCTGAAGCAGAAGTAGAAATAGAAGCAGAGGTTTAAAGTGAGCACTTGGAAATACTGTTTGCTAACTATAGCTTATTGATGTTATGGGCACACTTAACCTGTTTGTTGAACCCTTTACACAACTGGACATAATAGGAAACTTAATCATCACTGATGTCTAAGTTAATGCAAACTTTGAATATGAAAAATGTCATTGTTTTTATTTACATATTACTTTTTGGATAAACACCTTGTTTATTAAATATTTTAAAATAATAATATTTAAATAATAAACATTTAATAAAAATAATAATAAATAAAATAAAACATAGGCACTGCTTTTACTTTCAGCCTGGACGGTATGTTTATGGATGTCTTCTGAAGAAAAATTGTTTCTCTGCCTTTACACAGAGCCCAGACATCAGCCATGTCCAGGTCAAGTGGAGAGAATGGAAGAGAGCTGCTTTATCCTGACCACATACACTGTAGCAGTACAGGAGTTTGTAACCCTGAGAGTTGAAGAATTATAGAACAGTTAATGAAGAATAGTGTAAGCTTGTGCTTCAACTGAGGCTATAACCAAAGTGAGTTCTTTTCTGTTAAGGAGCTATGTTTAGTTGTTTTTAACACTTGAGTCAAATTATCACAATTACTATTCAAGTATTAATATGACTAAGAACTTCAGTGGTCTACAAATTTATTTCTAAAATTGTTCACCAATCTAATTTCTATTCAGTGGTTTGGGTTTGCCCAGTTCAGGACTAAACCATAGTAGGGGTTATCATTTATCTGTATTTCTACTTTTAACTTAGAAAGTAAAGTAAGAAAATTTTTTCTATTAATCATCAAGAATGCTAGTTAAGTCTCCAAGTTATATTTTTGGAGGCAAATTTATTTAGTTGTACTTACAATTGAATTTATTTCCACTTACTTTCCTTACCTGAGGTGAAATAAAATTTTTATTCCCATGTGGAATATATCAAGTTTTTAATAATTCCTGTGAAAAGAACTTTCTAAGATTATCTTTTTATCAATAGTTAAATTATGTTATGTTTTTAATTGGACTCCAAGTCACAGCCTCTAGCTTCCAAGAATAGTAATGGTGTTGAATTAATTTAAAGGGACTCAGAGGAACCAGATATGGAAGGCTGTCACTATTATAATTTAGTTTTATGATTAGATCATGGAAACATTGTAGAATTCTGAAATGAGTTTTAACCCTTCTATTTTGAAAGAGCTTTCATTTAGTTTGTCTGTCTCAAAAGATATATCTTGGGAGAGATTTCTAATCCTGTAAAAAAATTGATGAAATAAATGTCACAATGAAAATAACAGAGATTACCATGTTAAACACAAACCTAATTTATGATCTACAAATTAAAGTAATCACAAGTACACACATGCACACACACACACACACGCATACATCATGTTGTATCAATTTTAATAATGATATTTGAGATTTTTTCTGTATGCATGCATAATAAGTCACAAATATTTTGAAGCAAAATTCTTTATAACTATTTTTATATATATTACACAATACATATATAGTAAACAACTCTGAATTTTTTTATTGTAAGATTTTATGATGCTTTTATTTTTAATTATTCTTCAGAGAACAAAGAAAAATATTTTTGAGCATGTGTTTGCTGGAAAGGTGAAAACCATATTGACAATGAAGAAACTCTTGTCAGATCTCAAACGAAAACCAGTACATTGAGCTTGTCAAAGTACTATGCATTAATACACACAAATGGGAATGACTTTACATATAAATATTTGTGAAAAATTATACAAAGAGTATAGGCTATTTCTGTATTATTTCTTACAGCTGCATAGGAATCTATAATTATCTTAAAAATTGTGCTATACAATAGTAATATCTTTTTCTGCCATCTGTATGTCACTCAACACATCAACATACACTGAAAATACTTTAAAAATGTACGCTTGACAGTGAAAGAGATCCTGCACTAATTTTGTGATTATGTTGGTATTTTTAAGATAATTGATTCAAAGTGACTCAGTATTAATTTGTAATTATACAGGGTGGAGTGATTTTTATGTGGAGATAGAAGGCTATTTTACTACATTTGTTAAATTAATTCATGATGTTAGTTATTTTAATAAACTGTAAGAAAATGGAGGTAAAAAAGCTTTTCTTGAAATACATCAGTCACAAGAGCTGGGTAAAGGAGAATGCAGCTCTTTTATTTGATGGGATGAGAAAGCTAATAATGTATGACAGTAAAAAGGCAGAGGCTTTTAACGCTTTTTTTAACCTTACAAAAAAGGTCAACTCTGATCTGGAAATGAGAACAGCCAACACATGGGATAGGAGGGCAAGAAGCCAAGCAGAGAACGAGAAGGAGCTGGTGACTAACACAGGGTGGGGGGCTCTAGTCCCTGGCACCTGCACTCCAAGATCTAAAACACATGGGCCAGTCGTCTCTCTTTTTTTTTCCCACAAGGTTAGGGGAGAAACAAATAAAACTTGTAGAAACCGACAGAGTTATACATACCAGAAAAGAGGATCCTTTATCTTGATTTAAGCAGAGAGGACAAACGAAAATTCTGAAACCAATTTGCTAGTTTCATTCGTGGTCAAGAAAGTACTAGTTTGACTTTTTGGCTTCCAACTCAATGGTTGGTATTCTTAATATAAAAAAGCACATGGCATTGTTTACCAAATGCCTACTCTGCACCCAGCACTGAATGAGAGCCCTCATTGTGCTGAACTACATCTAAATCTAGACCTGCTGATTCCAAAGCCTTTGTTCTTTCCACCATGGAAACTAGTCTTGGTGACTCCTACTTCTCTTAGAAGCCTTATTTGACTAAAGAAATTTCAAATTCACTTAAAATTAAAAAGCAAGTTTACTTTAGTTTCAAACTTAATAGCTTGGTTAAAACTATATTCTTTTGTAGTGTAAGAGCCTCCAAGAGGATGTCTAAGTGAATCACCAAATTATATTGATAAATAATGTGACAGAGGCTGAGTCATCCTATAGTTTAACATAGGGGAAGGATTCCTGCCCCTGTCATTTGCTAGCTGTTGACCACATACAAATTATGTAATTTCTCTGAGCTTCAGCTTCATTATACAATAGATAGAGATAATAATTCTTCATGATTGACAGGACTGCTAAAATGATTAAATGAGAAAATAATATATGCAAGGTACTTAGCACAATGTAGCAAGTCATGCATATAATAAGTAATCGATAGGAATATTTATTTGAATATTCATATAAATTGATAAAATGATGTTAACTAGGTATAATCTGCATTAACTGGCTGGTTGATGAGATTTGTAAATAACTGCTGTGAGAAATATTTTTTAATTAAATCTATGGTTGAACATTAAGTTCTTTGCCCTGTACTATATATTTAGATTTCAAGTTGATAATGTGCTTTATAAAGTAATATGCATTACTTTTCAACTATGACACTAGTATTTGCTCCTACAAAGCTCTTATTGCAAATAAAACCTCATACATGTTGTGAGCCCTGCATTGTAGTCCCTCCCTCACTCCATTAAACTCATGCTTACAGCTCTTCCTATATTCCCTATCTTTGAAAATGTCATCAACAATGAACAAACTGTAAAATACCATAGACATCTTCTTTCTCTACCCACTGATATTTAACATTTCCCCTTGCACACTCTTGGTCTTAGTTTAGAGCTTTAAGTTCTCGTCACTGTTCACATAGATGACTACTCTCTGTTAAATTCACCAGTCCATCTTCCCTAGTCTTTCTGGAGGGCTTATTCAAAAAGGAAAATCTGATCACCCCACACTCTGCATGAGCCCTCCATTGCTCTACTGTTTTGAAAAGTTAACCCAAAGGAACTACATAGTACAAAATAACCCCCATGATTGAGCTTCTGGTGATGCCTCTGGACCTCATCTTCTTCCACCAAATGATTTTTTAATTTTTACTCTTTCTTTGTTCTCCTTCTGCTCTTCTCTCTTCTGCTCTTCCTCATTGCCACACTATGGCTGATCCTTCAAATCTGAAGTTCATATATTGTGTCCTACAACAAGACTATCAGTGTCCTTAATTAGGTTAGAACACCTCCATTTATGCATCTCATAGTATCTATATTTGAATCCCCCTATAAAAATTTAAATTTATATTAAGGTATATCAATCTTCTACTTAAAACCCTCAAGGTATTTCCTATTGCAAATAGAGTTAATGCCAGAATCTTTATACAGACTCTGAAATTCTTTATGAACTGGCCCCTACACCCACTCCCACAGATCACTCTGTTTCAACCCACTATCCACAAACACCTCTGATAAATGCTGCATCTCAACTCTGTAGTAAAGCCTGCACATTTTTTATACTCACTTCCTTGGGAATTTCCACAGAGACATTTTCATGGTTGACACCTTCCCATCATGCCCATCCTGATGGAGAAGTCACCAGTTTAGAAAGGTCTCTCTGATCAGCTCCCAAGTATGGCTTCCATTTTCACCCATTGTATTTTGCATGACTCTCATCACTATGTACTAGCATGCTTTATTTATGTTTTCTAGTTTTGTTATTATTGTTCTGCCCACTAAACTATAAATTTGTGACTTTCTTGTTCAATATTTTATCCCAGTGTCCAGAAAAGTAGTTGGCATATAGAAGTTTGTTGAATTCATTTTATCCCCAAGAAGTCAAATTGCTTATGAAAATAAATTGAAATTCCTAACTATATCAAATCTATTTGCTATTTTTTGATAGAATGTATTCACTGTAACTGTGAAAGAGTTGCAAATGATGAAAACCTGCCCTCAATATAAAAATTTAATCAGCAAGATTAACAATTTGCCAAGTTAGGATTATTGATTTTTCTAAGATGAAAAGCTGAATTCAAAGATGTAGATAAGTGTGGCAGGATGCCAGCTATTTCTTTAATCTGCTCCTCCTTTCCTAGTATTTTAACAGTTAGGGCTGGAAAGCAGGTGTCCACAAGAAATTATGCTTCTCATCCTCTCTTGCAGCAATGCATGGTTATATGGCTCATTTTTAGCTAAAGGCAAGTTTAGGGCCACTTCGATTCACTGAGCAACAGCTTACAAAAAATAGGTGTGTCTTTCATGGTCTGTCTCTCTCATGCTCCAGCAGGAAGCCAGGAATAAGATGAGAACCTAGGTAAGGGCAGAGACCTGAAGGAACCTGTCATCTCATTCACCATCCAGAAGACAGCACCTCAGTGACCACTGCTACATGAGAAATGGGGTATTAGTTCATTGGATCTGAACCATTTTCCATTTTGTACCTATTTGTTCCAGACTTTGAATAATTTAGCCTAAATAATATCATATTCAGTATGCTAAATGTTACAAAGATTTACAATATTTCTAGAGGAATTCTAAATTTTAATGTGTGGTGTATGTGATGCATATTTATTCTTCTTCCTTACATGTGTTCATTACATTGACACATAAATACTTCTTTAATTTGAAAGTAAAAGGTTCATATCAGGTGAAGGGGAAAAAAAGAGCATTAGCTGAAATCAAGCTAGAGCACAGTATGCAGTTAGATTTTTGTTTATTAACTCACATGAAACACACATTTTCTCTACCTAAAGAGTGACCATATCAAATAGACATAGAAAATAAGATATATTATTTTATAAGTTTTATTTTATTTCCAAAGTTACAAGTTAAGGTTTTGATACAGGAATCTTACTTGTTGTTGTTCTTGTTTTGTTTTGTTTTTGTACTGGAGATTGAACCCTGGGACACTTAACTACTGAGTCACATCCCCAGCCCTTTTTATTTTTTATTTTGAGACAAGATCTTACTAAGTTGTTAAGGGTCTCACTAAATTGCTAAAGATGACTTTGAACTTGAGATCCTCCTGCCTCAGTCTCCAAAGCCTCTGGGATTACAGGTGTGTGCCACTAAGCCCAACACAAAACTTTTTTTTAATTGGTCCTTTCTAGTTATACATGACTGTAGAATCCGTTTTGATAAAATCATACGATAATGGATTATATCTTTTTCTAATTAGGACCCATTCTTGTGTATGTACACAATTGTGGGATTCACTTAAGTATTTTTATATATATACAGAGGAAATTTATGTCAGATTCATTGATTTCATTAGTGTTTTTTCAATTTCATAAACCTTGAGTACCTGGATTATCAAATTAAACTGCACATGATGAGGACTTTAAATTTAATATTTTTAAAATAATGGTGTTAATAAAAGAAAAAAATAAATGAATATTCTATTTTTTAAAAAATTTAATTTGAAGTATACCTAATAAGGTACTTTCAGGTAATGTGTATGTACAATTTTACTACTTCTTTGATATAGTTATATCAAAATCTCTGCCAGAAGCAATTCAAGTCCACAAACATTATTTCTGTCATATAATATCAACAATTATAAAAATAATTGATGCTTCAGTTTTTGGCCTTTTTTTTTTTTTTTTGGTTTGTTTTGGAGTGGATAGCAGAAAAGGAGGTTTAGAGAAATCAATCCTGAGATAGGTTAAACCCAGTCTTCCAAGGAATATGATGGACTGTCACATAAATAACCACTGCACTGCTAATTCTCTGCCCCATGAGAACTTCTGAATAACTATTCGCTCTCCCTGTACTTTCACTCTCATCAAAGGATTCTTCCAAAAATAAATAAATAAAATAAAAGACATCACAAATCAAATGCAGTACAACAATACATTACATAGAAATTTTGAAAAAGAAAAATATTGGGAAAAAATAAAACCTTATCATTTCCTCTATGAAACTCTGGTGTGTTTTTGTTTTTGTTTTGTTTTGTTTTGTTATTTGGTACTGGGGGTTGAACCCAGGGTGCTTAATAATGAGCCACATCCCCAGCACCCCACTTTTTTAAAATTTTGAGACAGGGTCTTGCTAAGTTGTTTAGGGCCTCCCTAAGTTTCTGAGGCTGACTTTGAATTTGTGATGCTCCTGCTTCAGCCTACAGAGCCACTGGGATTACAGGTGTGCAACACCACACCTGAATTTCTTTTTTAACTTCCTATGCTATGTCAGGAAGGCTCTAATCCAAAATTGTTTTACTTCTTCTTACTAAAAGGTAGATATAATTTGTAACATTGTACTCAGTATAGAAATTATGCAGAATAACAGAATATTTTCAAATCCTACAGTGCTTATTATAATGGCTTTAACTGTACTAACTTTATGTCTGAATGTCAGTGCTGCTCTGGGAAATTACAGCACTTTCATACTATAATACATATTGATTATTAACCAATGCTACGTATTTTAATTGATTTTATTTCAAATTATAATAGCTACCTGAATCTATTCATGGAATTTAGATTGTTTTTAAATCTAAAATTGATCATCATTACATTCTTTATTTAGGATTGTTGTCAAATACCTGCAATTTTTTATATGCAAATATATCACTGAATAAGTATTATTAAGGACAATTATAGCAATAACAAGAATTACTTGAAGAAAATTTCAAAGAATATTTGCTTGTCTTAGGGAATCACAACTGTATAATTTCACAGTCACACCTCTTTTCACTGATATATGAATCACCAAGTGAGTTAGAATAAATTATCTAGTGCTTATTGGTATGAATAAAATTATGCAGATAGTGACATTCATTAGATTTGACTTTCCTCAAGCCAATACACTATTCTTAAAAGAGAAATTTTTAGACAGAGTTTCACAATGGATTGTCTGAAAGACACCCCTAGTTTTTTCCCCACAAGGGCTCATATTTAATGCTCTCTTGAGCTTCAGGCATAATTTACTAGTTCTTACCTATGTATAATTTACCAATCCTCAAATCTTGGTCATTTCCATTTTCTCATTTTTTTCATCCTGCTTTCTGGAAGAGTGCATTCTCAGAAAAGCCCACAACTGTGTTAAGACTTTTGTAATAAGTTTGTAACACCTAATTTTAACTGATCAATTGATGTTCTTCTCCAGATTCTTGTTGCAGGGAACATTTCATATATTGCATCTGTTTCAGACTTTCAGTGTTCTTCTCAGATCCCCCGTCCTTCTCAATCTTCTCATTCTTTAAAAAAAAAAAAAAAAAAAAAAAAAAAAAAGAGGATGAAGACCACTTGGTGTGACTCTCATAACTCTCCTGAACATCAGATCAGCCCTTCTGTTCCTCTCCCTCCAGCTCCTTTTCGTGTTAACTCAGAAGGGAAAGTTCATGCTTTACTCACAGCCAGGCTTTTCCTTCATGTAGATAGTCTTCCAACTCCTCAAGTGGAATTGGTGATAAAGATTATAAGACCCTGGTCCCCAAAACTCAAGAATTTCATTTCCTTTTAAGGGAAAGTCATGGGGAAATAAATGTGATATTACACAATAAGCCTTCAATAACAGTATAGTTACATGATAAAATAGGGAAATACAAGAGAAAACTAAAATTAATTTTGTTGGGTTATGGGAAGAACCAGAATGTATGATTTTTTTCAATGATCTCACATTTGACTTTGAAAGGTGTATAGAGTTTGTACAGATGGAATAATAACAGGTGGTAAAGAGAGGTAATTTTAAGTCATTTCATATAAAGAAAAGGAAGATGCAGAAAAACAGAACACTTCAGGAATACAGTGGTCTTCCCCTATTCATTTTTTTAATATTTTATTTATTTGCTTTTAGTTGTACACAATGCGTTTTTATGTGGTGCTGAGGATCGAACCCGGGCCGCGCACGTGCTAGGCGAGCGCTCTACCACTGAGCCACAAACCCAGCCCCGGTCTTCCCTTATTCATGATTTCACTTTCAGTGAAATGTGTTTCAGTAACCCATGGCCATGTTGTGATTCAAAAATATCAAATGGAAAATTCCAGAAATAAACAGTCATTACTTTTAAATTGCAAACTCTTCTGAATAGTGTGATAAAGTCTCAATCAACCAATCCTACTCTTCCCCACACAGGACAGGAATCATCCCTTCATCTAGAATATACACACTGTATATTCTACCTGCCTGTTTGTCACTTAGTAGCCATCTTTGCTATCAGAGGTGTTGATATGTGGTGGTATCACAGCACTTATTTTATATTACCTCTCATTTTACTTAATAATAGCTCCAAACACAGGAGTAATTGTGCTAACAATTTGGATGTCAAAGAGAAGCTATAAAGCATTTTTTAAGAGAAAAAGTAAAAGTTCTCAACTTAATGAGAAAAGAAAAAAATGTATTCTGAGATAGCAAAGATCTACAGTAAGAGCAGATTTTTTTTAATTCTTAAAATTGTGAAGAAAGAAAAACAAATTTGTGCTCATTTTGATATCTCACCCCCAATCTACAAAATGTATACCCCCAATGCGTGGTAAATAGTTCATATGGAAAAAGCATCAGGTTTGTGATAGGAAGACATGAACAGAAAACCAGATGGAAAAAGCATCAGATTTGTGAAAGGAAGACATGAACAGAAAACATGTCCAATTAATGGCAATATTTTACAACAAAAAGCACCAAGCTTTTGGAAGTCTTCAAGGGATGCCCTGAAATAAGTGACACCATTCCCTACAAGTAAAAAAATGGTTGCACACATTCAGGATAAGGTTTGGACTAAAACCAAAAAGTACGGGCAAGACTGTAATCCCATGATCCTGAGTGGAAGCAACAGGAAAGCCACCCACATGGTCACAGGAGGACTGTAACATCTACAGAAATACTTCAACAAGTTAAAAAGGAGAACATCCACTAATTATGGTGTTCTTCTACAAGGCTGTAGCATAAAAACCTTCAACTCTCAAGAATCCCCAAACATTTGACATCATCTGCTTCTGACATCCAACCATCCACATTATCATGACTTGATGATCCACAAACACCTGAAGCTGATGACATGATCAGAGGCCAATAGTAGTCTGCATTACAATGTCTATGTCATTTACTTTATGTCATCTTATTGTGTGGTCACTGTACCATCTCACATCATCACCAAAAGATGGGCATGCACTGCACAAGAAGTTATTTTGAGAACAAGCAAAACTTACATTTGCATAGCTTTTATTATAGTAGTTATTCTATTTTATTATTATGTATTGTTGTTAATCTCTTACTGCACCTAATTTACAAATTAAACTTTATCATAAGTATATATTCATAGGAAAATCATAGCATATATAGGGTTGGTGTTATCTGGTTGTTTCTGAACATCTCCCTATTGGGAAGAGATGACTACTAGACAACTAGCTGGGTGAGGTGAGGGCTAAGGCAGATGAGCAAAGATGTGGTAAATAAAACCAAAAAAGGAAGTTTATGTTACACAGGAATGAAAACTGTATGCTGTGCTGAAAAGACTGCCCTTCACAATATGGGCAAGAAGTCATTGGATACTTTAGGGTTTCATAAAAGGAATGGATTTTATAGAGAATAAACTGGAGGGGGAACGAATAGAAACAGACCCTTTAGAAGCTTGCGCATGTACCACTCACTTATTTAATAAGGACGCATTTGCTGAGTACTTGTTAAGAACTAGACGTAAAGCAGAAGAAACAGAAACTACAGGGGGAATATGTAAATAATTCCCTGGAGACACAGAAATAAAAGAAGGGTCATAACCTCAAGAAGTTCACTGTCTTGTAGATGTGGGGTGAGAGGAGGGGAGGGACAGTTAAACAAACAACAACTAGAATATCGTATGTCATGTGTCTCAATATGATGTGCATCAAAATAAAAACTGAAGAGCGAAATAAGAGATACAAGAGCAAATGTAAAACAGATTTGGAAAAAAAAATTGTTTATTCAGTTTGAGTCTTGCTGAAGCTTAATTACCCATGGGATGGCAACATCAACATTGCTAGTAGGATTTGGAATATGAGTCTGAAGCTTGGGTGAGGAATATGGCTTAAACATAGAGACCTGGATGCCTTCAATGTTAAGGTTATTACTGAAGGCTTAGGTGTGCATGAGATCACCTAAGAAGTGGATAGGATGACCAGTGAACAAAGGAAATGATCAGCAGAATCTTTTTGGAGTGTGGAGTCCTGTTAGATTATAACGTATTCAAAATGCTTACTGTCTTTTCCTACTAGATGCACCTCTGCCAAATGAACCCTTAGCAAGCCTGTCTCCGAGGTAAAATTATAGTTTCTGCCTCATTAAAGTGAAACTTGAACTTGTGATTTTCTGTGGCCAATGAAATGGTGTGAAAGACCACTAGCTACTTTTGTGCAAAACTTTAAAACCCATGTGTAGTTCTGCTTTCTTTCTGTTTGCTGTGTCTCTACATCAGTCATAAATCCCAGAGTGAAGCCAAAGGTGATCCATCATGGACATGGAATTTCAGCAGAAAATGGCTGATGTTTTGGAGAGTGGTACAATAACATAGTCTTGCCTGGGCAGAATAATACAGGATGGGTAAGAAGAAAAGAAGTATAACAGACCAAATGACAGTGACACTGTAGAAGATAAGATTTTGAGATATCCAGGAAGTTGAACAGAGAGAACTTTGACATATTTGATGTGTGGAAATAAAACTGTGTCCAAGATGACTTCAATTTTGAGTGACTAAAGAAAGGTAACATTGTGGAAGGGCAGAGAAACTCACTGCTGCTCTTACTACAGTAGTGGTAGCCAAATTCACTTTGGAACTTAAAGAAGAACAAAGCTGAGAATTTAGAAATTGAAATTAGACATCTGTGGTTGAAGATGCCTTCAGTGTATTCAGGTGGAAATGCCTGCTAGGCAGTGGGCCATATGGGCCTGGGGCTCACAGGGGTTGGGCAAAGTGAAGCAGCCCGCAGAGGTTCTGTCTAGTAAAAGAAGATTTAGTGTAGAACTCTGGAGGAACTAAATTTTAAGGAAAAAAAAATAAAAGAAAAATAAATAAACATAAAAGTAGTTAGAGATATAAGAATAAAACATGAAAAAGTGATATTTTATAAGCCAAAGTAAAAAGATATTTTAAGAAGTGCACTCCAGTGAGTAGACCACTTTGAAAATTTCAAAAAGATTATTGGTGTTTACTATGAAGAAATGTGTTGGGGTAGCATGTTTCAGGAGAAGTTCTTAAATCTATACCTGAGGTGATAATCACACTGCAAAAAATCATCATAAGACATCTTTCAGTTTGTTCTTACATCTCCAGTATTTGGGCTATAGAAATTCTAAAGTCAAAATTAAGTTATTTATTTTCTCTTTGAATTACAGCTGCAGTATCTTTTCAACTAAGAAGAGACCAAGGTCTGGCTTGAAGCAAGTTTAGACTGTACAGATGAAGAGATTCCCCTCTGTCTCCTTTTGACATAGAAGGTATAGTTAAATTTGAAAATGGTAAAGACATCTTTGTAGGATTCCATTGTACATCAACGATTTTTTTAAAATAAGCTTCAATAGTGGATGTGTGTTGAAGCCTGACTGGTAAAGAAGAAAGAATTAGAATTAATGAAGCGAAAAAAGCTATGGTAAAGTGAAGAAAGGGAGAAGGTGACAATATTACTCAGGGATTCAATGTTTGAGAAATGGAAGGTGGGTTAGCATGCTTGCTGACCTAGGAAAGAAAGCCAGAGAAAAGTTAAGATGGCGGACATTTGAAAAAGAAGAGGAAATTAGTGTCAACAGTTCCATTGTGGGACAGAAAGGGCTTCCACCAAGAATAAATGTTATTAAAAATAGCATGTCACAAAGAATAGAGGAACAGATATCTTCCTCTAAAATCTAGATAGGAGAAATTGGAAGAAAATGTAAATCATCCATTACACAAATAAATTAAATACAGGCCTTAAGAGAAGTCATTTAAGGATAGCTTGTAAACTTTGTAACACTGAACAAATATTAGACACTGTTATGATTTCGATATGAGGTATCCCCCAAAAGCTCATGTGTGAAACAATGCAAGAATATTCAGAGGTGAGATGATTAGATGATGACTGTAATCTAAACAGTGAATTAATCCACTTATATGAATTAACTGGGTGGGAAATATAGTTGGGTAGGATGTGGCTGGAGGAAGTAGGTCACTGGGGGCATCTTTGTGGTTTACATTTTGTCCCTGGAGGGTAGATCTCTCTCTGCTTCCTGTTGGCGTGTGTGTACGTGTACACAAAAGGCTCCTTCTACCTCCTTGATAAGAGAGCTAGACAATGCTTTGGAAAAATTACCCCAACGTGATGAGGCCATGCTGAGAAGGCTTCACAGCTATGGTTAGGTTTCTCCTCAAAGGCTCTTACATTCTCAAAATGTCACCATCAGTGTCTAAAATTTGAAATCCAGCGGGGTCATGGTCCTGAGTACACTCCTGTCCTGAACTTTTCCCAGAGCAGAAGCATATGGGCAAGACATGGTGGGAAGGAGGGAGTGCAATAGTGAGCACTCTGGTCGGTTCACAGAGAGGGTAGTGAAGGGTGAGGTCTTGGGACCCGCTGTTCACCTTGGCCTGATGTGCCTAGGCAGAGGACAGGGAACCCTGACTCATCAGCCACAGTGCCCCCCAGCTCCCTCACTATGTACTGCCAACCTTTAATGCTCACAAAGGATCCCTGCACCACCAAGAGCCTCAAAAGTCCCTTCTAAGGTATTTAGCTGATGGCTTCAGCCCAACCACTTGCCACTTTCCGAGTTCCTCAGTCTTTCTCGGTGTCTGGCTGGGCAGTCACAGTGTCTTGATATATAGCACATTGTGGCTTTTAGACCACCTGAAACTTGATCTGAGAAAACCAGAAGCCAACTGGTGGAGGCTGGGGACCTGCCCTCCCGCTGGTGAGTGCTGTGGCAGCCTAGTGAGGTCCTCGTGCAGGGCAGGCCTGGGGCCTGTTAAGCGGCTGCCTCTGCAGCTTTCCAAGCCCAGTGCTCCTGTTTCTCTCTCCCCCTCTGCTCCTTCTCCCTCTGAATCAACTGCCTCACGTCCTGATGCCACTGCTGCAGCTTCTGCTCATAGGTGGTGAGGTCCTCTGCCTCACAGGTGGGGAGCTCTTCCTTGAGAAGCTGGGTGGTTAGAGTCAAAAGGCTTTTTGACTCAACTCTGCCCACAGCCTGCAGCTTGAACTGTGCGGCCTTAAATCATTCCTGGTATCAGGGCAGCTTGGATCGTTCTGATTCCTCTATGTCTAGCTGCTCCACCAGGTTTTCTGAGCCCTGGTTGTCTTCACTTTCTTGGGACTGTTTCTCAGAAATTCCTTTGGCTGGGGAAGTCAGCGTGTGCAGCACTCCTTCTAGCATGTCAAGCGCTTCTCTACACAGCTTTCTGTCTTCTGGGGAAGAGGCCACATTTTCCATTACTTGAAGGGCTCTGTCAAGGTAGCCTGGTTTCCATGTCAGAGGCATGTTGTAGTACACAGCTCATAGTCCATGCTGCAATTCCACATTCCCAAGAAGTGCATAACCATACAACTGGGAACTCAAACCCACTAAGTTCTTTTGTTTTAGGCCTGGAAGTAATAGGGATACACCAAAATTCCTCTCTTCTTCCCAACTGAAGTCTGTCTTCTTTTCTAGGCAGCAGTATAAAACATACAGGGAGAGAAGCTGTGTGGAAGGCACTTCAAAGGCTTCTTGCATCATGATCGAAAAACCCACAGATAAAGCATCTTTGTAATTTTCTTTCTTTATGAAAGAATCCATCAGTAAATTGAATGTAAAGTTACCTGGAAAAATTCCGTATTGAACCTTATTTACAAGGGCATACAAAGTTTTGTCTTCTGCACCATATTTTAGACACTGTCTAATCCAAGTGTGTATAGTCCAGTCTCTTAGGTACCAGCAGTAAGGGTTATGTCAAAATTTGTAAAGGTAATATTCTGCATGATCTATCTCTTCTGGAGATGAAATGTTATCCACAAACCGTGATATTGTTAAAGAACTAACAGGCAACTTTCTTTCATATGTTTGGTCCATTAAAGATGCAAGATCAGCAAGGTGACAATGTTCTTTTTCTCTTGCTTCCCATTTGTGGCTGTCCACATATGCTGCAGAAAGCAGACATCTCTTACCTGCAGGGGAGAGGTGAGGCAGAGTCACTTTCCGAGCCTGAAGCAGCCAGCACCGCACCATGGGGGCCACCACCTTGGATCATACCCCCTTTTTTAAAATTTTATTTATTTATTTAAAAACAGGGCCTCACTAAATTTCACTGATTTACTGAGGCTGGTCTCAAACTTGCATTCTTCCTACCTCAGCCTCCAAAATCACTGGGATTAGAAGCATGATATGCTTTCCATCACACATTTGGCTGAGGAAATTGATCCCTGGATTTTGGTTTTCCTTTTCCTTGTATCATCATTACAGGTCCCAGGTTAGTCTCATGGTTTTCAGTTTTCCACTTCTTGAATGGATTTCATTTCTACTTTCCATCAAGCCAGTGGTTATGTTTCTGCTGAGTTCCTTCTAGTCCTATTGCCTATTCAATCTTTTTTAAAAAATATTTATTTTATTTATTTGCTTTTAGTTGTACACAATGCGTTTATTTTTACATGGTGCTGAGGATCGAACCTGGGCCGCACACATGCTAGGCGAGTGCTCTACCACTGAGCCACAACCCCAGCCCGCCTCTTCAATCTTAGTAAGTTAGCTTCAACTACCCCAGGACCTCCCATCCTTTACCAATTCTCCAAACCTCTTAAGCTCTTCACAGAACTATTTTACCTTTTTTGTAAAGGGTTTGCTGATTATCTCTTACGTGCCAGGCCTCAGGCTAAACTCTTTACATAAATTTACTAAGTATTTTTCTCCCCCCAAAATGAAGACATAATAACTATCATGGTCCCTTTTTAGCAAAAGCATTTCTAGTAACTTCCCCAAAGTCACAGAGTTCCAAAATGGTGGCACCTAGAAGCAAACAGGTGATCAAGATTTCCAAGTTTGTGTTTGTGCTATGATGAATGTCTTTTCTCATACTCTTTTCTCGAATGCCCTGGATCTCATGGTCAATCTTGTGACCACTACTTAAAACAATGCCCTTAATTTCTTTTCCTTTAGTATATTTGCACAGAGCAAGCATGTTCCTACCTCTGAGGCAACTAGTTGCTTGTATTCATCATGCCTATTTCCAGGCTGCTAAGTGTTGTTGGGGAAAATTAAATAGCTGTGCTGATTGCTTTCATTACATTGTCATGATGTCCAACCTCAGCTGGGCCTTCACAAACACTGGCAATCCCTTTGCTCCTCTCTCGACAGCTATTTACCATTTCCCACAGCATCTGTTCCAAATCTGTAGAGTTTTCCTCAAGTCTACTTTAATTAAAAACATTCTTAACATGGCTTACGAGGCTCTCCAAAATTTGGCTCCTTCCCATCTTTCTGGTCTCTCTAAGGGCTGTGCTCCCTCATGCTTCTCTAGCCTAGAGTCAAACTGATTCTTGTAATTCCCTTCTCTCTTCCCCTTTGGATGTTCTGTTCACGGTATTTGTGGAAGTCTTCTCTTGCTTCTTTATTTACCTCGCTCCTCACCCTTCGGTGTTACATCATCTGATGAGCTTTCTCTGACCTTCCAGACTAATGTAGATCCCATTATAACATTAAAAAAAAAATGTAGTTGTAGATAGACAGAATGCCTTTATTTTATTTGTTTATTTGTATGTGGTGCTGAGGATCTAACCCAGTGCTTCATGCATGCTAGGCAAACACTCTACCACTGCCACCCTCATAACATTTTTAATATTCTGCACATTATTATTGGTACACTATGATTACACATAAAATTGGGGTTTGTTGTGACATATTCATATGTGCATACAATTGAATAAGCTTATTTTGTCTGCTTTGTTCTCTAGTACTGCCCCCTTTTAAAAATTTGTCTGAAGCCAGTCCTTTTTTTTTTTTTTTTAATGTGATTATGTGTAGATAGTGAAACTAACAGGTCATCCAACTATGACCCTTGGGAGGAATTTAAGGCTTATTTGTTTATTTAACTGAAATCATTATTTTGATCTTAACAGACATATATATTCTCCTCATAGACTGGATAGGCCTGAAAACCTCCTTGATGTACAGAGCTCATGAAGGCATACAAGTTACATAAAGTCTGAGTTTTCTCATGTTGACAATGAAGTGGGGAAGAAGAGCTTCTCAGACTGGATGTAGAACTTGAGAAGAGTTAGAGCAGATGGGTTCTGTGGTAATGGCTGTCTATCCTGATCCAAAGGAACCAAGACGCTTTGTAGAATAGTCTGTAAGATAATGTTCTTTATTCAAGACAGTTCAAGAAGAACTAGGGAATTAAAATGCCAAAAATAGGTGCCCACCTTTGTGACAATGCTGTCAATGTTCCAACGTTATTTGCCCTAGGAACAAACTATGAAAAAAAGCCTTGAAGAATATAAAAACTGGGACATTTTTATTCTTATTGAGATCTGTAAGCTGATTTCTTTTGTTGTTTTTTCCTATTAGATATCTCTATCCTGGAGGCTTACCCTTGTGCAACAAGCCCAGTGAAACAGTATACTTGGAGTCAGAAGTTGCTGCACATGGAAAAGAGGAAGGTGAGTTAAAAACAATGAATGAAGGTAAATAAGTGAGAAATACCTGTTACAGGAAAGGCAATTCAACTATAGATCCAGGTCAGTTCCCAGAAAAGCTCATTCATTCATTCATTCATTCAAAATGAGGAGCACAGGGAAGAAATAGAGTTGTGAAAGTTTTGAGGGGAAATGACAAAAATAACAGCCTGGGTCATTTAAGAAATTTCACCCCAGAATTAGGCAGAGAAAGCATTTTCCTAATGATTAGTGATGTTGAGCATCTTTTTGTACATGCTTTGCCTGATTTTCAGTCAGTTATTTATTTTCTTTCTGTTTAGTTGTTTGAGTTCATCCCTTAATAGGACAGGAAAAGCATAGAAAACATGTATGTTTGGGGCACATCTCCTTCACCTTCCCTAAGATGCTTTCAATGGCAGAGGATCAGTGAAACTACCATAGTAAATCCTTAGATCTGGGCAACAATAAATCTACCAATATTTCTCAGTAGAATCCCTGAAACACGCAGGGTTAGAATTCAAACAAAGCAGCAAGAAGTATTCTTAAGTCATCTTTATTCACAGGGAATGTTTATTGATCTAGAAACTTCTGACATCACATGTGTTCCTAGAGATGGATGAAACTCTAGGCACACAACTCAACCCTAGCTGAGAGTATTTTAGCCAAAAGATTTTAGAGCATTTGGGCCTGGCTTGGGTATACTAAGGGTTTATTATTCAGGCCTATTTTGGTTTCAACAGACAGAAACCAAATGCAAACTGACTTAAGCCAACAAAAATGTAGGGGCTACTTACTGTTTCACAGAATTGCAAATCTAGAGACAGACCGTTGAGTGCATGGGAATTGACCACTGGCATGGCTGTATGCAGGGACTTAAATGATATCACCAGCATCTGGTCCATCTCAAAGTCTCCACTTAGCATTCCACACAGAGGGCCCTGGAACCTACAGCATCACTTTTTCCTTAATGCCAGCAATCCCAATGAAGAGAGACATATCTGTTTGCAAGTTACACAAAAGCATACAGCTAGGGTCATGAAGTGACTTTGTAGTATAAGGTGAGTCAAGCTTATCAATATGGAATAGACTGAGAATCAGAAGGAAGGTAGTTTCTTAAGGAAAATGGTGCACATTTATGAAAGAGGAGAAAGATGGTGAATAGGAAGGATGATGTCTATAATTGAGGTATTCCAAAGAAGGAGATTTGGTACACAGTCTGAGAGAGAGATGAAAAAAATCACAATGCTTTTCTGTATTAGTTAGAATAATTTTTTTTTTTTTTTTTTGTACTAGGGATTGAACCCAGGGACACTTAACCACTGAGCCACATCCCCAACCCTTTTTTCTATTTCATTTAGAGACAGGGTCTCAGTAAGTTGCTTAGGGCCTCTCTGAATTGCTGAGGCTGGCTTTGAACTCACAATCTTCCCATCTCAGCCTCCTGAGCCACTGGGATTACAGGCATGCACCACCACACCTAGTTAGTTAGAATAATTTTAATGGTTATTCTGTTTGTAATGAGATCCAGAAGTCTACCCCAACCAATCATAAAGAAAAGCACAGGAAAGGTGGGCCTGGCCATGTGGATTGGATCCAGGGATAACAATTCTGTTCTTCAGCTTTCTCTTATTTTACTTGCTCATTTTATTTTCTTCTACCGTGAAACTATATTCACTTTGAGGTAAATGTGGCTCCCGGACCCATATTTCCAGTTTCATCAAAACTGTATGGGCATTTTATTGTCATTTCTAGCCTGAACAGTCAAGGTTAGCAACTCAAAATTAGCTACTTTGAAACGCTTGTTTCTCCTGATTCTTTAGGAAAGCAAGGTAGCTTCCTAGAAGCATAGAGGTTTTCCAGGTAAATTATGATATCAACATCACAGGATTTCACATTTCCTTTGATAAAGACTCATTTGATAGTCTGAAAAAAGACTAAAAAATTGTATGTAAGAATCACATCTTTGAATTTATAAAAGACAAGGTACAGGACTGCAAAGGAAATCTATGAGATGTAAATCCAGTTATCAATGTTTTATGATGAGAATTTTAGGATGGCTTTTTCTAGTTTTGCGAAGAACATCATTGGAATTTTGATGGGAATCACCATGAATCTGTAGATCACTTTTGATAATATGGTCGTTTTCATGATATTCACTGTGCCTATTAATGAACATATGTGGAAGCTAGAAAGAAAAGAAGAAATAAAGTAATAAAATTAGAAGGAAGATCATTAGGGTAGAAGAAGGGGATAAGTGGGAGGAATAAATGAAGAAAAAGGATAAGTGCTGGGAAATTAAACTAATCAATCTACGTTAATTGTGTGATTGATATGCCATAATAAAATTGGCACTTTGTATAATTAATATGTACTAATAAAAATAAACAAAAATAATAAGTTGTGCTATAATAATGTACAGGATTTATTGCTAATTCATTAATAATGAACATGTAAATAGACCTAAGCATTCCCTCATGTAATTTTCAGATAATAATGAGGATAAATGACATTTGCCATTCATAAATCATGATATGAAAGTATCCTGGTTTCGTAATATCCATGACACTTCTAATATTACTGTGGTTTCTCATCCAAAGTCAAATGTGAATAAAACTATATATTTTAAATTCAGTGAACATAATGTTGTAATTTTCCCATCCAAGTCCTTGGTCCTTCTGAATTCTCTTCATGGAGGATGTCGGAATCTGTATCCTCCACGTTAGAAGCTGCCGAACTGAGGGTCAGAGAAAGGAGAGTTTGAGACAACCCCAAGGAAAGATGGATTCCACAAGGCAACAGATCAGAGTTCATCTTTATCTGGACAATTTTACATCAGAACCAAAGCTGAAGCTAATTTTCATTTAAAAATGCTCTTTCAGACTGGAGATACAGCTCATTGGTAGAGTGCTTGCCCAGTGTGCACGAGGCCCCAAATTCCATCCACAGAACTACTAAAAAAATGAAATAAAAATGCAGTTACTAATATTACAGTAAATACAACTCTGGGAAATATGGTGTTGGGCAGCTTTCATTGACCTAACTAGTCCCATTTGGTTTTACCTAAAAATGAGATAATCACTGATATCATTCTGCTGAGAAGGGGTTGTTTCTCAGACCTAACCTTTGAAGTGCTCAGCCCTAAATATCAGAACTTAAACAGTCAAAAAGATCAGTTCTTCTCAGATGGAAGGTGTGTTCTCCTTTCAATGGGCAACCCAGTGTGGGACGCGCAAGCCAGAGACACATCGACAGCAGAATGTTGGAGCTAGAGTAGTAGGATAGGCCATAGGGGAGAGCTAACTACAATAGACCAGCATCTCTAATTCAAGAACCTAATAACATTTATCTTATACTTTTCCTTCACTTTTTTCCTCCTAAGATTTTAAAATTATTTTGAGACTCCAGGTTTCCCCAGCTGTGCTAAGAAGAATCACAGGGTTAGTCTCAGTTTGAGACAAAATTTTTAAGGAACAAGGAGCAATATACCACTGGTTAGTGGCACTGATAAAGTAATGTTTGTGGCATGAAATCATAGAGGAAACAGATATAGGGTACCTGATCAGCCACTTTTTGCTACTTGGTGATTTCTTTTCAGTGTTAAACCTTGGAGCTTTTGAGTGTATTTCAACAAGAAAGCATTTAGCAAAGCATCAGCCAGATGACTATGAACTCAGGTGAGGCAGAACCAGAAACTCAAATCCAACGAAAACAAAACAACTATTAAAAGAGTCAGGCATCACAGAGTACACCCTGTAAACATTATCTCATTTAATCCTCCCCAAACCTGTGAAATAATTATGATTGTTTCCATTTTACAAGTTAGAAAATTGAAACTCAGAGAAGGTGAGTAATTTATTGAAGGTCACACAGTAATGAGTATTAGATGCCCAGACACCTAATTGCAAATCTAGTACTTCTCTTTTTTATCATAAATCCTTGCCAAAAAAACACACTGGTTCACCTAATTATTTCTTTTACCCATTGGCCAGCTTCCCTGGACTCTAGGCAATTTGCCAATAGAAAAAAAAAAAAAAAGACTCATATGAAAAACCTGGAAATGGACCTTATGTGACCTCACGGCACACTTGCTTGCCTTGTTGTTCTCAAAAGAAGAGTCAAATGATTGCAAAAATGAACAAAAGTTTAGAATTCTCACATGTCCTTACTTGAGTTACGTTCGATTTTTCAGTGATGATCCTAATCATTGGATTATAGTAAGATCAGAGAAAAATTATCCAGCATATCTCTAAAGTCACACTGAGAATCATAATAGGAAACGTATGTAAAGGTATCAATTTTCACAAAACAAATATTTGCCAAGGGGGAGTGGTGGGAGAGAGAATTTAAGCATTATGTTTGTTGAGCCTCAGACGGTAGAAGTGCTACAAAGAAATGAACATGACAATATATCATGATTAGTTATGACATATTGGCACCACTCTCAAATTAATTCAGACATTTAGATTTTCAAAACGGGTCACTATTTTTTGGACTATGGCAGCAATTAATAAATCAATCTTATCACAGAGTGATTGATTAGCACTTTTTGCAAAATGTATAGCAAATGGCTATGCTAATCAAGAGAAATAAAACTATTCATAGATCTTCTTTTAATTTGAATTTTGTTCAATTATAAACAGATTTTCTCCCCTCTGGCCATATCTAACTGCGTTTAATATTCTGTGGATAGCAAAATGTTTAAGACTGACGAAATATCCACAGTCTGTAACCTCTATTGGAAAAGGCTTTGATTACAGTAAAATTATACAAAAATGTGTCATTAAAAGGCATTGGACAGACATAAAATCTAACCTTTTGAGCTGAAGAATACTTAATATTCTCTTCATGATCATGCAAGGGGAAATTCTTTGCTATGGAATAGCTATTTTCCTGTTAAGCAGGCTATTTCATCAATGATTTATTCCTGAGATGTAATAGGTCGTTTAAAATGGTGGTTTAAAAGTTGGGCCTTTTTGTTTAATTTTCTCACAGGCGGTTGGTAATTATCATGGTCCTGCAGTTTCTCTGGAATGCCGTGGAGGGTCAAATGCCAATGGAACCCTGCTTTATAGGGTAATTAAGACAGTCGACATGGTTATTAAATACATCATGCTAAACTAAACTGGAATGCTGTGAAATAAAATCCAAAATCATAAATAAAACTTGGGTATTCCAGCAAAAGTGTATGTGTGAAAAGGCGGAGCTTTATGCTCTCAGAATTGCATAAAATAGCTCTTGCCCATGCAGACTTACTAAAATCTGGCTATTGAAAGCCTCTGGGTTTGCCTTTTAGAGAGTGAAACTAAAATAAGTGCAGCTTATTCTCCATATATCCTTGAACTTGCAATGTCTACTATTTCATATTACATAAAGCTACATGGAAATGGTGAACATTCCTTCAGTTTCCTTTATGATAAAGATCAAATGCTGAAAAGTCCGTAATAAATCAAGTTATCCAATGTAAGTTTGATATGGCTAGAGAATGAACATTAGGCAAGTTTTTAAAACACCAGCAGGCATCTTTCCCTTTGCAAGGTCTTTCCTGCGCCTGCTCATCACTGGATTCACGCTGCCTTCCAGAATTCATCTGAAACTTGCATAAGACCAGGACATAATGACTCCCTCAAAGAAGCCAGTAATAGGCTATGTGAAGGCTTGTTGATGTCAATAATTCTAAGCAGTGGTGATAGGTAAATATTGTCATCGGTAGAGCTCTAAGCCTTCCAAATATGTGTCTGTTTTATGGTCCTAAGCTTTCAAACTCAAGAGCCGAAGGCTTTGGTAATTTAATTTCTTTCCAGAAAATGTGATGAGTATACAAAAATGCTGGCAAAAGGGCTGGACAAAATGAGAACAGAATAAAATACAATCTTTCCAGCCTATAATATGCTGCCTACAAGAGATTTTAAATTATTCTTCCCTTGCGTATTGCCTGGAAGTCTTTTTTGCTATGTGCATGTTTACAGGCAAATTCATTGGTTTACTAGTCAAAGGAAAAGAACTGGTCTTAAAAGGGGAAATAAATATTTCCAATTCTAGCTGTAAAACTAGAAGCCAAAATGTGTAGTTGACAGGCACAGAGCCAGCTGACTTCAGATCACTAGCCTTTCCCTACAATCAGTCTTCCTATTTCCACATGGAACACATTTTAAGTTAACAATGTGTAGTTTGGCAAAGGAATTGTTTTTCTTTGGCATGAAACGGTTGTCTCGTTTTTTAAAAAATGTATTTTCTGCCTGCTTCTATATACAATGTATGTCGACATTCTTTTGAACTTCCAAAACTGTTGTTACATCAGGGAAGTTTTAGATAATTGCTTTTTTCATTTTTGACTAAACAGAAAAATACATATTTAACATATTCAAATGTGAATGCTTGTGCCTTGTATCATTCTGAATATTGCATGAATATGCCTTGAAATGTGTCTTGAATGGTGACTTAACTCTATCACACACTTTGGGAAAGCAGGCCCCTCGGAGAAGTCATTTAAATTACTTTGATGAGTATTTTTGTAGGGTTTATTGACAGTGGACAATCTGAAAATGAATCTAGCCGTTTCCTTCTCTTCTCTCTGTCAAGAGTCTTAAAGTTGAATCATTCTATCCACAATGTATTTATAGCACTGAAAACAGTAGAGTGGAATGCTACCATTCAAATATTTGCAGTCTGTTTCCCCATTTCTGGCTACTGCCACAGAAAACTCAGAAAAGCAGAAATGCAAATTTTTCAGACACTGGTTTCACATGAAATGGGACAGAACGCTGCCCCAGCTACTGTTGTGAGACCAGATAGGACCTTTGCTGCCTACACATAAGGAAGGCCATTAAGGAGAAGTTGTTTATTTCTGCTTCTGCAGAAATCATAAACACCCACCCTGAGCCTGACAGCCCAAGCTGTGCTGCAGTAAATTCTAGTACTTTGCTGGCCATTCTAAGCTGCCCAGTAAAAGTTACTGTAGCTAAATCCCATATACATTTCATGAAATAATCCTTCTCAGAAGATGGTATCATATTCATGCACAGCAGGGTGTGCAAATGCCTATAAATCACATGTAGAATCTGAAATATCTATTTTAAAAAATCTGTGCAAATTTAACCATGACCCTTCGCCAGACAATAGGCCTTCATATGCTTTGCAGCTTAGCAGACACCCAGGAATTTTGTTTGGAAGTGATAGCTACTGTCTATGTAATATTTAGGACCTATTCATGAAGCATCTGGCAGAAAATAAAAGGGTTTTCTCTACTAACATATGCTAAAGAAGGATGTGGTCCTGTGCCGACTCCTCCTCTTCTGATTTTTTGCAAATAGCACAACATAAGAGACGGTTGTTTCTGGCTGCCCTGCTGCCTGTCATGGCTGTCAGGCGAAATCCCATGAATTATTGCTCTTCCAGATGTAAGAGATTTTCAGGCTGCCTTAAACTGCCTGTGGTTTGTGGTACTAGAGAGGAGAGAAACGAGATTAAACTTCATCTCATCAGTGCAATCTGAAAAGATCACACAGAGGACTAATAATCAGGGCTTTTTCATTCCAGAGCCAGACTTGAGAGCTATGTGTTTCTGTTTCAAGGTGATGTCACATTAAGCTTGTTGGAAGACAGTGATTAAGGTCAAACAATATTTGAGGAAGATCAAAATAAAAGGAAAAGAGTGTTCAACTCTCTTCTGAAGCATCCTCATTGCATTTGCTTAAAGGGGAAGGACTGATCGTTTTTACTGACAGAGAAGAATAGGAAGTAGATTTGGTCCTGTAATTCAAAGTTGTCAGCGTTTCTTAATACAAGGTTAATGTGAGAAAAATTAGAAATGTTCTCATAAAATTATAGCTCTCCTGTTCATTGTAATTTAGAGGATGCATTCATCACCATCAAAAAAAAATCAAGTGTCACTTTTTGTTATCTGTAAAGGTCAATTTTGAAGTCTTGATTGTGTGTGTGTGTGTGTGTGTGTGTGTGTGTGTGTGTGTGTGTTTCTATGAACATGTCATCCAGAGTCTGGAAATATTCATTAAAAAATTAGTGCATGATAGTAATCTTTATGATGTGTAGATATTTTTTAAAAGACATTTTAGTTAGATTTTCGAAAAAGGCAGTCCTGTAACCCCACATAAGTGGTAAATATCCGCCGATTCAATAACCCCAGTTACGAACATTTAACTAAAGGTTTTCATAACTGTTTCCAGAATGACTCAGAAAATAAATCACACCCTCTCCCATTACCTACAGTTTAAGTCCTCAGGGAGAAAACTTATAACTCATTACATTTTGATTTCCTTTGATCAAATACCATATACAGCACCTGGATATTATAATTTTAAATAATAGTTGTGACACAAACTAGGATAATGCTTAAAAACCTAAGAATCTTAGTATGGTTACCATTAGTTCTTATCATTTACAACATGGAGAAATGGTGAGTGGTTTTGTGGCATTTTGCTAGCATTCCATTAGCAAAATATTAATTATAGATCAAGAAAACGTGTTTTTTAAGAAACACCTGGAAGTAATCGACAAATATATATACCTTAGATCAGAACATAATTGCCCTAATTCAACCTGTATAACTTTTTTTCTTCTTCTTCCCCCCTCCCCCGCCCCCTGCTCTTTTTTAAAAGAGATGTAGCCTGTTTAAGTAATGGGGTAGGCTACCAGATGTAAAACCTTCCAGGCCAGCTTTTCTTTCCATATCAGCTTAGGCACCTCACAAAGGCTTTCTAATGTGAGGGATCCCAGTGAAACAGTGATGAAAACCACAGGTACAAGTGGCTTACATGAAAGCATTTATTGCTTTTCATGCATTGCATTATAGCATAGTGGAAAAAAAAAAAAAAGTCCTTCGTTGAAAATGCATTAATTATTTGACACTGGTTTGCCTCAAAGTCATTTTTACTATGGGATGCAAGTGAAAGATCACAGCTGAAAAAAAGATCATCATACTTGAGGTAGGCTCACAGAGTCCTTTCTTATGTTCTGTGTGAAGTTATCTTGAACCGAAACCTATGCTCCTTAAGGATTAAGGGATTGAAAAGCAAAGACTGAAGCTGCTGTAATTTAAACCCAGAGATTCCCTAGCACAAAGGTGCAAAATGGAGTAAGCCAATCTGACTCTTTCCTTGTTCAGAGAAAAAATAATTTTCCTTTAGAAAGTTTTACACTATTAACATCCCAACGCTGTTATCAGTTTTAAAGCAAGTGGTCTTCTCTTGGCTCTCACATGCATCAAGTGCCTGCAGACACTGAATAAGTGGACATGGTTTAAAATTACAATTTATGAATCTCTAAACAATTCCTTATATATGAGAAATGTGCAGACATTTTAAGGAGAAATGCTTAATGATCATCGGTGACTTGCATTTCCTTTGCTAAATTGGCATTTTATTCCATTAAATGTCTCATGGAGTTTGAGGTTGTATATTTGCTTTTTGTTGTTGTTGTTGTTTAGCTTCTAGAAAAATGCTTATTTCCAAGTCAATGAGTTATCCCAAGTCAATGACATTAAAAGTATTATTTATCCTTCAAATAACAAAAAGCATTTTTGAGTAAAGAAAAGCCACTTAGTTCCAGGCATCTATCTTCTTACCTTTGAAGTAAGTCAAGGGAAGTTTCTTCATTCACCAGTTCAATCCTTCACTCAGTAGTTTTTTGTTTTTTGTTTTTTTTTAAGCTCCTACTCCATTTTATGCATTGGGCACTTCAGATTCAGTGGCTCAAAAAGAGACAAAGTCTTGCCTTCTTGTCTACACAGAGATACATACATTAGTTAATCAATAAATAAAACGCTCTTGAAACTACAATTGTTATTCAAGTTTGAGGGGCAAGCATAGGAAAGGGTCATGGAAATATGGGATTCACACACATGGGATTTTTGCACATTCTTTTAGTTACATAGTTCTGACTCAAGGTTACAGTGGTTACCCCAAGTAAAGTAACTGAAAAAATTATTTCTGTAGTTTCTAGAAACAGCAACGAGAAACAAAAGATTTAGGAAGGATGACATTTCTCCATGTTTGTATCAAAATTCTGGGTTTTATATTTACTATTCCATGTTAAGTGGGACAAATAATATCAGAAGACAACATTTCTAACAACAACAAAAAGTTCCTAAGTGATTCTCAATAATTACACCTGATCTCCCTTTGAAAAGCCATATGGAGAAAATAAATTATCTTAAAACAACTTATAACATAAAAGCAACAATTCTTAACTCCCAAGCCTGAATTTTAGCTTTTGATTTTTCCTTACATCAATATTCTACTCTAATCCTTCTCAGATTTCAGCCTTTATTTCTAACTTAATCCCTGAAGAAAAAATGTAGCAGCGTTTTCTCACCTCCAATTTGGCAATTTCATACCTTGATCTTCTCAGTCTCTTGCCCTCTGGGCTTTACTTCTTTCTTCAGAGTATTATTCCTATTCAGCTAATATTGTTGCAGTTCAAATTCCATGTCTCTATTGGAGCATGATTATGTAATCATTTGGTTAATTGATCAATTTGGCCAAACCCAATAAAATAATGTATTCAGATCATCTTTGTATACATAGATCAAACTAGTCTTGCTTTATTTTCTTTCAGATCACTCAAAAAAATCCCTCTCAAGTATTTTCAAGTTTCTAGCCACTCCTCTTCTACTGTTGAATTGACATTCTTGGCCTCTATTGACTTATTCATTCAAAATTCAAAACAAATTACTTAGCATATAAAAATTTTCAAGTATTCTTTCTCCAATGTTCAGTGGGTTTAATGATCATCAAGTTTATAAATAAAATATTATATTTAATTTTCCAAATACGAATGAATGCATTGGAAAAAAATAGTTATAATGAGGTGGAATTTATGCAGCCTTCTTTGTTTTAGAGGTCACTCTTTCTAGTTAAAAAAAGAAAAAAAGGACTGGGGTATAGCTCAGTGGTAGAACACTTGCCTAGCATGCACTGGCCCTGGGTTTAATTCCCCACATCACAAAAATTTTAAAAAAGTAAAATAAAATAAAAATAAGGTTCTTACTCTATGGCAGTTACAAAATACAAAAAAAAAAAAATTAATCTGTGATATATTCTCAGGGAAAAGCACATTTTCTTTTATGCTTGTTAATTTTACAAATAGTTTCATATCTAACCAGAAATTACAAAGTTCTTAGTCTTACGTAAATGAAAACTATAATTCAATTCAGAAATAACAACCATTGTCATTGATGAAAAAACAAGCCCTTCTATCATTGTATCTCCTTCCTAAAAGTGAAAGCTATTCTCAAGTGAAACCTGATCCCTTTCCTTATTGACATTTTGTTATTTGAATATTTCTATAGGAATCATTCAATCTCTCCCCCAAATATTATTTCTGTGTAACTGAAACATTGGATGGATTTCTTTTTTTCAATTGATATGCAATTATACTTCTTTGAATCACTGCTCAGGATTTAGTGAGCATCTACTACTGTGTTAGTTTATATACTTGAAAATCAAAGATAGAAGAAACAGTGATCATGACCTCAAAAATCTTACATGTCCTTTTAACTGAGTGTAATATTTCTTTCCAAAAGGAATTAATTTTAATGTTAGATGAGTAAAATTGAAATAAAAAACATGGAAAACTTGCCACAACTTTATATCACATATGTCAAAATAAAATGCAGGGATCATGCATTATTTTGTATTTTAGAAAATGTGGTCAGTGTTTTTTCTGTGAACATTAAGTTGGCTCTATTAGTATTAAATTGTGTTGCATACTAATACTAATATATACAATTGCTACCCTTTCCTGCCTTTAAGTTATCTTTTTTTCCTGTAAAGTAATAAAATAAAAATATTTTATGAATTGCATTTGAAGACATTCCAAATAAAAGCCAAAACTATGAAACTTGAAAAGCATCCCCATATCTCAAATTTGCATGTGATTATGTAAGTGGGGTTGGCTTTCACACAGGTTTACAGATTTTTATGTCTAGAAGTTACTTTGGTCAATGCTGCACATTTATAACCGTAAAATTGAATCTTGAAGGTTCAGACACCCTCTCCAGGAGCAGAAGTAATTCCATTTCTATACCCCATGTGCCTCTTGAGGCCAGACCTGCCAGTGATGCTTAATTGGGTTGGAAGATAGTGGAGAGTACCAGTTTATCATACAGGCAACTGACATGAAACTTTTCACTTATCTGAGGTTGACTGTGTCTGGGTTCAGAGATGAAAGGTCAGTTCTTTATCCACTAAGTCCCCTAGACATTCCAAAATCCCCAGTACATTACAAATTTGAACAGTTTAAGCTCTCTTAAATAAAGAATCTCTTTTCTGGGTAAAGTATACAGTGTATATAGATACAGTGGAGAAGAAACATGTGAAAGGTCATAGCCGTGACCTTTTAACATCAATAGTTTTATTTATAGCCAGGCGCTTAGTCTATAGGGCTTAATATAAAAGTGAGAAGAAAGACAAAGGTATATGGTTAGCTTTATAATAGCTACCCAGTTATATAAAATTTGTCTTTTGACTCTTGAGCTGAGAATAAAAATTATAAATAATTTAAGTGACAAAGTGACAGCTACTTTAAAGAACGGTATTTCTCAATCATTTTTAATTGAACACATTTCATTTCTCTCATAATATGACCTCAAATAATCTAGCACATTTTTAAGAAATACTTCATTTCTTCACATGTGTGATTAATTTGTGAAGACAAAATGAGAGTATTTTGTTTTCATAACTATGTGCTTCCTGGTTACCTACTTGATGTGTTTTCTGGATTTAAAAATAGAAAAGAGAGAGTTGAAACAATCCTGTTTCATGGATTTTTCAGTAGTTAGGAAATTTAGCAGACACACATGCATATGTGTTTATTTGCTGTTTTGAAAATAATGTTTCAGTACTTCAAGACAATGCCAGAAGGCACAGTGAGAGAAGACCAAGGAGATAGGAGAGATCTCACATGGGAGCCAGACATGAAATAAAGTTGGAGAGCAAGCCACAAACATCTCTGGTGTTAAGCCACCGATGACTCAGCAGGGGCTGTCAATGCTCCTGTGCAGAGGAGCCCCCTGACCCTAGGTGCTTATTCTATTCTGCAGGGATAATCAGGATCCCCTTAGGACTGTGCCCTCATCGTCCCACCCACTCCTCCTCAAAGAAGACCACCATCTTCTCCATTCAGCTTTCCTGGTAGGGAAGATAATTGGAGCCTAAAAAATTGTGGTCTTCTCAAGAGCTCATCTGCTTCTCTGAGGACCCTAGCTAGAAGGTAGCCTTGCACTAGGACATTTCACTGATATGATCCTCTGTGGACAGTTTCTTACCATATATTAGTTTAATGTTTGCCAGAGTCATAATGAAAACTAACATAACATTTTATTTTAACTGGAGTTCTCAGGAACAATATCTTTACTCCCCTGCCTCAAATGATTAAATTGCTTAGAATTTCAATTGCTGTTTCTATGTGTAGAATGCTCTGGGGTGACTTTCCACACTCCATTTTAAGTGGGAAATGATACCTGGACTTTGTCTTCTAGTTATGTATCCTAACTCCATCCCCTTAAGCAGCATTCCTGGTATGACATAGATACCCCACTGAATGATCACCATCATTTCAGAGACAAAAACTCCTGGGCTGCTGTATTTTCTAGTCAAAAGTTCACTCATGTTATTTTTTTAAAACCACTGATGGAAAAAGTATTAAATAGCTATTAAAGGGTAAAAGCCCAAATATGATAATTAATAGGATATTGATATCTTATCATAGATAGACACCCTGGGTCAGGAACCAGGCAAACCTGGACTGGAATTCAAGATCCCACTTCCTTCAAATGAGGAAAGCATGTGATACCAGATATAAATTTGATGCTCCTGTGGATTATTTTATGTGAATTTTAAGGATGGTTTATAGGAAGCATTCACTTAATTTTTATTATTTTCATTGAACTTAATGCAATTTGTTCAATGGAAAAAAACTTTTTAAATCAAGGTTATTCACAATATTTATAAATGCCAGAAAATACAAAATTAATTTTTCTCCTTTTTGCACTTGTTTTACATGTCTAACATTTATCATTAAGTAGAGATAAAACTCTTAAAACACAGAGAATAAATAGCAATGAAAAAAAATATTATCAGTGAAATTCATTTCCCTCAATTGTGGCCTCCATGTGGTTTCTGGAAAGTGTCCATTTTAATCTCCCTTAGGAATAAAAGGGAAAAAACTTGCCCACATTCCCAACTACACAAGATTGTGACAGCTTCTATTACAGAATCACTCCAGTGTCCTAACAGAATCAGAAATGGTGTAGTTATCAAACTTCTTTTCTATCCCATCCCAGGAGACCAGAGAACCAGCCCTAGAGAACCGCTCTTCTCTCTGCCCTCCTCTGGGTCACACTCAGGTTGAGAACTGGTGCAGAGATATGTAGTACTTCAGCATCACCAAGTTTATAGCATTTCTATCTAAGCTCCAACTTTTCTCAGCTTTTCCTTGGCCCCATTGTTTCTGATTTTTATGAATCAATGTGATTATTGAATGTCTACTATGTCCAAACCTCACATTGACCCTCAGAAAGAGATGAAGAGAGGAAGCTACTATGCACCAAGTTTAGAGCCTAAAAGGGCGGGGGAACCAATGAATACAACATCTTCAATGAATTATTATCCCTTTGTGTGGTAGAGAATAAGATGAAATCTCATGTTTAAAATTTTAGATTTTATGCTGTAGAAGGCAGATAGCATTTACATTTAGTGACTGGAAAGAAGCTCAGAAAACATCTTGGGTGCTTCCGATAATACAGGTTTCACAACTGTGTCCTGTTTGTGAAGAAATCATTGAGGTACACACTTATGTGAACTCTTTTCATATATATATTTTATTTAAGTTATTAAAAAGCATACAGATTTGGTTTTTCTTTGTATATAGCAAATACTTAACAAATATTCTTTAGCTTGGACAAATATTTTTAAATTAATTACTGTTTAAATCTCTAAAAATATTAAAAACTGAAAAGTTTTAACACTTTTACATAACCATGAAAACATTCTTATTTTTGCAAATGAATTGCTCTGCTGAATCTTCAATTATATTGCTATCTGTAATAATTATTGTTATGGTTTGGATGTGAGGTGTCCCCCAAAATGAGAAAATGTAAGGTTTGGAGGAGAAATGATTGGATTATAACCTTGGCCCAATCAGTTAATTAATCCCTGATGAGATTAACTGAGTGGTAATTGGAGGCAGGTGGGGTGTGGCTAAAGGAAGTGGATTATTGGAGATAGGGCTATGCAGTATATATTTTATATCTGGAGAGTGGAGTCTCTCTCTGCTTTCTGATCATCATGTGAGCTGCTTCCCTCCACCATACTCTTCCACCATGATGTTCAACCTCACCTTCAGCCTGGAGGAATGCATCCTGCTCTCTATGAATTGGGACATCTGTGAGCACCCAAATAAACTTTTCCTCCTCTGCAGTTTGTTCTGGTTGCGGCTTTAAGTCACAGCAGTGAAGAAGCTGACTAAAACAAGTACTTTCTACTCAAATCCTTGAGACTATTCCCAACAATTCAAATGATAATAGGTTCCCATAGTCATCCTAAGAAGACCTTCTACCAGAAAAGTCAGCCCACCAGTTTTTCTGAAATTTCCATTTGGGTGTAATATATTTTGCACCTACCAACAGTTGTTTTTTTTTTTTTTTTTTTTTTTTTTTTTTTTTTTTTAAATGATGTCTTAAGCAAGCAATTCCATTCACTGTGCCCTGGTAGTACAATGTTAAGTGTAAATGTAATCCTTCTCTCTTCTTTTATTAAAAAAAAGCCATTTTGGGGTTATGATTTTACTTTTCTTAAATGCTCAGTTTCAAATGCTAAATACAAAATGTATATAACTCACAGAAAAAGAATATAGCACCAAGCAAAGCACACACTCAAAATTGTTCTAGAATTAATTTTAAAGATATCATATAATTTCCCTATAATGGTTAATTGAATTGTCAGTTTGACTGGATTAAGAGATTCCAAAGATTAAGAGGCTTCTTGGTGTGTCAATAAGGGTGTGTCTAGGAATGATTGGTATGTGAGGTATGGAACTGGAGTGGAGACCCTCCCTAAGCATGGGCAGCATTGTCCAATAGGTTGGAGGTTTGGATGGAATGAAAGCTGGAAGAACAAGGAGGCAGCGGCAGATGCAAGCTCCATTCTTCCTGAAGGGGTTCTTGAGCACTGCTGTGATCGCCTAAGGGCATCAAACACTTGCTCCCTCACTCTTCCAAAGCAGACTCTGCCAGTGATTCTCCAGGGAGTTTCCAGAAGCTTTTGGCCTTGGAATGGGGAAGCATCTTTGATCCCTCTTGTTCTGAGGCTTCAGCATCTTGTGCAGCGACTGGTTCCTCCACCTCTCCAGCCTGCAGATGGCCATTGTGGAGCATCCAGCTTCTGAATGTGAAAGCCAATCTAATAAATCCCCTTCTTATAATCATATTTTTTGTTTATTCTGTTCCTCTAGAGAACCCAGACTACTACATTCCCCAATAAATATATTTCCATACAACAACAACAACAAAAGACTAAATTTGCTCTTCTTTGCATCACTTAACTCCATTGAACACATACCATATTGAATTTTCCTTTGATTTCATGGCAGAAGATTCATCTAATCTTACACTCCTTCTAAGCCCACATTCTAGAATCCTCTTCCTCTACACATGATGGAAAATAAGAATCTGTAACACATACTCAACTCTTGAAGGTCCTTCCCAGTGTCTGACCCTAGTCTGCATCTAAATATTCTCTCACTCAATGTACAGAGACATTGCCTCAATTTTAATTCTTTGACACTGTGCCCAGTTCCAATCAGTGACAATGAGAGATCTCAGTCTGCAGATTCCAACCATTTCTAATTCAACGTGTCCAAAACTCAACTGCACTCTTTCAAACTCTGCTTCTACCCATCTCTATCCCTCCACCCTGTCCTCAATGACCCTCTGAGTTTTCTTCTATTACTTAGTAATAATCCCTTTCCTGAATGACTTGCCAATATCTTCCTCATTGTGCCTTTGTGGCCTAATTCCCCCCTCACTGGTATCTATTTCCCTATTCTTGGTACCCTCTACCTGTACCCCTGCAGTTAGAAGGGTCTAAAAGTGTGTATTATGATGTGCTTAGTACCATTCACTAATTAATTATACAAACATTTCATGGAGTAACCACATCATGCTGGGCTTTTGATATAGGTATGCACAGATCTTTCTCTGAAGAAACACTGTCTCAAAGGTCAAGAAACACAAGAATGGCTATCCAACATATACATTCTGAAACAGAGTTCAAATGCATTTGTATGTCATAAAAACATCCTTTATATTCTCTCTGAACCTCTTCTGCCTCTTGTTCCATTTCCCTAGTGTGTGTCCTTCACTCCATACACAGTACAACATATGGATCTCCCGTGAGCCTTGCCCATATGCCTCTGTGCTTTTTGTCTCTCTGTCTGAAATATCCTTCTAAATCTTGTCAGTTCAGCAAACTGACTCTGGACTCTTTCTTGGCTACCTTAGATAGTTAGCATCTCCGCATAGTCTAGATAACAGTCTGTGCTAGTTAAACTTGCTTGTTCCTAATGAATAATGAGGTGCATGAGAGCAGTGATGGAGCCCTGTGTGCCTTTCCAATTGAATGAACAATAATCATCCCACCTGGGAGTCATAAAACTAATAAGAACACAGCCACAGGAGTCATATATGCTGGATATGAATCCCAGTTTCACCATATAATAACAGTCTGACCTTGAGATGTCATCTTCTCTGAGCCTCAGTTTCCTTATCCATTAAAGTGAATAATAGTATTTAAAGTGTTCTGTAAGGATTCAATAAGATGATGCAAATGAAGTGTTTGGCATAGTGCTCATACCAAACTGTAAGCACTCAATAATTTTTAGTGACTATTGTTATAAAGCTTGTTTGAAAAGTGGTTGGTGGTGACATTACTGGGTTTCTGTTATAGTTGTTGTTTTACATTTTACAATTATACTCAGGTGACAAGAAACAAAGGATTTGAGGGGAAGGAAGTAACACTTTTAAAGAATTTACTGTTTCTATCACCATATTATAGGTGTATTATGTCACTGATCTTCCCAGCAACTTGGGTGAAATATGAATTATTACTACCAATTTATAAATTAGGAAACAGTACCAAAAAGCATGAGGACTCTTACTCAAGAATATAGTGCTTCAGCTTTAAGACAGATTGTATCAGTCAGCTGGGGCTTCCATAACAAAATACCAATGACTGTGTGGTTTAAGCAGAAATTTACTTTTAACATTTCTGGAGGTTGGGAAGTCCAAGATAAAAGTCAGGTCAACTTAACTCCTGGTGAGGGCTCTCCCCTAGGTAGCAGATGGCCACCTTCCCACTATGCCCACACATTGTGGAGAGTGAAAAAGAGAGACCTCTCCTTTCCTCTTCTTGTAAGGTCATTAATCCAATAAGATTGGAACCTATCTTTATGACATAATTTTACCTTAATTACCTCCTAAAAGCCCCATCTCCAAATATAGTCATCTTGGGGATTAGGGGTTCAGCATATGATTATAGGGAAAAATATTCAACCCACACCATGCATCTTCTCTGAAATGAATCTCACTGCTGTGATCAATAGATGAATCTCCATAAAGTCCACTGCTGCAATTCATACAGGCAGAAATCCTGGATCAGATATATCTCAAAGCTTTATGTTTTTTTTAATCCATTCTCCTTTTAATTCATATTCTGCTAGCATAGTTTCCTGGACATCCAAAATATAGAATAACTGTTGATAAAACAAACAGAAGGTCTACATCATGGACTATCCATCCAAAAGTAGAATTCCTAAGAAACAACTTAAAGCAGGAGACATTCTGGGTCATAGTTTGAAACCATCCAGCTGTTCAAAATGGTCACTAGTGGAGAATAAGGGCTGGGGTAGGGACTACAAGAGCTAGCATAATGACTGTCATATCTCTGAGGGTGATTCTGTGGGATTAAGTGGTAAATCATTCTGGCCTTCAGTGAGCTGGTGCTGACAGGAGAAGTTTGGAGGGATAGTTGAATTAGAAGGAGGCCACAGAATATACCAGTAGTTAATAAATTCCTGTGGTTGTAATGGAAGTAACAAGAGATGTCTCCTCATCCTAGGTACACCCTCTTCCCCCTCAACACTCAATTGCCCTCTAAGTTCCCAGTAAAGCAACTCTAGCAACCTCAGCAGGAGGGCCCCAAAACTGTAAGCATATTAATGTACACATGATGGCCTTTCACATTAAGAAGAAGAAGAAATTCCCAGATTGTGTAGGTGGTACTCCTAGGAAAGGGTAAAGGAAGACAAGAGAACTTCTCCAGTAACCAGGAAACTCCAGGTGAATTAAGGTGCTAGAAAATTAAAGGTGAGTCCAAAATATGGGTTGAAACTAAAATGATGAATTCTTTTTTAAAAACAAGATTTGTAGTTGCCTCATTGTTTTCTTTTCTAACACTGCAAGAAAGGAAAACGTCAGAGCCTGAATCCAACACCCTGAATCCCTCTACAAGGACTCTTTCTCAACAACCCAAGTTTTTTGTAAGAATAAAAATAAAGAATTAAAGAAGCAATTTCCATCCCATGGAATGACCATGTAAATTATGTAATATTCATATAATATGATATTACGTATCAGGGAGAATGAACATGTCTCCATGTGACCATATAGATTTTTAACAATCTCACAAGTGTTATGTTGATAACCTTGGAAGCATAATTTTTAAAGTCTCACAAACATAATGTTGAGTGAAAAATATATACATATTATATAATTCTATTTATATGAAGTTCAACTTCAGACAAGAATTACCAAAGAGGATAAAGACTGAAGAGTGAACACCCTCAGGGACCAATAGGGCGTGGAAGGGAGTGGGGTTTGAAATACTGGCTCAGTTTCTTCTTTTTTTTTTTTTTTTTTCTTAGGTGTAACTTGTATTTACTATTCCATACACAAATTAGCTAACTCATGATTGATTGTTGAGCCAAATGGTAACAGTATGGGACACATACCAATTAACAAACTGACAGAATCCTTAAGATCTGGTCTCCAACTGATATCACAAATGGGTTAAATCTCTTCTGGACTTGCTTGACACTGCTTCTTATTTTTGCAGAAGAACCAACTGTAATACCAAATAGTATATCATACCCAAACTTGCAAATTGATACAACTTCAGTTGAGGTTAGTTTTGTTCTACCCTCTGCAGTTTCTTGGGGGAGAAAGTAACTGTGGTGGTGCTCATCTCAGACATGATGCAGGCAGATCACCTTTTGACTTCTGCAAGCTGTCAAGTTGGCTTGTAGTACATTGATTAAAAGGCACAAAAAGATAATCCCAGGGGTTATTTCAGTGAGTCTCCCATGCCATACCAGATCCATAAAGTCCTTTGCTTTCCTTCTGAAGTCTTCTACGGTACCAATTACAGGTCCTTTGGTCTCTGTTCCCTGTAGAAACTGCTGGAAAACAACTGGAAGTCATAGTTGTGGGAGTCCATTCTCTCCTGATAGAGTTTATGGCTGCCTGTTTTTTCTGGCATTTTAGTTGTGGCAAGAAATGGTCTTCCCCCCCCCCCCACCCCCCCCCCCCCCCCCCCCCCCCCCTGATGTATTTTGAGTCAAGAATGCTTCACTGTATTTCTAAGTGAGCTCTGTAATCTGAACTGGTTCTTCCTTCTTTTGCCCAGGACCTCCAGATGCTTTAAGAGATCATCAGGCCCAAAGTGTGGTTGTGGGTAGTTCATGTGGAGGCTTGATACTCCTGGGAACCACGGTAAGTTCTACTTTGAATCCTACTAACTACCAAACACAGTCAGGGTCCCACTTCTCTCATGCAACTCAATTCCTGGCCGTAGCGCTGGCACCCAGAACACAGTGGAAGGGGATGGGCAGGGAACCTCTTCTTTATTTTTTAATTGATGCAAAAAATAGTACATATTTATGGGATACCATGTGATGTTTTGATGCATGTACACCTTGTGTAATGTTTAAATTAGATCAAACTTTTATCCTCAAACATTACTCATTTCTTCATCATGGAAATTTCAAAGACTTCTTTTCTACCTTTTTGAAATGTATATAATATATTACCATTAGCTATACTTTCCCAACTATACAGTAGAAGCCCTGAAATTATTTTTCCCATCTATCTATAATTTATTATCTCTGGACCAACCTTCCCTCATCCTTCCCTCTCACCCCCTCTTCTCCCCAGTTTCTATTATACTCTCAATTTCTACAAGATCAACCTCTTTAAATTCCACATATAAGTGATCATGAGGTATTTGTCTTCTTTTGTCTGGTATATTTTTTTAACATAATGTCTTCCAGCTTTATCCATGTTGTCGAAGATAACAGGATTTCATCAATTTTTATGGCTAGATAGTATTTAACTGTGTATATGTACCACATTTTCTTTATCCATTCATCAGTTGATGGACACTTGGATTGTTCCCATTTGGGGGCTATTACCATAATTTGGATCTGGATGTCTCCTCGATGTATTAAAAGCTTGACCCCTAGTTTTGTACCATCCCTATAGGTAGTGGAAAGTTTAGGCCTAGTTGAGAGGTTTTAGGTTATTGGGAGTGTGCCGAGAAAGGGGATTGTGGGACACTCCCACCCTCCTCCTCTTCCTCTCTCTTTCACACCTGGCTATAAGGTGGATGGACTTTTTGCTTCGCCATATGTTCCTGCCATGATGAGCCACCATAGGCCAAAAGCAAGGGAGCCAATTGGTCATGGACTGAAACCTCCACAACTATAAGACAAAATAAACCTTTTTCTTTTGGAATTTGATTATCTTAGGTATTTGTTACAGTAAAACAAAGTTGATTAACACAGATATCATGAATAGCTCTGCAATAAACATGGGAATTTAGATGTTTCTTCAACATATTGATTTCATTTCCTTTGGATATATGCCCTGTAGTCAGATTGCTGGCTCATATAGTAGCTCTATTTTTAATTTTATTTTTTTAGGAACTTCAATACTGTTTTCCATAATGGCTGTATTAATTTACATTTGCACCAACAGTGTGTAAATGTGGTTCCCTTTTGTCCGCATCCTTGCCAGCATTAGTTATATTTTGTCTGTTTGTTGATACCCCATTCTTACTGAGATGCTATGATATCTCACTATGGTTTTTGTTTACATTGCCTTGATGATTAGTGATGCTAAGCATTTTTTCATATACCTGTTAGGCATTTGTATTTCTTTTTTGTTTTTTTTTTCTTTGAGAAAATCGATTTAAGTCTATCACACATTTCTTAGATTTTTTTCTATTTAATTGTTTGAGTTCCTCATGTAATCTGAATATTAACCCCTTGTCAGATGTATACTTTGCAAATATTTTCTCCCATTCTGTAGGTTACCTCTTCACTCTGTTGATTTTTTCTTTACTCTGCCAAACCTTTATGGTTATAAGTTATGCTATTTGTCTATTTTTGCTTTCATTTTCTGTGTCTTCAGAATCTTCTCCAAATTAAAACATAAAGTTTCTACTTTTTTGACCTGACTTCTGATTACATGGGTATGTTGGTTTAAAAAAATATTAAGCTGTAACTTTATGATCTGTGCACTATTTTGTATGTTATATTTTAATTTTTTAAAAAAATACCACTTTTGGGTGTATACCTAAAAGAGTTGAAAGCAGAGACCTGAGCAGCTTTTTTATACCCATCATATCATAGCATTACTTAAAACAGTCATAAGATGAAAACAACCAAAATGACCATGGACAGATGAGTGGCTAATACTATATATATATATATATAAATTCAGCCTTAAAAATAAACAAAATTCTGATGCATGCCACACCACATTATGGACAAGATAGTATGCTAAGTAAAACAAGCAGACACAAAAGTACAAATATTTTATGATTCCATTTATCTGAAGTCATTAAAATAGTCAAATTCATAGAGATAGAGAATAGACTAATAGTTGCCAGGAGCTGACAGGATAGAAAACAAGAGCTATTGTTTAGTGATTATGGAGTTTCCATTTGGAATGACAAAAAATTCTGGAGATGAATATTGCAAATGTAGATAATTCTACTGAATTATACATCTAAACATGGTTAAAATGTTAAAATTTAGGTTATATATTATAAGTCATAGTAAAAAAATATTTAAAGAAACTTAGAATGGAAGCATTTTTCATTCTCTTCTCTTCCACTGGGACCTTGCCCAGCTGTGCAGAGGAAACTTCAGACACTTCCACAGGCCTCCTCCACCTGAGCTGCTTCTGCTCAAGACCACCACAGTCTCCACGCATGGCATCCATCTCTCAGAGCTCCTTCTGTCTATGGCCATCTTCTTAACCACCAGGCCACATGCCAGAATTTCCCTGGGCTGGCTTTTATTTCACCTTCAGGGTTAGAAAAGAATATCTTTAGAAGAAACTACTTACATAATTTGATCAGGAGACTTGAGTTATTGATCATTATTCATGAACATCTTAAAAATACCACATCATTCCCAGACCAATATTCTAAAATACACTTCTAGGAAAGAAAAACTTGGTACTATATAGCTAATTTATTGATCCTCTGAGTAGAACACAAACCATTGAGTGAAAATACCAAGATTTATTTATACCTCATCTATTTGTAAATAGACCTAAGACTAAAATCACATGATCAGGTTTGTGAGAGAATAATTTAGGAATAATAGATCATTTCAAGTCACATTATTTTCAAACAATACAAAAACATTTCTAGGACATAGTGAATCATTATTTGTTTTATGTACATATCAAAATTTTTGACTAAATTTTCACTGAGTTTATTAATATTTTACTGAATTTCCAGATGTTTTGCTTTCTCATATTGGTGTCACTATATATCTTTATTTTCCTCTTACACTATGATTCCTATGTATAGTTTATTGTTGGAAGATAGCTGCAGGGTACAACAGATATTAAAACTATATAGCATCTCATAAGATGTGAAGCTGAATATCTATTTTTAAATTAGGTAACCTTTTTATAGCTTTGAGGGAAATCTTGGATAGTACTTCTATGTGTATGTGTGTGTGTGTGTGTGTACATGTGTGAGCTTGTGTGAATTAACAAAGAACTATTTTATATTGAGAATGAGCAAAACCTCTGCAAGCCATTGCCAGAAAACCCTAGATTTTGTTTTATTTGAGATCTTTAAGTCTGAATGAGATTTATTTATATATATATTATATTTACATAAAGCATATATATAATTTATGTATGATATGTAAATATATTTGTATATATTACATGTAACAATACTTATTACTATATATATACATAGTTATACACACATACATACACACACATACATACACATACACATACACACACATACACATACACATATGCCTGACTCACATATATCATCTGAGAAATTAATATATAATGTTGATTAAGCTATCTGGGGACTTTTACTCTGACTTGATATTTTCCTACCTTATTTTAATTTTCTCCCCTGCATTATTCAGATAAAATTTCTTTTAAAAATTTCCATGTAACTTTCTAGATCATTATCTTTTGATCATTGGCCCTAATCTAGATATAATTTATGTTTCTATTTAGTCATTTTGGTTTTAAAGGTGTGTCACTTTATAGGCATCTTATGGTCTGTTCGATGCAAAGCAAGGAAGATAGAATACTTGGAGCAGAACAAGGAGGGTGTTGTCTTTGTGGGAGACCCAGTGAAAGAGGGAGGCAAAGACAGAACCAACACTTTTGTTTTATTCTCAATTCAAGGAGCAAAACTTGCTCTCTGAAAAAGCTTTACTCTGAGTTTTCCTAATGCCAATACATGATCCTACTATGCTGTCCTTTTTATAATGATGAAACTTTTTTTCTGATTTAATCTTGATTAGGCAATAATTCACTTGAGTTACCTCATGGCTCATCATACCCATCTTTGTTGTTGCTAGTGACTCGATTGCTCAAATATATCAGCTAGACCTTTAATTAAAAATTTCAATTCTTAGTTTTATCTTTTTATGATCCAACTGAATAGCATGATCTTGCTTTAATTTCAAAGACAAAATGTCTTTACTCAAACTACAACCTAGTTCTTGTGTGTTTTGTAGATTTCCTCCAGGTCCTTGACTTAGGACCCATAAAGTCCTTGTCTCTCAGCAGAAGGCAACTACTTGTTCTAAATGTCTCTGGTTACTTCTTTGCCCCTCCATTTTCTAGATTAGAGAACTCTGAGATTCAGTAGTACAAGTTTCAAAGTAAATCTAAACTAGTTTTTCAGAACCTTGCTTGTTATGTTTCTGATTGTCTCCAGACTAATAAACAACATGTAGGTGACAATACATTTTTCAGTATCCCCAAGCACATTATATTGTATTAATTGTACTTTTCTCTTGGAGGAATTGAATTTTTGCGTGTGCTTTTTCTACTGCCCAAGCCTTCTAAAGTTGCAGAAATTATTCCTTGTCCTTTATGCTTTGTTTTTGGAATACATGTGTTATATTCATATTTTTCCATGCTAAAATTTTATTTTTCAAGTAGTTCAAGCAGTAATACAGAACTTGCTATAAATAAATCTCTAAATTTTTGTCTCTGTGTTTTCATGCACTGAGTGGGCACAATTTCCTATTCTTGGTAATTTCCTTGATTTAGTTATGATCTTAATAATCATAAAATAAAATTTACAAAAAAACAATTTGTGTATCTCTGAGTTCCACTAGTGAGATAACACATTTTTACACTAAACTAACCGAAGGATGTGTAGAATATATGCAAAGGAAACAGTGGCTCTCTGGGCTCATGCTCCTAAAGAATAACTGCATAGATTCCCCTAAAAAGGCAGAGCTCTCAATTTCAACAAATATTCCTTACCCTATATGTACAAGAAAAATAGAGAGACGTCAGATTTCCAGTGGTTATTCCAGGCTTCAAAAATAAAGTGGTTGGTTCTGACCATGATGGACTGAAGATTAGTCTTCATCCCATACATGGAGCTGGAACCAGTGAAAGTAGAGTGGGACCCAATGAGGCTGATATTGAATGGTCCAACAAGTAGAAGAGGATCTAGAATAAGACTTAAATACCCAATGACTGCATACTTCTTGTATGTCTGAGATGTCAGCTAGGACATTCTTCATATATTGAGAAAGATTTGGTGGGAACATGTTTTCATTTTGTGTTTGTTTTTAGTAACAAATGGGATAGACCAAGTCTGTATGTTTCTGTACATTGTTTTTTTAAACAATTATGGTGAGCTTTCCATGACAATGTATTATTTTTCCTAGTTATACAGAATTTCCTGGATGAAGATGCAATTATTTATTTAGACATTTTCTTACTGATTACACTTAGATTGTACTATTTTTTGTTTTTGCAAACATTATGTTGTATCCTACTTGTATTTCAACCTGTAGAAATGATTTTGATATGAAATTGCTATCTCAAAATTACTTGATTATTTTAAATTTTATTAGTGTTGATAATCTCCTAACAATATGTATATCCTATTTATATAAATACATAATTTTCTATAGTATTATTAATATTCATTATTATCAGGATTTTAATTTTTTGAAAATTTAATATTCAAAAAACATGCTATTGTTTCATTAGCCTTTATCTGCCACTATTGACATTGAGGCTCTTTCTGTCAATTTAGACTTTAGTGTCTTTCTGTAGTGAATCACTCTTTTCTACTATTTCTTTTTTTTTTTTTCTTGTTTGTTGCTGTGTAGGTAGCCAATATTTCAGTGTAAGAAATTGTAACATTTTATCATATATAGGTAGAATATACTTTTCTAATTTGTAGACACATGTAATATGTTTTATCTATTTTATTATTTCATATTTACAGGCAGATAGGCTCACAAAAAATCTATGGATACTTCTCATACATCTGAGATGAATTTTTAAACATTTTTCCTTATATTTTGTTTATAAGATCTTTTACAGTGTAGACACTTTAATGTTTTGTTTGTTTTATCTGTTGATATTTTTCTTTTCTGCTTTCTGAGTTTCACATTATACTAATGGCTCTCATTTACAACCACCTCCACCCCATCCTCCTTTATCTTTGCTATTTTTATAATCGTTTTCATTTTGAACTTTGTCTTAAATGTGGTGTGATATAATGTTCTGCTTTATAAACAAAGCTAACCATCTCATTTTGAATCTTTCTTCCTTTCTTCTGATCAGCAGTCCCACCTTCTTACATACTTATTTTGCCTGCACAAGTGCATATATTTTAAAGTCTTTTTTGCCTGTACCTGAACACATATTTCCTTACTGTTATTTAGAATGTATTTGATATCTGATGAAGCAAATAATGAAAAGGGCTTCCTTATTATTGTATAGCACATTTTCTGGGCTTTTTTTCAAGGAAGACTGAAAATCAAATTATTAGTCAGAATTCATAGACACTTATTTAGAAGGATTATATATACATGACTATATCTATCTTCCAAGAACTTCAAGTGGCTATCCATTTAATCAGGTGGGTTTTTTTATCCATCAACAAAAACTTAACATGTAATTAATGTTTAATTATGTTTTTATCTGTTAAAATAAAATTATAGTTATTTTGTTATGTTTTCTCATTGGTTAGAAACAGGATTATAGCTAAGCTGTTGATTTGTGTGTATAACTTTCCAAACTTTTTTTTTTTTTTCTTTTGGTACCAGGGATTGAACAGGGGCACTGGACCACTGGGCCACATCCCCAGCCCTTTTTTTTGTATTTTATTAGTGACAGGGTCTCACTGAGTAGCTAAGTGCCTCGCCATTGCTAAGACTGGCTTTGCACTCATGATCCTCCTGCCTCAGCCTCCCAAGTGCTGAGATTACAGGCATGCGTCACTGAGCCTGGCTCCAAACTTTTACTATAATATATTTTTTCTATAATAACAAATGTCTCTCTTTTATTCTAATACTAGTTTTTCTTTTTTCTTGTCTTATTGTATTAGTTAAGACCTATAGAATAATGTTGAGTAATGGTAATAAAAGCAGACATGCTTTATTTATACAAATTTTAAAATTTATTAGTATTACATTATTAATTTTTCTAGTTGCATTTGCTTTGATAGATATTTGTTATCAAGTTAGAGAAATTTTCATTGATTCTCAGCTTATCGAAACCAATAATGTTTGTCAATGATAAATATTAGTGAAAATATTCTCAAGAGCTTTTGAGTTGATTATATTTATTTTTTCCTCTTTAGTTAATGAATAAATTACATTGGTATAGTTATTAATGTAGGATCATAGTTATATTCTCATAATAAACAGTTATGTTCTAAAAGTATCACATGTTCAATGTAACATTGTATCTAATTTTCTAATATTTAGTTTAGAGGTATTATATCTTTTAATAAATTACTGGATGAATGTTTGGGTTTATTTGTGTGTGTGTGTGTGTGTGTGTGTGTGTGTGTGTGTACGTACTTTCATTTGTCCTGGTTTTAATATTAACATCATGCTATTTTTGAAGAAATAAATTTTGATCTCCTTCTTTTAGATGTTCAAGAAGAGTTTAAGTTAAAGTGGATTAAATATTTTTTGGGGATTGATGAAATTCACAATAAATAGGACCATCCAAGTCTGGTAAGTATGTCGGGGAGGGTAGCATCGTCTACTGTGTGGAAAAAAGCTTCCAGTAAGGAATATAGGTCTTTGTCTACTTTTGACATTTTTTTCTCAGTTTTATCTTCAGAAAAGCTTTATATCTATTACTGAGTCATTTTCATCATTTTTATTTTCCAAAACCAAATTATGTGCATTTTTCAAAATTTATTTTATTTAAAAATTTTAAAATGTTCAAGATCACTGTATACACATTTACAAATTTTTAAAATACAAAACAGTTCAAAAAAACAGAAAGTATATTAATAACTTAAAATTCAGTCAGACTCTGAAAACAATATTTTAACTCTTGCCCTCCAACAAAGATCAGGAGAATGATATATGTGAGATAAGCAGGGGAGGACTGCTATTTATACAATTTGAGAGACCCCTCCTTAAAAAGAAAGTAATTTTAAGGTATGCATGCATTATTCTTTGGAAGCCTAAGCTTTATTTTTCCTTGGTAAATCCATTTCAGGATCTATGTTTTTTAAAAAAAATATGCAACATAATGTAGAACATGACTAATTTTGTCAATTGCTTCTGGAAGGTCAGACAAGTAGGATAGGCTTGCCACTGACCTGAGCAAGACGTAAGTCTGGGGTGATCCTGTCAAGAGAAGCTCTAAAATGTGGCGGGAATGTAAACCCAAGTGGAGATTTGTGGAGACAGGGAATAAGTTGAGGCAACTCTTGATAGATTTTGCTTTAAAGGGGGATGATAAACAAACTCAGAAGGGAATAATGGAACTGAGGTGGAAAGGGTTTTTGTAGCATGCTGCATGTTGTAGGAATTTCATAAAATTGGTGAGAAATTGGTGAGAGAGAAAGGAGATTCCAATTTAAATAGTAGGAAGATAAAATTTAGTTGTAATGGACAACTAAATTTAAAAATTCATCTTTTAAGGGGGAAGATTTTACTCTCTTAACCAAAATGCAGCATACAGAGGTAGACAATCTGATAGATTTGATGCAGGAAAAATAAATGCACCAATTTTCACTTATTGTTTTACTGGTTTGATTTTCCCATTTAGGATTTTAATTCACCTAGAATTATATTATGGTGTCAAGGGCCTGATGTGATATTTTCCCAGGTGGTTTGTCTCTTATTTCAACACAATTCTTGCACTGATATTTATCAGTGCCACCTTTGCCCTATAGGAAGCTTCCTAATCATTTAAAGTTAGTTACTAAATTCTTTATTCTTCTAGTCTATTTGTGGCAAATGCTGCCTTAATTATTATAGCTTCATAGTAAGTCCTGATAACTTACAAAACAAAACTTCCTTTGAGATTTTTCTACCAGATTACCTTGACTATTATAATTTCTAACTATTTGAATATTGTCTGTGTCCATGTGATATTTTTCTTTTTTTTTCTAAGTATTATTTGACTATATATTCTATCATTTTCCTTGATAAGACCTCCCAAAGGATTTTATGATTATTTGGTTTTCCTTCTTAATTTGACTTTTTTACTTTATCTATTCAGTAAAACAGTTTCCAATTTTTTAAATAAGTCTAGTTATTTTTTTCTGTTTTCTTTCCTCTTTCATGAATTTTAAATTTTAAAATTATTTTAAGAAGTAGTTCTCCTTAAAGGAAAAATTTAAATGATATAAAATTAAATTTTAAATGCCAGCAAACCAAATAATAAATGTAAACATGATTCCACATGAATTCCACACTAACAAAGAAAATACCTCATGTCAAGAGCAAATGTTTTCTAGATTCAATTAGTTAGTGGATTTATTACCTTGAATCCTGTTAGTCAGTAGGTCTGCAATCAGCGTATGTGTAGGTAGCCTTATGACTACAAGTGCAACAAAAATAATCCTTCTCCAATATCATCTCCCCCAAGTACCCATGTTTTCTCCATTCTTATGCAAATTAGCATCCAAGTAGAAGCATATCCAAAGATGTTACCAAATCAGGCATACTTTTTACCAAATTTAGTAACTTTGCTGTAATACAAAACCTGCTCCCTCTCCATCTGCCACTTTAAGTTTTATTACATTTCACTAAATTCACTAATGATAGGAGTGCTTTTTGTTTGTTTTGAAAAAAGTGAGGCAACTAAGTTTCAGTTAGTAGAAATCTGTACACATGTCCCATCAATCTGACTTCCTTTCCAGTAATTCACATTAGGAAGTTATCTTGAATTTCTCAGAACACAGTTTAAAGTTCAGGGATTTGGTATTCTGCTCTTGGGCAAAAGGAAGTGATTCAGGGAGAGATCCAGACGCATTTTAATTATATATATTTATCATTATTTACCATTATAAATAGGATAAGATAGTTGCCTAATTGCTGAACTTCAAGCCCTCTAAGGGATAACTGCAGGCTGGCAGTCTTTTCTAACAAAGCATGAAATCCAAGCATCAGAAAAGACCCAGAGCTCATCTTCCCCTTTGATCCTTGAATTCCTCTTAACCTCCTCTACTCAACACACCATCCTCTACTCTTTCCCCTTGACCTATTCCAATGACAGAGAACTCAATAACTCCTGATTTAACACATCTCACCTAAGAAATGTAGCTTCCACCTACAGACATAGGATTATTTGGAGCCACAGTGAATTAACTGAAGTTTTTGGTCCATGTGACCTATAGAGTCTCTTCTGACACTTCTCCCCATTACACATCTCCAATTTCAGCAGTCATTTTTCTCAGCATATTTTGTGGAAACTTTAGTCATTCTGGTTGCTTTCCCTGGAGTAATTTTCAGTTATTCTATAACCTTTAGAGAAGGACACTCAGACCCAAGCTGAATCCCAGGAATGATTTGACCAGCAGAGTGCCATCACTATCGATGCGTCATTATTGTAACACAACCTATGATTTAGATTAGTCATTCTTTGACACCCATAGCAAATGGCCTAAGAGTAATGCCAGTTTTTATCTGTGTTGTCCTTGTTTTAATCTGACTATATTTTGTTTTGGTTTTTCACACCCTGGAAGTTACTAACAGCAAAATGAAAGAATAAACTTCAAACTTAAGACAGTTTCTCACTTGCTTCCAGTCTACAAAACTCTTAGCTCTGTGACCATAAGAGTGTTACTTAACTTCTCTGAGATGCAATTCAACATTTCTGTAAGAGTGTGATAATGTCTAGCTGTTTAGTTTTGAGATTAAATGAAATAATATATGTAAATCAACTAGCATGATGTCAAAAGTGTAGATCATTTCCCTCTTGCGCAACAAGATATTGGTCTGTGTTCTACTCCATTAATATTTTTCTATGTAGATTTCATAATCCAGTGTAATAGCTATTATTCTTCCCAGGGTTTTAGCTTCTACGAATTTTAACATGCTGTCAAAATTTTTCACTCATGTTATTAATAATACAAAGAGGACAAAGTGAATTGTAATATTTTCTAATAAGAAATCTTTCAGCTGGGCATGGTGGTGCACACCTGTAATCCCAGCACTTGGGAGGCTGAGGCAGGAGGATTGCGAGTTCAAAGCCAGCCTCAGCAATGGCGAGGTGCTTAGCAACTCAGTGAGACCCTGTCTCTAAATAAAATACAAAAAAGGGCTGGGGATGTGGCCCAGTGGTTGAGTGCCCCTGAGTTCAATGCCTGGTACCAAAAAGGAAAAAAAAATAAAAGAAAGAAAATAAATCTTTCAAAACCAAAGTCCAAATGTTTTTATTTTTCCCATATGTGGATGCTAATTCACAATAAGAGGTGGGGCTAGGAAGAATAGAGTTACTTTGGATTAGCCGGGGGGTAGGGGGGAGAAGAAGGATGGGGTTATGAAGGATAGTAGAATGAATGGAACACTATTAACCTATATGCATATATGATTACATGACCAGTTGTAATTCTACATCATATACAACCAGAAGAATGAGAAGTTATACTCCATTTTTGTATTATGTGTCAAAGTGCATTCTACTGTCATGTATAGCTAATCAGAACAAATTAAGAAAAAGAAAAAAAGCCAATTATATCTCAAAAAAAAAAACATAGGCATAAAACATCTGGGATTTAACAATGCACAAAGGCCTTCTCTTATGCATGATGGTCACATGGACATAGACAGTTGCAACAATAGGCAGAATCCAGATTTTCTTAAACGTTTTTTCCTTTATTGATCAAATTGACCCTTTGTGATAGACAGGGAGCATATCATTTTCTGCATGTTACAGATGGGCTTAAAGTTCATGAAAATAACTAGAAATCTCCATAATACCCTCAGTAATCACTAATCATTATTCAATTATACATTCTCAAGTATGAAAATGTTGGCAATTTATTATTTTCCTCCACATAGAAAATATTCAATTAACTTACACAACAAACAATGGAGTATTACTCAGCAATAAAAGAATAAAATCATGGCATTCACAGGTAAATGGATGAAGTTGGAGAATATAATGCTAAGTGAAGTTAGCCAATCCAAAAAATCCAAATGCTGAATGTTTTCTCTGATATAAGGAGGCTAATTCACAGTAGGGTTGGGATGAGGAGCATAGGAGGATTAGAGGAACACTAGAATGGCCGATGAGGAGGGAGGGGAAAGGGGGAAAGGGGGGGGCAAAAGGGTAAATTTAAAAAAAATAAAAAAATGGTAGAATGAGATGGATATCATTACCCTAAGTGCATGTATGAAGACAGGAAAAGTGTGAATACACTTTGCATACAACCAGAGATATGTAAAAATGTGCTCTATAAGTGTAATATGAATTGTAATGCATTCTGCTGTCATATATAACAACTTAGAATAAAACAAAAGGGAAAAAACTATAAAAAACTTACACAACAATTATTTATTGAGCACATATATTGTCTGACACTGTCGTTGGCATAGAGAAAAGCATCAAAGGTCCGTGTTTCATGGCTATTTCAGCAGAAAAGAGAAATAATAAACAAATAATAGGATATAAATATGCTATCTAAAAAATGAATAAAATCAAACAGAGAATGGAACACAAGGTGACAGGAGTGATGGTGGGTCTGCTCCTTGAGGTAAGATTGACTGGGAGAATTCTCTTTGATAAGCTGTCCTCTGCAAAGACTTGAAGAAGCCAAGTGTCTCTGAGGAAACAGCAACACAGGCAGTGGGATCAGCAAGTTCAAAGTGCTGAAGCTGAAGTATGCTTAGTACGCTTAAGTAACTTCAAAAAGGGCAGAAAGACTTGGGTGGAGTAAATGCCAGGGTGTGACTGTTGCAAAAGAGAGTTGGGGACATGCCATGCAGAGGCTTTTGAGAAAGGAGAAATATGGCCTAAGACTGAGGGGCTTGAGCAGAGCAATGACATGATGTGACCTATGACCTGTATTTTGAATGGATCCTGTGCTTGCTGTGGCCAAAGTGAACTGAAAGGAGCAAGGCAGAAAAAGAGAGACCAGCGAGTGGGTATTGCAATTTGCAGTTTTCCCCACACACTTATACATGTTTGCACCAATTGTGACCTGAAAATACTAAATGGAAAATTCCAGAAATAAGCAAGCAACTTATGTTTCAAATTGCACATCATTATTAGGAGCATAATGAAATCTCCCACCTCTCTCTGTCCAACTTATTCACGGTGCCCGATAATGGCACCTACTGTGTGACACCTGCTCAATAGTCCCTTAATAGTCAACTCAGTTATCAGACCAACTATTGTTGCACCACTGTGCTTGTGCTCAAGTAACCCTTATATACCTAAAGATGGCCCCAAACAAGAGCAGTGATGATGGCATTTGGGATATGCAAGAGTAATGCCATAAAGTGAAAAGTAAAAGTTCTCAATAAGGCAAAGTAAAAGTCATATATTAAGTTTATTAAGATCTGTGGTAAAAACAAAGAAAGAAAAAGAAATTCATGCTAATTGTTTTCTGTCACAGTTCAACTGTAAAAGTCATGACCACAGTAAATAAAAAAAAAAAAAATATTAGTTAAGATGAAAAAAGCATGAAATTATAGAGTTCTGTCCCATCTGCAGTTTTAGTCATCCACTGGTGGCCTTAGAACATATGTCCTAGGGATAAGGGGTGACCACTATAGTCCAGATGACATATAATGTCATTTAGACTAGAGTGAAAATGATGGTGGTAAAGAGTAATGTGTGGTATTTTGTTTCATTTTTGTTGTTGTTGTTTTGGGGGGAGGATGTTTTGAAGATTGAGTCTCAGGATTTGCTAATGGTATTAACATGAGAAATAATATTTAAGCATTATTTTGTCCTGACAAAAAGGAAGAATAAAGTAACCCATCACTAAAGTTGATGTCTGTGGAAGGAGTTAAAACCAGGAGTTTGTTTTGGACTCCTTAAATCTCAGATGTCTATCACTTATATGGACAGGAGATGACCAAGTTTCTGCATAGAGTCCTGAATCCAAATCTGGAGAGGCCTGGACTACAGAAAATAAATTGAGTAGTTAGAGAATAGGTAAGTTTTTAAATCATGGGAGTGCATACATTCACTTAGTGAATGAAAACATATTTGGCAGTGTTTTGTTTTGTGACGGCATCTCCCTAAGTTGCTCAGGCTGGCCTCAAATTTGTGATCCTCCTGCCTCAGCCTCCCAAGCCACTGGTATTACAGGCATGTGCCACCCCGCCTGGCAGAGAGCAGATGGATTTTAAAAGGCTGAATCTGCAATACTACCATAGTCAGGAAGATGAGGAGAATTCAGTGATGGGGCCTGAGATGGAGTGGCTTATGAGGCAAAATCAAAATAAAGGAATTATTATAAGTGTAAGCAGCAATTTCTCAACACCATTGACAGTAGTTCTCTGATCTTACCAGTTAGTGTTCCCAGGACTGAGACCCAATATATGTGAACTTGTTAAGAGTTGGATGCCGTCTTTAGAATCAGTCACCCATCTCGATGCAACCAGGAGCATGCTTGTGAAAATGAGACTGCGGCATATGTGTTCCTGCTTAGTGTTCCCCAACTCACAACCCTGGGCTGTATTTAGCTTGACCCTCTTCTCATCTCAAATCCTGGTGTTGGCGCAAAGTAAGCTTATTCCTCATCTCCGCCACCCATGTAGCAGAGATAGACCTGCAATTCCCAGGAGACAAAGCACAGAAATAAAGATTCCATGTCATAAGTTTATAAACAACCAATTGTGATGTTAAAGACTAAATACACTTGAACATGTGTGGTCACATGACTTTATTTGTCCATCTCATTTTATATAACCCAGACCAACAAAACCAACAAGAGGGGAAACACACACAGGTATAAGGTCAGTTCAAGGGTTCAACAAAGTGCTCAGAATGATAGAATCAGCAGATAACAGACTTCACAGGTTGCTAAGATACCTTAATCTGGGAAAAGAATCAGAATTAAGTTTTTGTTAAGAGGTTTATCATTCCCTATCCTGATCTGTTGATAGAGACAGTCTATAGGAATCTTAGCTTTGCAATTATATGGTTGGAGTAATTGGGGAAAAGTTAGAAAAAGGGTTTGAATGAGAAAGATAATAGCTTAAGAATTTGAGAAGTCACTTGGGTAGAGTCATCTTGAAATTGCTTTAGGCAAGTTTAAGTGGTTTAGAAGATTTTTTCTTTGTAAAGGAAAAAAAAAGCACTAAGCAATAGTATTCTTATATGTGTTTTTGCACCTGGAGGACTAATAATGGTTAAAGAAAGCAATTATAAAATCCATTTAATTACAGAAAAGGGGCATTAATAAATCTTGTTTTCATTTGTCCTTTGTGAAAAAAAAATTCTACTTTTGCAGATGTGCATATTGCATTTCATTCAAGCTATTTGATTCACTTTTCATGTGGTAATGGTAAAAGATGCTGTTTCAATCCTTAGTCATTCAAGGCAGTATCAATAGAGAATGCTACAAATTTTGGAATTTTTTTGTAAATTTTTCTTTACATATTTTTTTTGTAATAAGGAATGGCATTGTGATTTTTTTCTGACACACAAACAAATATCATTATTTCAGAAATAAAAGGAAATACAAAGTATATAAAATAAACCCTAATTCCACAGGGCTCAGTCAAGGAGCCTATAATATCCAATACATCATGCATATCTCCATAAAATAAAATTACATATTATGCTAAAAGGCAAGGAAAAAATACAACATAAAGGATAAATTTTATGACGTCAAAACAGAGACAGTGAAAGCAAAATTAAACTACAGGACTATGTCAAATCACAAGTTGCTGCAGAACAAAGTAAATGATCAACAAAGTGAAAGATTAATCCATGGAAAGAGAACAGCTCTTTGCCAACCAATATGTGGGTACTGACCAAGCTACATAAGCAATTCATACAACTCTTCAGGAAACATTTCTTTTTAATTTGGAAGGGATCTTATTAGACATTTTCATATTGCTACCTTTCTTCATAGAAAATTCTTCAATTGAGTTGTTCATACTGTTTTTCTTTTTTATCTATTTTTATTAGTTCTAATCAGTTATACATGATATAAACCTATTGAAAAAGTTGTATAACCAAGAACTCTCATCCATGCCCTTTATTCTTATTCACTCATTTATGACTTGCCCATTTGCTAGTAATTGATTCCCTTTACCTCAATAATTGGGAGAAGTGAGAGAGAGAATGTTATGAGTTATGTGTTTCTTTGTGAACCATTGTGAATTGCAGATATGGTGACATTTTATCGTCAACACTTCAGTGTATGTTTCCTGAGAACAAGGAAAGTGGATTTCATACATTGCAATTATCAAAATCAAGACACTTCCAACATTTATGTGATGTTATTATCTAATTGTTTGTCCATATGTAGAATGTGTTGATTATGCCAATAATATACCATAGATATAACTACTATAGATAAATCTAAAGACAACTTTTTACCAATCCAGGATCTATTCTGAGATGACGCATTACCTTAGACATGGTGTCTTTAAACATGGTGTCTCTTTAGTCTCCTTTATTGTGGACTATTTTCCTCAGTCTTTTTATTTGATTTTTTTTTTTAAATACAGGCCATGGTTTTTAATAACAATAAACTGATGTATAAATATATGAAATATAATGAATATGTAGGGGTAGATTCTGGCTTTATCCACCATGAAGAATCAGAAATAATGACAGCTCCATAACCATGTGCACACCCAGCAACCACATCTTGGTTTCTAAATATCATTTCCCACTAAAAAGAAGCAACATTCCTCAGAGAAATGAATGGTTATTGCATTGTAGCTTATATCCTGCTGGGAGCAAGGAAAAGAAAAAAAAAGAAATCATTAAACTACACAAGATAATTATACATTGTAAGAGGTGTTACAATGAAAGGTTGATAAGATGTCACAAGCTGAGATTTGAAGAAGAGAAAGTGAGCGAAGTGAAGAATGTGGGAAGAGCATTGGGTTAAAGAGAGAGGAAGGAAAAAGACCTTGATGTCAGAAGGATTTGTTTTGCTCCCAGCAGGGAGGAAGGCACTGTTGCCACAACATACTACTGACACTGGTGGAGGTGGTGGGTCTGGTCAAGAAGAATGTGATTGTGAGAAAGACAGGCAGGAGCTAGAAAACCAAGCAGTTCAGAGTTTATTCTAGGTGGAATGGGAAAAACTCCAGAAGATTTAAACCTAGGTAATGACTGATCTGACCTATGTGGGCAGAAAATCACTCTGGCTGCTATCTGAAAAATAAACTAGAAGGGGTGTGAGAACAGAAGCAGAGAAACCAGATGGGGGATTGTTATGAAAGTCCAGGCAAGAAATAATGGTGGCCTTCATAGAGTGGTATCAGTAGAGATAATAGTACACTGGTGACAGAACTTTCAAATGTGTATGCATGCATGTGGCATGGTGGGTCCCAGCATCATGTATATCCACAGGACACTAATTAAAAAAGTTTTAACTGTAAATGGATTGAAGAGAGATCAGTGGAGTGGAGGGAGAGGCAGGGTTTGGGGGCTGCTGGGCACTGAATTGGAGCAGGTCGTGTTCCATTTCCTTGCTTTTGTGATTATGTCAGGGTGTAGTCTGATATTGTATGTAACTAAAAAGAATTTTTTTAAAATGCACTGATAAGGGGCTGGGGCTGTAACACAGTGATAGAGCACTTGCCTAGCATGTGTGAGACACTGGGTTCTATCCTTATCACCACATTAAAAATATATATATAAATAAAATAAAGGCATTCTGTCCATCTATAACTACAAAAATATTCTTTTTAAATGCACTGATTATTCAGATTTTTTTCTTTCTTTCTTTTTCTTTTTAGTTATAGATGACAGTAGAACGTATTTTGGCAGAATACACATACATAAAGTATAAGTTATTGTATTAGGTAATACTTTTTAAACTTACAAACACCATTTATGTTATATTAAATGTGTGGTGAGGTAAGAGGGAAATTTAAAGCTTTTTTTTTTTCTTTTCTTGTTTTTTTTTTTTTTTTTTTTTTTTTTTGTAATACTGATGACTGACCCCAGAGGCCTGCTATCATTGTGCTAAATTCTCAGCTCTTTTTTATTTTTGTTTTGAGACAGGGTCTCTCTAAATTGTAGAAGCTGACCTGTCACTTGTGATCTTCCTCCCTTGGCTTCCTGGATAGCTGGGATTACATGTGTTTGCCACTGTGCTCAACCTGGGCATAATATTTTTGATAAGTATTTTAGACACAAAACTGAAGTAGCAAATAAACAGTGAAAATGACAAAAATCTTAAGATTCTACTGGATTTTCTTACCTTTTTCCTAGGATTAAAATACAACACTTAAATGAGAATATCTGCATCACTCCATCAAAAATTTAATAATTAGAGGAAATCTTACTTATCTTTGGATTTTCTGGAAACTTAAACAGTACCCTGTGTGCTTGGGAAGGATGAAATATTAGGATTACCTATAATGATTTAAGGGAAACAGTATAAAAAATTACTTTTCTGAGATAATCTAAAAATCTACAACTAAATAAAGAAGTCTATAAGTTAAATATCAGAAATAATTTTCAGAGCAAAAATAATTCAAATGATAATATCTTTCAAGGGCATGTGAAAGCACCTTCAACTGAGACAGTAGTAATGAGACTGTATAAAGCCTCCATTAAAAGGAAAAAGTATATATTACAAAGGAGATGGAATAAATGTTCTACTAATGTTTTTAGAAGTATTATCATTGTTTAGAAAACCGAATGCAGTGAGCTAAATATTCTACCTTTTTCTAGGGTGGTGGCAAAATTAAATTGGCCAATGTAATTTTTTAAATGTCATTTATAGAAGTTTTTATAATACTGAATAGAAAATAATAAGAAGCATACCTTATGCAAAATGGGGATGTGTCAAACAGAGGCAGAAGAAAAATTGTATTACCACTTTTGTGGAAAAAATAGGAATATTTGCCTCTATTTGAATGAAGGGAAAATAGATTAGAAGAGTATAATATTTTGCTGAAAAAATGTTCTAATTGTGAATAAGTGAATTATATTATAGTTGCAAAGAATTTTTATTCCAAAACAACTTTTATAAGCACAGCATATATAAATATACTTGAGAATCTGATAAATTATTTCAATTTTTAAGGTTAAATCTTGAAATAATATGCACTTATTAACTTTCCATTAAGAATTATCTTATATAAAAGTTGTTTGGGAAAAGTTTCATTTTTAGTATACAGCATTGATAATATTTCTTTAATTGTATATAGGAATTTTTCAGGGAAAATGTTTTAAATTACCTTTTTTTATGAAAACAATGCTTCCAATTTAAAATAAGTATGGCATTTTTTTTACATATCGGTGCCACAATTTGTTTGCAAAAATTTTGAAGCAGGGTGTAGTATTATGAAGCTGGGAAGTAAAGCATCTCTGTAGTTATGTAGCATTCCACTTCAGTAAAGGGAGAGATGTGGGAGCTGTTTAAAGGCCATGAAGAAAAGCATGAGAAAAATCAATGCTGAAATGAGAAACTGAATGACGTTCGCAGGGACTGAGGAGGTCATCATCAGATATGACACCATTACAACAAAATTCCTGGGGTTATTCAATGTAATGTTCATGTTATCCAGTAAGACTAAAAATTGTATTTGCTACTTAGATTTATATAGTGCTTTAAAGAATCAGAATATGGCCACAAGCTAACAGGAAGTGGAAAAAGCTGGAATAATCAAACAGATAATGACAGTGACAATGGTGACCTTTGTGAGGCTGCAATTATATTATTATCTTGAGAACATTAGAAAACTGCTTTATCACTGGAAGACCACAGCCCTGATGAAACAGAACAAAAAACCAAAGTCAGCACAACCAATAACGATGCTTGAAATATCACAAGCCACCGAGGGAAAAAAAAAAAAAACAATGCTTGAGAGAACTTCCATGACAAATGCTTATAAAATAAAGTTCTACATGGGGAGTGGACTATACCACCTTATTTTATTTAGAACATGATAATTTACACAGTATCCCAGATGAATATCTCTTCATTTATCAAATCGCATATTACTTAACCAGAGTGGGAGCTTCCACTTCAGGCACTGCACCATAGAAAAACCTCATGAGAATGTATGGCTGAGTCTTTCCTCCTTTCTCGTGTAATGTCCAGAGAATTGAAGGCAGAGCAATATTGGTGAATGCGCAGTTCAGAGCTGTTTTGGTCACAAAGTACATCGTTTTAGAAATGGTCTCTATTTTTAAAAAGAAAAAAATGTAAATGTTATCATTAATATTTCTAGTCATGCAAAAGTCATACCCTTCTTTAAGACAAACAAGTCCATTGATAAATAGTGATGTTTTTTAGGAAAATATTGTCCTGTGTGGTGACATTACATACCTCTCTATGGCTCTTGCTGTTATTCCCATTGTTTACTTGAAGCTCTAGACAGAATAAGCCTTTTTTTTTTTTTTTTTTTTGGTCAAAACAGTCTCACCTCTTTTAACCAATAGAATTCTGATCTGAGAATGTCCACTTGAACTGGTGATCTCTCCTTGGAATGCTCCAGTTTTTACTCCTTGCTCTAAATATGTACCAAATGTGTTCCCCCAAGATGTTGTCTTCTTTTCTCCTGTCACTCTGTTCCTTTTAATATTACATTAACAACATCAAAAGTAGAGTAAAAAATTGGAACCCATCATTTTTGAAGGAGCCCTAATTAGGAAAGGCTGTTGTAGCTAGCTGGAAGCCATAAGTTCCACCTGATATGTATGTGACGCACCTGTAGGCACCCGCAAACCTGAAGGTATACAACCGGGTGAAAGCGGTCCGAGTTAGGAGAACGGAGAATTCAGTCAGCCGGGCAGTCACTCGGGTCGGTCAGAAGAATCAGAGCGGCCAGAACGTAGGCAGAGCGGTTACAGAAGAGAAACCAGATAGAAGACAGAAGAGAAACCAGATAGAAGAAGTAATGACTGGTCAGAGTTAGGCCGAGGCTCCTGAGGAAGACAGAAGACAGAAGAAAGAAGAAGGAAGAAAGAAGAGAAGAAGAAGCTCTAATCTTTCTCTAAGCTAAGCTCTATATCTTTCTTTCTCTCTAAGACTCTAAGCTAAGAAGACAAGAAGAAAAGCTCGCTTTAATCTTTCTCTCTAAAAATCTTTCTTTCCCTCTCTAAGCTCTAAGAAAGTAGAAGTAAAAGTAGTAAAAGCTTAACTCTGCCTCCGAGAGTTTTTCCTCCCGGTTTTCGGTACCAGGTAGCTTACACATTTTAGTTTTGATTTATTGAGTTTCCTGCTAACTAAAAATGTCTAATACATTTTATAGGATGCTCTTATATGTATATTTCCTATAACTTTTTCATGTATACTCTCATTTTCAAATTTATATGCTGACTTTTATGTTTAACAAGAAAATAGTTGTACTGTTTTTTAAAATTCAAATGTGGTCTTCTAACAATATTTATGCATGTGTTCTTATTCTCACTCTGGCTCTCTGGCTCTATCTCAGTCTGGGATCATCTGTAGATAAGAAAGGCACACCTTCACTGTTTCTGTTGAAGGGACCAAAGAAAATGGAGCTGGGCAGCCTGTCAGCCACTAGGGACACTCTTAGGAGGGTTCTGATATACCAGGGTGTTCCAACTTAACATTATCAGCCAGGAAGTATCTTCTTTTCTGTGAGACTATAGGTAAATGCATTATCAAACAGCTGCTAACATTATAAAATTTTCCATACAAAGAGCAATTCATCTTCCAGTAGTTAGAAAATACATGTACATACATACATGCACAAAAGTGTATCTACACATATATATCTGGCTATCTATACATATGTGAATGTGTATGTATGCATATATACGCATGTGTAAATATAAATATGCGTATACATATGTATGCATATATGTGTATATAAAACATTTATTGTTTTAAATGTTTGAATACTAGTATAAAATATATGAAGACTTACATTTTCAGGACCTGATTTATCTGAAGTGTCTAATTCTTCTCATCTCTCAACTCTACACCCAAGTAATGTTAAACAGTCCTAAAATAAATTATTCTGGATATGAGCCTGTACCAATGAAAGTGGAAATAATTTCCTAAAGGGCTAGTTCTACATATATTTTAGATTCTTCCTTAAGAGGCATCACAACTTGGAGATGGAAATCTCTAGAAAGTGGAAATTAAATTTTTGCCAGATGATAAAAATGTCTTTTAAAAGACAATGTAAAGTAACTCTTAAAGACCTTTTCAAATTTTGGAATATGAAACACTACCTAAGTCTGAAAAAAAATCAACTTCCCTTTGAAATGGATTTGATTTAGAAAGGTTATTCTAATAATTAATTTTAATCACCTCTTAGCATTAAGACCTTAAAATGGAAATCTAGAAGTCACAATTCTGTTTAACATTGAAACACTATTTTCTGCTAGGCCCTCATAAAAATTAATTACATATTAAACATAGGTAATTTATTTTTCTACATGTTACAAGGTATGTTAGAGGAATTAATGGGAACAGAAAAGATTAACTAGAACAGAAAAATATTATAAAATCCATATTTTATTTATTTTGATTTCTCATTTGAACCATATTTATACATTGTTCAGAAGTTATATTTATATTTTTAAGCTAGTCATGTTTTATAGAATCATAGGATATTACTTTTATATTAAACATAAAATACAAAATATATATTTGTATATAAAATACAAATTATGTTGAAAATGCTAAGCAAATTCAATGCTAATAATATGTATTCAAAATAAAATAAATAGCATGTGATCTAAAATAAATAATGTACAATCTAAAACATTTTATCCTTTGTTATTTGATCAGTTGTAGTAAAATCACTGGAGAGGAGTATGTAGTTGCAACCATCCACTGTATTTCCAAGATGCTCAGCAACCACGAAATGAATTTCACATCATGACCATAATGAGAAAAAAGATTCCAGAATAATTTCCTACTTCTTGAATTGGATGTGAATGAACAGAACAGGCAGATCATTTCTAAAAACAACATCTCATCCAATGGACTGAATCAGTACAATCTTTGTATTAGGAGCCAACATTTGAAAAAAGCATGCAATCATTTTGACATGTCCAAGTAATATTTATTTTGAATATAGTCTATTTCTTTCCGACAACAGCAACCAACTCTGTTTAGTTCTGTTGATTTTACAGGTTACATAATAACAACCCTCCCAAATAAACAATTGAAACCTAAATATTTTCCTATAAATTCTTTTCTAGAAGAAGTGTGAGCTAAATGAAGAACTACTTCTTTTATTACTTAAAATGTCATTATTGGACATAATGCCTTGTGTTCTGCTTGGATGTAAATAATGGCATTCTCTCCTGCTAAATTAGAATCAAGTTGCCTATATGCTGAGTAAGGTCATTTAACTTCTTTAGGTCATTTTCTCATTCCTAATGTGGGAGTAATAATTGCATATACTTCATAAGAATAAAGTGAGAATTGAATCAAACAATGAATGTGAAATGACTCCAACAATGTGTGACATACAGTATGCATGTTGCTGTTGCATGGAAAATATCTACTGTGCCTAATATGAAGTAAATATCAGCAAGCTGACAATAAAGCCATTTTCATCTTCCTTTTCTCTGTATGCCTTCTGTATTCATGAACTCATTTAGTATTTATATAACACTTGTTTGTATTACTTTATATTTGGATTTTCTGATAGGCTAGGGGCTCTCTTGTGATCCCTCTTTGCTAAAAAAAAATGTGTGATAAATAAAGTTCAGTAGATGCAGGACAGATTTGGACAGCATTCTCAATTTCACTTAGATGTTAATATGCATTATAATTCTAAATAGCAGCTATGCAGCTTTCCTAATAACTACCTGATCATACGACCAACTCCCAAATCTAACATACCTATTTTTAAAAATCTATTTTTTTAAATAGTTTTTTCCAATGTTATCCTATACGAATTATCTGCTTGCTTAGTTCTTAATGCCTTGAGACATTCGTTGCATGGAAGTTCATCAAGGGACACGATCATCTTCCCATAGTTTTTTCTTTTCATAATGCACCATTTATTGAGGGTTGGTGAAACCTAGTGTTTTTATCTTTATACATAAACCTAGCATACATATCTAGTGTTGAGTAATAGAGGCATCTCCTTGTCTATATCTCAGATCCATTGGTGTGGGATTCACCTAAACAGAGAAACTCTAGTAATTCCTTATTACATCTCTGAATATCTATGTGGCTCTGTTTAACTGTGTTGTTAAGAAAGTGGAAATCCTTACCCATGGGGGGGAAAAAAAAAACAACAACAAAAAACACTTTTGCTCTCCAGATCCTTCTGCAAAAGTATATACTCCTATTCAAATTCTCATTTGAAGACCAGATTTTGTGTAAAGAAAACTAATCTGACAGAAATCCCATTAGATCTCCCTCAGAAATTTCTAAGCAGATGATGGTCCATCAAAATTCAAGTCTTAATTTTCTAAAAAGAATCACGTCATTTCATCTGATCTCACTAGGGATCTGAGTGGTCCAAAATGATCACAGGACCTAAATTCCTTGAGGGCTCCTGACAAATAAGCCCATGAAGAACCTGGGTAGGATCTCTTGATTAAAAAAAAAAAGAAGGAGAAAGAAAGAAAAGAAAAACTCTTGAGGCATATTTTAAAACATCTGTAATGTAAGAACCTTACATATTAGGCATAACTGTGAATCTATTGGCAAAAGTAATAGAGTACATTTAGGAAAATCATTGTATTTCTATTTAATTTGAGAGTGTTTCATAATAAAATGGTCTTTGCATTTTTATTTGTATTGCAATTTACATGCACACATGAACACACACACACACACACTTTGTGTTTATATAGAACTATCATAGAATACCTCAGGGAAGAAATTTTCAAATAACATTGAGTCCAAATATTTTGTCAATAAAAATTTAAAGAAGGACCAAGTATGTAATAAAGGAAATAAAGATGTTCTCTTTTAACAGCAGAAAACATCTATTTTGTATTTGTAACATAAAAATGAATTAGTAAAAATGAATTAGTCTTTTGAACCAAAGAATCACTTGACCAAATTAAAAACATGATATTCCTGGGAAAACCTGATAGAGTTCTTTGCCAACTAACCTATGCCATTCGCATCAGCTTGTCATCCTGTAGAATCCAGTAAATATTACTGGATGGCCTGTGGGGCTGGGTGCTCAGCCACAGCACAAGCCTGGAGATAAGATAACAGCCTTGCATTTTGTAGGAATCACATCATAATTGAAGATGAGGTTTGAAGGCAAAGGAGTTTTCAAAAGTTTTTTTTTTTTTTTTTTTTTTTTTTTTTTTCCTTGCCTTAAGAACTCCTTTTGCACACAATGGGACATGAAGACAAATATTTTGGAATGAATACCTCATGTTAACACTGCTTTAACCATTTCCTTAATTTTCTATCATAGGCAGTTTTTAAACATGGCTACCATAAAGACTCTTTTTACTTCACAATATTTAAAGGTTTTCTATGTTTTGCAAAGCCAGAGCCTAGCATCTTTGCTGACTACCACACACAACTTTCATGCAGTATTGCAGCTTAGATCTAGCAAAAAAAAAAAAAAAAAAAAAAAAAAAAAAAGCCAGGCACAGTGGCACACTCCTGTAATCCCAGCACTAGGGAGGCTGAGGCAGGAGGATCACGAGTTCAAAGCCAGCCTCAGCAATGGGAGGCACTTAGCAACTCAGTGAGATCCTGTGTCTAATAAAATACAAAAAAAAAAAAAAAAAAAAAAAAGGGGATAGGAATGTGGCCCAGTGGTCAAGTGCCCCTGAGTTCAATCCCCAGTACCAAAAAAAAAAAAAAAAAAAAAAAAAAAAAAAAAAAAGCAAAAAAAAAATCTGTTTTATGAATTTTTGTGCCTAATTAAGTAAAAACAATAAATATCCTTCTTCCAAAATTCTCCTTTCTAAAATAAATCCTGCAAACCAAGGGCAGGTTTGAGCCAGGTGCGTCTGATTATAAAAGGTGCCAATGCTAATGTTTCTGGGGCCAAGTGAAGAGAATCATCTGCCATGAGCCATGTCAGGCAGCATATTAGGTATTGCTCAATTTATTTAAAACCCAATTTGAAGCAGGAAAATTAGCTTAGATTCAGCACTTTCAATGTAAATTATGGTTTCTGGGTAGATGAATTAACTTTGGGGGAAAATGTTGATTAAAATACATTTCAAAAAATATTCCTAAATTCTGTTTCAGATTATTTAAAAGAGGAATTGAGGATGTGTATTAAGCCCTCGATCAGGAAAAAAAATCAAAAAAATAATTTTAACACCCACTGTTGGGGTTGCAGTGGGTGCTAATTTACAGAGGTTGGCCTTGAGCTCGAAATCCTCCTGCCTCAGCCTCCTGAGTTGCTGGGATTATAGGCATCCACCACCATGCTTGGCTTATAAATTTTCCATTAATAGCCAAGAAACAAATCAGTTTTGCATTAGACAGCCTTAACTAAAGCATTATCTTTATTAGAGAAAGTATAATTGAGTGAGATTTTAAGAACATGCTTAAATATATTTCTCTTCTCACTTAATTATAATTTACTACACAAATCCATCATTGTGGTTCATTTAGACCAATATATTACTACTACTGAGACTCAAAATAAATATTTTTTTTTACAGTCATACAATTTCCTCTTCATCTTGTTCTACTGACATGTGTTTTTTTTTTTTTTTTTTTTTTTTTTTTTTTTTTGCGGCGGGGGTGGGGGGGCGTTGTTTGGTTAGTTGGGTTTTTTTGTTTTGTTTTGTTTTTTGACTCTGGACTGTATCTGACTCTTAGGGAAACTGAAACAGTAAGAATATATCTGTCAGTGTATGTATGCACCTCCTGAAGAAAATATATGTAGCTTTACAAATGCATAATGCACTACATAAACTAAATATAAAGTAAGGTATTCTTCTGACGAAGTAATTATTTAAGCCACATAGGCCTTTTAAATTTATTCTACCTTTTATTTTTAAATGCTCTAAAACTTAACATAAAAATTGTAAGAACAGTACCTGATGCTCTCTATTTTCAGTGTGCTTAGTTCTCTGCTCAATGCTTCGCATGTTACAAACTTCCCAATGCCCAATTCAAACACTGGTAGTGCCAGCCACATCCTTGACCCCTACCCTCTACATGTGCTGGCTGCACTGACCGAATCTTTGACCCAGACCAAAGGGAAGCAGAAAGGACAACATTAACTTTTTTTCACTATCAATTGAATTGCATTGAGGAATGCCATGAGTTTCCAGATGTACCTTCTGGAGCCTTTAGGGGAGCTTTCTGCTCCACGACAATTGTGCAATCTCCATTTCAGACATTTTGCTCTTTCTTATAAAGTACTGAAAGGGTCCACATCCGAATTTCATATAGACTTTCACCCTTTATTTTTTTCTCAAATGAAGCACCATGAGGTTTGTAGAGTTTTAAATTTTATGACAGACTATTTCCAGTTTTCTTTCACCATCAGCAATTGTGGCAAATACCAAGGGGGTGGGAGGAAAATGTGAGGGAGAAAAATGGGAAAATCAATTGTGTCTCTTACAATTACAGGAAATAAACCTGATGGAATATTCTGTTTTATTGCACTGGATCTGAATCACCAAATGAGAGACATTTGATCTGTCTGGTTTATTCATAGAATGTGGTTTAATACATTATATCAAACTGGAAGATATTGGGTGAGTCATTGAACTACTCATCAAGGTTCGTTCAGCAAAAGACCACCTCTGTTGCTGTGCAAGTTGGAGTCTTAGAGAAGAAAATAGCTATTCTCAGTATTAGTCACAATGTCCCCTTTCTAATGTACTAGGGGAAGATATTTTTCAAAGAATAGAATAAGCCAGTGACTAAGTCATTTGCCTCATGTCCCAGAAATTTAGCACAGAAGGAGTTCAAGGTCTCCTGGATCCTTTCCTCATGCTCAAACCTGAGAAAAACAGAACTCTCATGAGTGCAGGTAACTGGTAAGAGGCTTCTGCTTCAGAACCCAGGAAGTAATGAGTTACCCACCTTTCTGAGTAAAGACAGGTTGTTTCACCCTCCTACACTAAAAGTGCACATGGAAATAAAGTAAGACACCATAACCTTCAAAGAAACCTGCCAAAATTATGGAAAAGGACTCCCAACCTTAAAAGTTGTTCTCAAATAGGGAAGGATGCAGCAGAGTGTTTAGCTGCTCAGAAACTGTATCCCAAATGCAAGAAGTGATGTTTGTCCCCAAATAATCATATGATAAACACATGTGCTTGTAAAACAGCCCACTCCAAACCACGCACTGAAGTGAAAAGTGAGTTGAAGATGTATTTTATTGGATGAGCCATGTACAAATCTCAGTATATGTTCACAACCTCATTAAATATATGGCAGTCCCTTTGGAACAAACCAAACATGGTCACAAACATCCTAAGCCTAATTTGGGAAGCAGAACTACTGGGCAAGTCAAGCTTCAGGCCACAGACCAACCACAACAGCCACAAGTTATGGACGGACAGATAAATCTGGAAACCTATAGTATAGAACTTTGGATGTTCCTTAGAGGCTGGAGACAGGGTAAAAGTAGGTACTCATGGAATTACTGCATTTGTCCATTTGTGACATATTTGGAAAGTTAGAACCATAAAATCATCACTACTTCTTATCCTATACCCTAAATTCACCTATGTATAAACACCATTAATATAAAATTCTGTGAACCAGGTGGAACCAACAGATTTCAGTTCTGAAAATGTTTGTATGAAAAATAACATGTTTCTAAATTCTGTGTTAATTCTTGACCTGCACCATTAATGTCCCAGTGTTTTAAAAATAGTTTCAGAACAGATTTTCTCCAACTAGTGTCTGAGGATCTCTGTAGGTAAAGGACTATATACTCTTGGGGTTTCGAGTAGTCTCGTAATTTTTTCAGTATTAGATTTTCATTTCTCTGATAACCTTTAAAAACTTAATACAGAATATTCTAAATCATGTGGAGGATCCCAAACTGCCATTTGATTTGTGCTTACAAACAAATTGATGCCACATGGTATTTCTAAAGGGAAAAAGAAATGGCTTTAATATATAAACCATGCACTTACCCCCAAATGCAGGCCAAATGCTGTCATGATTTACTATACAAAAGAAGTTTTCACAGCAGTTCCCGAAGGGCAAATTGGGGTGAACTGAATCATCACATAACACAGGGTAATGCAGACCTCACAGTCCCTGCCATAGGGAAGGCAGTAAAGGCAGCTCTTTGTGCCAGGGGCTCTGGCTTCCATTCCCATACACACAGTTGGAATGTACATGCAAGGCAGAGGGAATCCAGAGATGAGCACCAGCAGCAGGATTCTCATAGAACATCTTTTCAGAAGGCTTTAGCAGAGCATATTTTCGTGAAATGGGGACATAAAGAGAACCTCACCTTTAAGCACAATACAAAATTATGAAATAGGAAATTTGGCTAGAAATAGTTAAAATGAAAGAAATATTATTGACAGAGGCTTTGTCATACAAATTAGAGCTCTTAATTTAAAAATCCAATGTGTAGCAATTATAGATAGAAAAACAGAATTTTCTGAAAGCATGCATCCAATTCCATTTCCCTCAATAAAGGAAGTTTGGGCACCTGCTGTTCAAAGGTCAGTGAAATAGTGTTCCTAGCCTTAGGGTACGCTTATATTTTAAGGAAAGTGACACATACCTAGAGAGATAATTTTAGTATAATTTGGGTACTATGAAGGATAGAGAAGATCATTTTTAGAGGATGATATAAAATAAGAACCAATTAATCATGAACTAAAGGAGGTTCATGGTAAAGTAGATTACAATGAGAAACAGAAGTGGCGAATTAAAGCAATGAAAGAAGAGTATCAGATCAAAACCCAGAATAGAGATAGCACACTATTAAGAAGGGGTTAGTCCTTCTGCTAAATGCCTATAAACATGGTACAGGTGTGCTACTTTAAATCACTGCATATCCTCAGTACATGGTACTTAATCAGTCTGAGCTGCATTCCTTTCAACTCATCCAGCCTTTTTTGTAACTTTTTTTTTAACATCTTAATAGCATCCTGCATCAGTAACATTTTTTTAAATATGTTTTTTAGTTGTAGGTGGACACAATATCTTTATTTTTATTTATGTGGCGCTGAGGATTGAACCCAGGGCCTCACACATGTGAGAGGAGCTCTACCGATGAGCCATAGCCCCAGCCCCCATCAGTAACATTTTTAAAGTAGCAATAAATAATCCTACCATGCTGGGGAGCCTCTAATTGTCTCAAAAGACATTATTGCAAAATCTGAACTTCATGTTTATAAAATTTAAAAAATAACAGATTCATATGTGATCATTGTCTTTAATCCAAGATACAACTTATTATGTCTGCAAAAGGGGACAAGGAGGGGTACCTTATAAAGTTAGCTCAAGAAGCAGAACAATCGAAAATGAAATTGTGCTAAATTATTGTGACCTGCTTAGCTCCTTAAGATATTGCTATAGCCCAGACTGCCAGATGTATTTCTAGGAAACCCCATTTAAGTTTTTTCATTTTCATTTAAGAGTTATTTATAAATAACTGGGGCTATAGTGTCTTCTGCCTCTACCTCTTTGAGGTCAGTATCAAAAATCATCCTGGAAATCTGGGCCCAATGGGTTCAAAGAGCCTCCTTGTTTATTTATTTATTTAGAGATGATATTTCTTTATTAAATTTTTAATTTGTTTTAATTAGTTATGCATGACAGTAGAATGCCTTATGCACTTTGATACATCATATACATAGATGGGATATAATTTCTCATTTTTCTGAGTGCACATGCTGTAGAATCATATTGGTCATGCAGTCATATATATGTGTGTGTGTGTGTATGTGTGTGTGTGTACACACACATATATATAAAGAAATAATGTATATGAATAATATTTTTAAGTAAAAAGGACCTAACTTTCTCTTGGCATCAGATGAAATATTTCACTTCCACTGAATTTGCAACACATAATATAGCATATCTCTACAAATGCATTATAATTTTACTTTGAAGCAATTATCTAATGATAGGTGTATGATTGAAAACAAATGTACCTGGTAGTGTTTTGTTGTTGTTGTTGTTTTGTTTATTTGTTTGTTTGTTTTGTTGTTGAATGTTTACATCCTTCAGTGGTGAGCCTGCAGATCAGGGAAACAAGTCTCAGCACAACGCTGAAATGTTGAAAGCTTCAATTTGAATTCTAAGTATGGGATTTTGTGGTGAAAGTAGTTGTGGAATCTGATAAAGTTCTACAGCTATGTGTAAGACATCAGGTTCAACACATTGGAACTGTGAATTTTTTAGTAGTAGTAAATTTTGTCCCCAACCCCACCCAAACTCAGGATTCTATAGTAATTTAGACACATAGAATCTTTTAATAGAAGTCTAGAGAAGATAAATGCATAACATAAAAGATCACTTCTAATCACAGTTTATGCTGGTGCTGGGCAAGAATTTTGCCTTCTGGAAGGTTACACAAACTCAATTCTAGATCCTGGGAGAGTGTTATGCTTTATTTATTGTTTGGCTATATTGCCTGATTTTTCCCAGTGTTTTTTGTGCTTAGGAAACTTCTTATGCTTTTCCTTTTTTTAGCGTAGCTGCTGATTTCAGTGAAAAAATGGATGATGAAGTATTTATTCATGTATATAGTTTTTCTTTTCCTTTTGCATTCTTTAAAAGTTAAATCTTATAGCACAATCCCCCCAGGTAGTAATAGAAGCCAGGCAGAAATTATGTAAAGAAAAAAAAAGAGATTAATATTTCAGTTTGAATGTCAAAAGCAGAGGGAACTTGGGCAGTATAAAAGGATCATGAATTCACAGACAATATTATCTGTAGTATTTTATCTTCATATAGAACTTTAAAAATTAGGAATTCATTTTTTAATTTGAAATAAATATGTGACATACTATACAGCAAATTATTTAAAACAAAATTAAATATTATCCATTAAATTTTTTACTTTCTTTATATTGCATTCATCTCACCTGTTTCTCAAAATCTCATTCCATAAGCATGTTTTATTAATGATCTATTAATAAGCATTCACTTAAAACATGACTGATTAAAAAGTGGACCTGATTTTAAGTAAGTGTTCTGAAAATGTTTCATTTATTGAATTCATTGAGGTTTAAGTTCTCATTTGTATAGCTGGAGGGTAAATTACAGATACTCATGCTTGTTTTATCATAATGAAAGCAGTACTCATATTTGCAACACTAATTAAAATTCTACTCTGACCCATATAACTGCAGTCTCTCCCCCAAATAAATTATTTTCAAATCTTTATATAAAATTTACTATATATATGTGTGATAATGAAAGTATCTATCTTTAGTATAACATAATCAAGGTTGAGAGAAAGTAAAAATTAGGTTCAGACTTTTTAATACTGCAGGGTACATTTTTAGTACCCTACAGAGAGAATTAGTCACACGACTCCCATTAACTTTAATGGAACCTGTATGGGCAAATTGTATGCTGAAATTCTTAGGAAGTTAATGTCAGTAGGGTTTACTAGCTTCATTTTTTTCTCTTTAGACCTTTAGTTTGGGCTACTTTTACTTTCTTGGGGTCCAGAGGGAAGACAAGTCAATAAAAATGATTAACATAAATGTTTTCCAAGTTTTATAAGCTCACATTTTCTATACATCTGCCAAGAACTTAGAAATCTACAAACAATGTTTATAACATTTTTATTCAATTGGCAATTAAATTCTACTAAATAAAGAGCATGGTTTTAAAATGCGAATCTTACAAGTGTTCCTTAAATATGAATATTGTAGCATTCTTTATTCTCTACTAACTATTCATATTTCACATTCTCATTTGAAATTACAGTAGAAAAATCAAAGACCTTAACATTATTTTCAAAATAATAACTATTGAAATTGAATATCTTTGTATTACCATATTTAGTTGATTATATGTGAAGTATGTTTGTAATTCTATATACTGGTCTTATTAAAATATTGAATACCACTCTTTGGCATTGTTGAGAAAAAATCAGATAAACAATCAAAAATAAAACTTCCTCACAAGGGGCAAAGGAACTTAAATTTTTTTCACAACTATCCTTTATAAAATTGTTAATTTAATCAACTGATGATGGGGTAAAGTCATAAATTGTTAATGAATTCAGCTAAAAGTTTTTAAAATTTACTTTAATCACACTGGAAAAAATGAAAGAGATAATTGAAGATTCTTCTAAAGTCAACTCATACAAGGTGTTTATAGCACTACTAAATTTGGAAACAACCAAGTATCTCTCAATTCTCTTTTCTCTACCCAAAAGACCTATCTGCATTTAGAACTGCTGGAAATTCACCATTTTAAAAAATTACCATTTTTAAGGAACCTCAATGAAAGCTTAGAAAAATTTTTGTCTTTTCTTATTTGGGCAACTACATACCCCAAACTGTACTTATCAGATAAAAATAATGATCTAATCAGGAAATACAGAGCAGACATTAATATGGCACTGATAATCCACACCATAATTAATTACATCTTGAAAAAATATTTCAATAAAACAAAGAGTTGTTGAATATAATCTGTTACAGAGAAGAAAAGAGTTTCCTGTAAAAACTTTAGTTGGTTATCATGTTACCTCTTTGAAACATGCATACTATCAATGATTGTTAGTTCTGTAAATAATGTTTCCTGTCCAATATACTCCATCATTTTTAAAGTGAAGAACTGAGCCTCCATGAGGTTAAATGACTATCCTAAGGTCTCCTAGCTTCTTGTAATCTCTTAACTAGTCATTCATTTGTTGAGTAACTTTTATGAAGCACCTACAGTGACCTTACTCAACTTCAGGGAATGAGCCAAGGTAAGGAACAAAATGTGCCAGACCCCCATCATCTTGGATCTGAGATTTAATGAGGGAAACACATCAAAGAAGGAAACAAGTAAACAGAAAAGACAATTTTAGATTGTGGGACATAGTAAATAATACAGCATAATCTTCACCAACTGAGAATGTAGCTATTTAATATTATTTCTCACCTTAGCCAATTTGATATCCTCACTTCAATCCTTGAAGTTAAAAGTAAAGAGATTTATAAAAAATCTACCTTTCACCCTCTCATCAGCCAATTTCCCTCAAAAGGTATCCACACATTCATGAAACACATAAGTATTTTCCATGTTTCCTGACATCAATATCATGTGTTTGTCAGCATTCAGAGATGCTCATTTTTGTTGGAGGTTCTCATTGAATGTGTCTCCTCCCAAATCCAGGTGTTAAAACTTAGTGGAAAGGTAACAGTATTCTGAGGTAAGGTCTTTAGGAAGTGATTAGGTCTTAAAGATTTGTCCAAATCTGGTGCATGGAATTAGATGCCTTTATAGAAGCATTTGGCACAGTCCATCACTGTTGCCTTTCAGCTTTCTATTATGTGAAGTCCTTGCGTTTCTCCCAGCCAAAGGATACACATAGGGTTCAGGATACCATCTTACAATCATAGTCTGGATCCCCCCAGACAACAAATCCACCAGCTGCTTGACATTGGAATTCCCAGACTGAAGAACTGTGAGAAATAATTTTCTGTTCTTTATAAATTAATCACCTAGTTTGGGGTATTTTGTTATAGCATCATAAATAGAATAAAGCACTGACTTTTGCAGTTTGGGGCCTTCTGGGTTTGTCCTCATGCCACAAGAGAAGTTCAAAACTGAAAACCCAAGACCATGTGGGGGAAAAAAATTTTCAGAAAAGACTTGTGGGAGGATTTTTCTCCAGAGCAAAATGGTTGTCGCTCCATGATTATTTCTCATTCTGTGTGATTTTTCTGTGTAGAGAACAAAAGAGAGTTTGAAAGGTAAGGTGGAGTGTGAATTTGGCTGCTTGTAATTCTATGAAATTACACTGACTGTCTTGTCTTCAATGTCAGACAGTGAAACCATTTCCTCTAACTAGCAAAAGAGATGCTCAGTGCTTTTGTCTTTCACTTTTACTGAATGCATAATTTATGTATGGCCCATTTATTACTAACCATGAAGTATTATACCTGGAAATCTGCTCTCAAAAGAACAGAATATACAAAACAAAAATGAACATTTTCATGAGGCAGGTAGATAGGATTTTTATATTTAAAAAGCTTACCTTATTTGATTATTTCTGAGAATATTAGATAAAATTCTATGGAAATTATTGAAATATTAAAATAACAATATTTATAAAATTAAACAAGAATTTAAACTCTCTCAATTTTCCTGCTTATGATAAATCTCAAGGGAAATCAAACATAATGACACATTCCAGAAGAGAAAAATATTTCAATAAAGTACCATTTCTGTTATTTCCTTAAAGGCAGAGAGACTTTATTATTCCCCTTGTATGTATTTCACTTGCCTAACACATGACACATTATATTGCAATGATAATAAAAATCTATAATAGCTAATAATTATGAAGTAATTAAGATTTGTGAGGCAATGTGCTGAACATTTTTCATATACTTTGTCATTTAATCTTTTCAACAATCTAAGTTAAGTACTATCATCATTTCATGTTACCAATGAAGAGACGATTAAACATTTTGCCAAAGGTCACTCAGTTGGTGAGAGGAAGAGCTGAGATTTGAGTAGGATTCTGACTTTAGGACTAATCTTCTTATGCATTAACTCTACTACTTTCCACAGCCTTGTTTGGGGTAGACGTTTAAAACTACATTTAAATTGAATTGAAATCCTGCTAGACTTAGCCTTTTAGATATAAGCCATTAAGAAGATTTAAACATCTGGGTAAATGTCTAGAGTGAAAACTAAAATATTAATGAATTGAACAATTCTATGTATTCCAAATATTCTATGCCTTGTAGAAGTCTTGAGCTAAATATATATGTATATACATATATACATATACAGAATTCTAGTCAAATTCTTTCCATTTTCAGGTATAGACCCAAACCTTTCTGGGTTCAGAGAGGTGATCTTGATGATTGAGTGCCATACAACTTGTTAATAGCAAAGCCAATTTCCTTATTTCTGGATAAAAACTTTTTTTTTTCTTAATTATACCTTACTGTTTTATTTTTAAGTATTTTTCTGTGTATGTGTGTGAATGAATTGCTCATACTTGGATAGTTATCTTTATGTAGTATGGTAGACAGATATTTAAGGTGCCCCTTAGGAGGACGGGTAATATCTGTGTCCTTATGTGATCTCTTTCCCATGAGTGTGACTGGGACCTGTGACTTGCTTTTAGCCAGTAGAATATGGAAAAGCTGATGGCCTGTACATAATCACATGTATATGATTATGTGGTTGTGTTACATAAGATCACAGCTCCTATGCAACTGGATTCTCCCTCACTTGCCACCTTTTCTGAAGCATGTAGCAATATTAAAATCCCATGTGGCCCGGAACTAAGGGCAGCCTCTAGAAACCTGCAAGAATCCACTGCTGATTGCCAACAAGAAACAGAAGCCCTCCATTCTAGAAAATGAGGTTTGGCAATAACCTAAGTGAATTTGGAAGGGGATCCTTCCCCAGTTGAGTATTCAGCTAAGAATCTATCCCCAAATAATGTCTCAGTTGCAGCCTTTCAAAGGGCTCAGCCAGTTCGTGCTTAGACTCTTGACCCACAGAATTGCCAGATAATAAATGTCTGTTGTTTTAAGCCACTACATGTATGATTACTTCTTATACAATAAAAAAAGTAATAAACATCCTTATCCTATTACAGTAAGAATCTAACATTGAATTTAATTGTTGTCAAACTAAGTAAGATTTATTTACATTTTAGGTAATACGAGGACCTTAATGAATATTTCTTGAATGGAGAAATAATAAATTATCTTTTGTGTAACATCAGTCAAGAAAAAGTAATACCTGATCATAGCATTAATAGGATTGCAATGTTTTTAAGTTTTTCATTGCTTCCCAGTACCACTTGTGATTTTATCTATGTGTACATACAGAGTGGGGATTGTGGGAAAAGTGGCTATGGTAGGAATTTCTGCAAAAGAAAGGAAAAATAAATTATTTGGCCTCTAGGAGTTTACAAAGTGACTCTTCTACTATGTGATATGTATGATGCAATTATAGCTCTTTCTATTAAAGTCAATGTTATTCATAACTGGCCAACAATGGGGAGGGAGGGCATGGAAGGGGGCAAAAGGGTGAAGAAAAGAAGACAAAAGATGGTAGAATAAGATGGATATCATTACTCTAAGTGCATGTATGAAGTCACGAATGGTGTGAATATACTTTGTATACAACCAGAGATATGTAAAAATGTGCTCTATAAGTATAATATGAAATGTAATAGAAAAATAAAAGAACTGGCCAATAAAGTTTTTAACATCATTTTCGTATTTAAGCAAGTTAGAAGTGCTTTTGTCTACATCAGCAATTTTAAGAACTCTAAATCACACTTGATTAGATTTTGACTTTATTCCTAAGTTATTCAGTCATTCTAAGGGAGCTAGTAAAAGATCATCAAAAGCCAACCAACTATAAAACACAGATATGTAGACTTGAGCGTTCTTTGAAAATGTTAGCCTGTTCTTAAAATATGACTGTTCATTAAATTGAGATACAATGGAATTCTTTCTATAGTCACTATCGTTGACTACAACATCACTAAAGTTATAGGCAGATGACGTGAAAACACTGAACAATCTTGATTTAAAAAATACTGCCTTCATTTTTTAAAATATTTATTTATTTGCTTTAGTTGTACACAATGCAACGCATTTATGTTTACGTGGTGCTGAGGATCGAATCCGGGCCGCACATGTGCTAGGCGAGCGCTCTACCGCTGAGCCACAACCCCAGCCCCACTGCCCTCATTTTGTACCTTAAAAATTACCCAACTGAGTACACCTTATCAGTATATCAAAGTTTTTAAAAAGAGATGAGGTATTCATTCATTAATAAATAACTAGTATGACTCAAAAGTGTTTGTTGAATTTGAAGCATCAATTTCTATGCTATTGAAAGGAGCTAGATGGCTATCATTTATTGTTCCAATTACATATAATGAAAGCCAGAATATAATAAATACTGAAATTTGAAAAGAATTTAAATAAAAATTAATTCTAGATCACCACTAATATATGAAAGAGTTCAGAGTTTACTTCTGGATATTAGGAATCATGTATCACAATCTATCTAAATATGTGTGTACTGTATTAGATGAAAAGTTGGAATACTATAGTAACTTTAATTAATTTCAGAAAATCCAGAGAAATGTCAGATGTCAATGTCTATACACATTTAATATTAAATATCTGTATATTTTAGCTTTTATTCAGTCCAGAATACAATATTATGGTATATCTTTTTTATCTGTTTACAATGATAGGGAATTTAATGTGATTCTCTTTTATTTCTTAATGTAATTTTACAATACAAAAGAAATTGAAAATCCCACTTTGCTACAACAAACAAAACTGTAAAAGAAGACTTTATGAAACAACCTGTTTCAGAGATGCACAATGGGGCAGCAGTTAAAATAGGAAAGTTTTTAAATTGGATAACTTATGGGTCTTTACCCATTTTTATTCATTCAAATATGTGAACTTTGGAATTCTTTTTTTTTAATATTTATTTATTTACTTTAGTTGCACACAATGCAATGCAATTATGTTTACGTGGTGCTGAGGATCGAACCCGAGCCATGCACGTGCGAGGCGAGCGCTCTGCCGCTGAGCCACAACCCCAGCCCAACTTTGGAGTTCTTTGTGGGACTGCATGGTTTTCATATCCAGTATGCCTGCATGCATATGTGTGTGTAGATAATTGCTATGCCTTCTACCGAGGATATGAACTGTGTAAAATTACTGTAGGAAGTTGTAAATGATGTATGAAATGAGAAATCTTTGCCCATTGGCAGTACATGGATAGAACAGATAGTGATGCAGCCTCTTCTTTGTCATTTGTCATAGTATTCATCTTATAAAAGGCAGAATATATCAATAAACATGTCAAATATGCATGCTAAACAACATATTTTATTGCTTCTTTTTAAAGTCCTACCTCTTTCTTAAAAACCAGTTTACAAAAATCATGTGTCCAAGGTCCAATATGAAGAACTTCCATGTTAATGATTTCATCACACATCCAAAAATATTAAATGCTGGAAATTGTAAATAGCACTATACACATGTGCCTCTCCACTTCTAATCAGTATTGTTAAGTCTCTAGGCTTGCCATCCAAAGCAACCCTCTTTGTAAGGACATTTATTGAGGCTTTATCTATAATGATCAGCATGGAACCATTTATAAACATCTCAGGGTGGAGTGATAGCTTTATTTTTCATCTTGATGTTTGAAAGATTTCTACTGTCAAACATAATTGATTGGCATAAGCAATAGAAACAGCACCTTTCTCTTAATTATGTATATGCATTGCTAACATGTTACAAAATATCCCAGTCCCAAGAAAACAAATCTGAAAACAAAATTTTTAGAAACAATAGAGGTGGCCTTCCAGTTTTTGTTCTGGTGTGTAAAAAGCTTGGAAGTCATCACTGTATCCTAACAACACACAAAACACTGAACAACTTTAAGAAAAAATCAACAATTATTTTTTGATCCCTAAGGGAAATGAGATCATGGGACAAAACTGCACCCAAAATTGGAGATATCTATAAGCAAATACAGAAAATCACAACTCAAAGGAGTAGAAACCCACAAGACAAAGACTCAGCAGAAACCAGTAAGGCAGGGAAGTCTGAACTGTACAGATGAATTGGAGATTCAGTGGGAAACACTCTGAGAGATAAAATTTCAGGGGATCTAGTCGAAGGTTGGTCTCCACATTTTTCAATTTTACTACCTCACAAGGACTATCAGGGGCAAATTCACTTGTGATTCCAGCAACAGAAGAGGAAAGAAACCATTTTTAAGTATGCCAGAATATTGTACTTAACAAGACCTGCCCTCAAGAGAAACCATTTAACCAGTGTCTAACTTGCTGGATTTTTTCAGAGCACAAATGACATGGTAAAAGGAAATACAGCATGGCAGAAGGGTAATACCAATTCCAGCCCACTCTGGCCATCCTGTTCTACCTAAAGGGGTGGAGGGGACTAAGAAGCATGTGTGAAGTCTATAGTCCAGAGGCACAGGCTCACTGAAAGATGGAGACTATGCATAAGGCAGCAGAATGCTTCCCCTCACACCTTAATACCATATTACTAAGGCTTATTTGCAGCAATTCTTTTTACCCAATTCCAACATGGCTAGCAAGAAAAAACAAACAACTTAAAGCAACTGTGATTGATTTGTTAAGTACTGTAATGGATAAAGTAGGCAGCATACAACAACAGATAATGTAAGCAACGATGAAAATTCTAAGAAAGAAACTAGATATCAAAAACACTAGCAGAAATGCCTTTGATGGGCTTAGTAGACAGGATATGGCTGAAGAAATAATCCTTGCATTGGAAAATATCTCAAGAGAAACCTCTAAAACAGAAGTGAAAAAACAAAAGGAAAAAAAAAACCTCAAGAAACAGAACAGAATATCCAAGAACTATGGATTGGCTACAACAGCTGTAATATACAAATAATAGGAATTAGAGAAGTCAAAAGAAGAAAGGAACAGAAAAAAATATTTGAAACAGTAATGTTTGATAATTTACCCAAATTAATATCAGACCCCAAATCACAAATCCAGAAAACTCAGAGAATATCAGGCAGAATTAATGGAAGGCAGGAGTGGGTGGGTAGACACTACACATAGGCACATAATTTTCAAACTATAGAAAATCAGAAATGAGGAAAAAGTCCTGATAGCAGTTAAAGGTTTACAATAATACTAATACTAATACTAATAATAAAAACCTTACCAATGGAGGAGAAAAGATAAAGAATTACATTGACTTCTCTCGCAAGCAAGAACAGAATAGAATGAATATGTAAAGTATTGGGAGAGACAAAAATCAAAGTAGAACTCTATACTGAGCAAAATTACCTTCAAATATGAAGGAAAGAGTTTTTCAGACAAGCAAAATTATTTGTTGACATATACCTGTCCTGCAAACATATTTAAAGTTCTTTTGACAGGATATAGGTCAGAAACTAGAATCTGCATGAAGAAAGAGCACAGAAGAAAGAGTAAGTGAAAATAGAACAAAGCTTTTATGTTCCTTATTCTTAATTGGTTTATTGGGAAATATCTCATTCAAATTAAAATTGGAGGAATTTATTAAATTATGTGTGTATGTATACATATATGTATATATGTAAGTGAAATGATTAAAAGCAATGGTCAAGGGAAGGGAGGAAGTACTCAAGATTATTTTGTCATTAGAAGTTATAGCACTACCCTTGAAGCAGTATAGTATTATTAGAAAGTGTATTTTCATTAGTTTTGAATATGTATTACAACTAGAGTAACCACTTAAAATAGCTATAACAATCTAAGTATTATGATCAGAAATGAGATAAAATAGAATCATAAAAATGCTCAATTACAACCTTATAGAACAGAAAAAGATTGGAAAAAGAAACAAAAACAAAGAACTGGTTTTAAAAAAAGAAAACAGTAACAAATATGATAAATAGTCATTCAAATATAGCAATAAGCAATCTGAAAATTTATAGCCTAATGCATCAATTTAAAGACAAAGATTTTGGAGGCTGGGGCTGTAGCTCAGTGGTAGAGTTCTATAGTGCTTGCCTAGCACATGTGAGGCACTGGGTTTGATTCTAGCACCACATAAAAATAAATAAAATAAAGGTATTGTGTCCATCTACATACAAATAAAAATATTAAAGAGGAAAACATTTTTTAAAAGGACAAAGATTGTCAAAGCAGATTAAAAAGCAAGACCTAACTATAAGTTGCTTTAAAAACCCACTTTTATATAAAAATGCATATACATTCAAAGTAAATGGATGAAATAAGATATACCATGCTAACACTGATCAAAAGAAAATAAGAAAAGCTATACCAATTTCAATCACACTAGACATCAGAGCAAAAAAGTTATCAGGGATCAGGAGGGGCATTATAATAAAGAGTCACTTTTCCAAAAGAACATAGAATTTTTAACTTTTATTAAACAAATACCAGAGCATCAAAATACAAAAAGCAAAAAACCATAAAAATGAAAGAAACAAAATAACCATTAATATGATTTGAGACTTCAGCACCCCACTATTTAGAAATGGATAGATTCAAAGACTAGAAAATCAGTAAAATCACGACAGTCTTACAATGTCATCAATCAACTGGGCATAATGAACATCTATTGACTACTTCATCCAACAGTGGCAGAATACATATTCATCCCAAGCTCACACGTGGAACATTCACCAATGTACAACATATTCTGGGCACTAAGGCACTGAGGCACTTAAGCACACCTTAAGAAATTTAATAGAAATTTACTGAATGTGTACTTTTGGATCACAATGGAATTAAATTAAAAATCAAAAACAAAAAGAGATCTGCAAAATAGCAACATATTTTGAGATTGAACAAGACAGCACAAGGATCAAAGAAGAAAAATCAAGTGAAATTTTATAGATACTATGAACTAATTGAAAATGAAAACAACTTGTCAAAATTGAGATGCAATAAAGTCAGTGCTTACAGGGAAATATGTAGCTTTGAATACAAATATTCTAAAAGAAGAAAGATCTGAAATAATAATATCTAGAAAAAGAAGTACATATGATGTTCTTACTATCTATTTTTCTATACTTTAGGATATGTTTCCCAGGTAAAGTCTTCTATAAGGGTCTACACAAAATGTCCAACAATGGTGCCATTGTAAGAAATGTTTTAATTACCAAAAAAAGGACAGATTAAATCCATAGTAAGCAGAAGAAATACATAATAAAAATTAGAGCAGAAGTCATGAAATTGAAAATAGGAACTCTATAGAAAAAATACAGAGAAAATTTTTAAAAACTCAAAAGTATTTGTCAAAAAAGACTGATTAATTTCTAGACTGAATAACAAAGAAATAAGAAGTAACACGATTTATGGATATGAAATGAAAAAGGGAACATCAACACAAAGCTCACAGACATTGAAAAGATAATCAAAGAATACTATGAACAACTTTATGACTGAATTTAATAACATAAATGAAATGCCAATTTCTTTTTTAAAAAAAATATTTATTTACTTTAGTTGTACACAATGTAATGCATCTATGTTTACGTGGTGCTGAGGATCGAACCCGGGCCCCGCACGTGTGAGGCGAGCGCTCTGCCACTGAGCCACAACCCCATCCCTGAAATGCCAATTTCTTGAAAAATACAATCTACCAAAACTCACATAAGAAGAAATACACAATCTTAAAAGGCCAATAGCTATTAAAAACTTGAATCAACAAATATTAATTTTCCAAAACAGTTAGAGATGGTTGCACAAATGACTCCTACCAAACATTTAAGAAAGAAATCACATCACTTTCCTACAAGCTTGTTCAGAATATTGAAGCAGAGGGAATATTTTCTAATTCATTCTATGAGACCAGCATTACCATAATACCAAGTGCAGACAGTTACAAAAAATACAAATTTATACATGTCATGAACATACATGAAAAATCTTTCAAAAATTATTAGCAAATTGAATTAAAAGCTGATAAAACAGTTATACACCATGACCACATAGGATTTATCTCAAATATTCAAGATTGGTTGAACCTTCAAAAATCAATTAAGTAATCTGTCACATCAACATTCTATAGAACAAAAATCACATGATAATATCAATACATGCAGAAAAAGCATTTGACAAAAACCAACACACATTCATGATTTAAAAAAAAAAAAAGTTTCAGTAAACTAGGAGTAAAGCAGAACTTCCTTGACTTGGTAAAGAATATCTACAAAAAACCTACACATAGTATCATACTTAATGGTGGGAAAGTAGAAGCTTACCTGCTAAGATCAAGAACACACAAGGAGCAGGGCCCAGCAGCACACACATGTAATCCCAGTGACTTAGGAGGCTGAAGCAGGAGGATCGCAAGTTCAAAGCCAGCTTCAGCAACCATGAGGCACTAAGCAACTCAGTGAGACCTTATCTCTAAATAAAATACAAAATAGTACTGGGGATGTGGCTCAGTGGTCGAATGCCCCTGAGTTCAATCCCCAGTACCAAAACACACACACACACACATACACACAAGGATGTCTTCTCTCACCCTGGGTTTTCAACATCTTAATGGAAGTCCTAGATAGTACAATAAAACAAGGAAAAGAAATAAATACAAAATTGAGAATAAAGAAATAAAACCATCTTTAGTTCAAAGATGACATGATCATCTATATAAAAAAGTCAGAAGAATGGGCAAAAAAGTTACTCAAATTAATAAACAACTATTTAATTAATTTCCAACAATGAGTAGAATTTCAATATGAAAACAAAATGCCACTTATGTTAGCATTCCTTTAAAATGTTATATTTAGTATAACCTAAAAAGATCCATACAGAGAAAATGACAAGATTCCAATGAAAACAAATCAAAAGGAATAAAATAAATGAAGAAATAGTCTAAGCTCATGGATGAGAAGTCACATGATGTCAAGATGTTGGTTGGTTCTTCCCAACTTGATCTATGGATTCATGAAATCTTTTTTTTTTTTTTTTTTTTTTTTTTTTTTTTTTTTTTTTTTTTTTTTTTTTTTTGTGGTACCGGGGATTGAACTCAGGGGCACTCGACCACTGGCTCACATCCTCAGCCCTTTTTTGTATTTTATTTAGAGACAGGGTCTCACTGAGTTGCCAAGTGCCTCGACATTGCTGAGGCTGGCTTTGAACTCGCGATCCTCCTGCCTCAGCCTCCCAAAGTGCTGGGATTACAGGCGTGCGCCACCGCGCCCGGCTCATGAAATCTTAATTAAAATCCTAGCAAGTTATTGTGTGACTGTGAAGAAACTGATTATAAAGTTCATATAGAGAATATGAAGAGATAAAAATGCCTCCTGGGCTGGGGTTGTGGCTCAGCGGCAGAGCACTCGCCTCGCACGTGCGGGGCCCCGGGTTCGATCCTCAGCACCACGTAAACATAAATGCATTGCATTGTGTACAACTAAAGTAAATAAATAAATATTTTTTAAAAATTAAAAATATGCCTCCTTTCCCTGTTTTTGTTTTGTTTTGTTTTGTTTTTGCATTAGAGATAGAGCTCAGGGGTGCTTTACCACTGAGCTACATCCCTTTTTATTTTTTATTTTGAGACAGAGTCTCACTAAGTTGCCCAGGTTGGCATTGAATTTGGGATCCTCTTTCCTCAGCCTCCTGAGTGGCTGGAATTACAGAGCCAACACAATATTGAAGAAGAAAAAAGAAGACTGACAATACCTAACTTCAAGGCTTACTATAAAGCTATAGTAATCAAGACAGTGTGTTACTGGCAAAAGAAAACACAAATTGATCTATGGAACAAAATAGATCAAATATACCCACATAAATATGGCCAACTGATCTTTGATAAAGTGGTAAAGGTAATATAATGGAGCAACAGTCCTTTATGTAAGTCTTTGCTATATAGTCTTCTGTAGAACTGGTGCTGTAACAACTGATGTACACATGCAGAAAATAAAATAAATCTAGATGAAGACCTTAAGTTTTTATAAGAATTAACCTCAAAATGGCCTATTGATTTAAACGTATAAAAGTGACTATGATTTGGTGATGACTTTGTAGATACAACAGCACAGGCATGATCCACGAAGAAAATAATGACAAATTAGACTTAATTAAAATTAAGTAATGTCTCTGTAAGAGACATTGCCAGAAGACTGAAAGAACAAACCAAAGAATGGGAGAAAATGTTTGAAAAAAATCATATGCAGATATATAGAATGTACAAAGACCACTTAAAACTCAACAATAAATAGACTACTTAATTTAAAAATGGGCCAAAGTTCTAAATTGACTGCACACCAAAGAAAGTATGCACATGACAAATTAATAAACAAAAGGAAGTTCAACATCATATGCCATTAGAGAATCACAAATTAAAAATCAAGAATGGGATACTACTCAATTTATAGAATGGCTAAAAGTACAGAATAATGACACTAAATGCCAATGTGTATATGAATTAACAAGAACTGTTATTCATCATTGGGGGAAATGCAAAATGAACCCTTTGGAATACATTTTGGAGGTTTCTTATAAAACTAACTGTATCCTTACCTTACTATCCATCAGTCGTGCTCCCTGGTATTTACCCAAAGGAGTTGAAAACTTATGTTCACACCAAAACATACACACAGACGTTTATAGCAACTATATTCATAATGGTCAAAACTTTGAAATAACCAAGATGCCCTTCCACAGATGAATCGATAAATGCACTGACATACATCCAAACAATGGAATATTATTCAGTACTAAAAAAAATAAGTTCTCCAAAGGGGAGGAGAGAGGGGAAGGGGCAAGGGGATAGGAATAATGGCAGACTGAGTTATCCATGATTACCCTAAATACATGTATGAAGACACAATTGTTGTAAAAATACTTTATATTAAACCAGCAACTCAAAAAACTGTGCTCTTTATATGTAATATGAAATGAAATATACTCTGCAAACGTGTATAACAAAGTAGAATAATAACAAAATTAAAAAATAAATAAATAAAATAAAAAATGAGTTCTCAAACCATGAAAAAACATGGGTAAATCCATAGGGAAAGGCTGCATACTACATTGTTCCAACCATATGACATTCTGAAAAAGCAAAAGATATGAACAGGAAGGGGCTCAATAGTTGCCAGTATTAAAAGAAAGAAAAGATGAATATGCAGAATAGAAAGATCTCAAGGCAGTTAAAACTACTCTGCATAACACTATAATGATGAATACTTATCATTATAAATTTGTTCAAATCTGTAGAAAGTACACCAAGAGTGAACACTATTATATGGACTTCTGGTGATAATGATGTGTCAAGGTGCAAATGTACAACTTTGATGGAGGATGTAGATAACAGGAAAGACATGCAAGTATGGGGCTAGAGGGTGTCTGGGAAAACACTGGACCTTCCACTCAATTTTGCAGTGAACCTTAAACTGCTCTAAAAAATAAAAACTGTTTTATAAAAGGACACAGGAAAAACATTCACAAGAGGACATACATTTTCTGATTACAGAATTTGAGTTTGGAAATTAAAAGAAGTGTGTAGGACACATAAATCAAGGTTTTGCCTATTTAGAGAAAGAAGACCAATATGGTCAACTAAGTTCAAAACAGCACATGAAAACAGAATTTGAACCATGACTTTGCTCCTCAAGAAGTTCGCAATTACTATGCAGAGCTCTAAGCATCAGAAATTCTTTTTAATGACACCTAAACTTATGTACAATATATGTTTTAAAAAGTAATTTAAGTATTCATACAGTTGCATTTTTCTCAAATATATATGTGACCCTTCATGTGTCAGTTTTGCTTTTGCTAAAAAAAAAATAATAATAAGCTCTGATATTTGGAAATTTTTACAGTATGGTATTTATAATTATTTCTGAAAATCATAAAACAAATATTTTCTTACCACTTGAGTTCATCTCTTCTTGGAATCACAACTGATTTTTCTTTTGCTTGATGATCTTAAAAGTGAAATATTTGATTCTACTTCCCATCAGTAGACCACATAGATGAATATATTTAGTTTTGCATCTGAGTCTCATAAAATTGATTGTATTATCTGTTTTGCTGTGAAGAAAGTCAAAATAGCATAAGAAAAAACAGTATGCACATTTGGGGTTTTATTCCACTTAGAGGGTAGCTATTGTCCCATTACAAACACATGAACAGAAGAAGTAAGTAAACATTTTAAATGAAAAAAAAAAAATTCATGATGATGACCCAATATTTTTATTACAACTAGAACCTATACATTTCTATACATTTCACCACCACATTTAAGGCTAATGTACATAACTTTTTGGCTTGAGAGCGGTCACATGTTCTTTCCCTTCCTTCTATTATACACAGCAAATTATGGTTAATGGTTCTTCGTCACTGGAGGACTATTATCCACTCAGCTCCTTATCTTTTGTCCCAGTACATCACTCACTTTGGCTTACAAAAAAATTCTCAGTTCTTCTATTCTCCTTCTCTCTAAATATCTGCTGTCTGTCTATCTATCTATCTATTTTACCTATCTATCTATCATGCGAGCACATGCATGTGTGTGTGTGTATAAACTGTGGGACCAGCATATTAGCAACAGACTGTTCCACAATTCCTCTCTCATAGTATTTTTGCTTTTCATTGTTTATGTGATTAAAAATGCAAAAGCTGGGAAAAAGTCTAAGTGTACCAGCTGAGTGGACAATTAAGGAAACTTATACCCTTAGCTCAAATAATTATCATTGCCGTCAATACTGGAGATTCTGTCAGAGTCAAGCAAGCACACCACAGAGAAAACATGCACCCCCACCATACCCAATACACTACAACACCTGAACAAATTTGCATCAGGAAAATGGAAAATTTCTGTGACACAAGGAAGTAAGGGCCCACTTTTGATATTGATCAGAGCTACAGGTTAAAACAATCAGTAAATCAATGAATAAGATCATATTTGCTCTTCAGTAGGAGTTAATGATTAAAAAATCATAGGAGTCATACATATTTTTAAACTTAATAGGACCTAATTCAATTCACAACATACCCACATGGATCTCCAGATTGGAAATCTCCCTTATTAGGAAACATTCTCATGGATTTTTCTATTCCAATGTTTTTCTCATTGCTTTAAAATCTATTCATTTTAATCTTTAACAAATGAATGTCTTTCCCTAATTACCTTCTTCCACCTAATTTTCTTTCTTTCATTTTACCATCAAACTCTCAGTTCATCACCTATCTATTATTGTGTCTTTGGAACGACTTAGAGTTGCAGGTTCAACTTTTTGTTTATTCAACAAATGTTTCTTGAGCTTTCTGTTGGACAATGCCATTGTTTCTCCAAATTCAATTTCCATCCTTCTCTACCATCTCATTGCCTTAGAAGGTTGGCCTGTAAGGTCTGGATCAATTGCACTCTAGTGCTATCCTATGATTGGATCTGTTGAGTGGTCCTGGCATGAAGTAAGAGTTTGCACTTGCAGCTTTCTCACAGCCAGAGCCCCTGAAAGCAGTCCTCTCCTGCAAACAGAGCTCTGTCTTCACAAGCCAGTAGCTCCTCACTCTCCTTGCTCCTTCTGGCCTGTGATAACAGATTCTTCCTTGTTGGTTTTGTTAAACTCTGTCTATATCTTGTAAATAAATTCTTTAATAAATCTCATTAAATGACCTATTATATGTACATCTATTTTCTAATCAATCAAATTTCCTGTTATGTGCCTGAATCGAGGGTTTTTCCTACCTGTTGTTTTATTGAATCTTATGAATAACTTGACAATATAAACCATATTTTATGCATAAATGAACAGAGACTTAGAAAGGTCAATAAACTTGCTCAGACACTCAGCTAATATAGTAAACCAAAAAGTTGAATAATGGTTCCCTGCTCAAAGTCTTGTCCTTCTTTTCCTGTAGCTTTACCTTGGTAATATCCATCAATAATTGTTTACTGAGTTTACAGAACACTCTCATATATTAAAATTGTATGTGGATCAACTCATAGCCATATATTTATGACTGATGATTGGGAGCAAAAGATGTGCATCTGAATAGTCAATGTTTTGAACAGTAATCTCTGACCATTACACATTATTAAGGAGACATATTTTTCTGTTAGTATTAACACTGAATTTAAAGACTGCCTCCAGACCACTCTAGCTTCCTTGAGTCACCTCTATAGGTCTTTTAAAGCATTAGAAGTAGAATCAATTTTGCTTTTCCTTGACAAACATGTTAAATAAAATTTTTGAAGAGATTAATGAACAAATTAGTAGAAAGAAAGATGAGATGTGATAACAGACTCTTAGCAGTGCTGTGGGGAGCAAGGTCTAGAGACATCCAACCTATTTCCAGACACTGACCATAAAAAGCACACCACTTCATCCACAGCCCACCGAGATGGCCAGTTTGCCAATTAGAGGGATCCAGCAGCAGGTGGAATATAATGAGGTACTGCAGGTTATAGACTTTGATGGAGGTGCATCTATCCTCTGCACAGTTGTCCATATATGGAAAAACTACAAACTCTAATGGACATGAGCAACAAGAACAGCAGCAAACGTTAAATGCAAAGCAAGTATAATAAGCACTCTTCAGACATTCTGGGAAGTCAATCAAATAAGTAAAAGTTGCAACACAGTGCTTGACACTAAGTATATGGATGACAATGAATGATGAATAGTATAGAGAAGCTACTGATAATCATGCCTCTGATATGATAGAATCAAGATGTGTGTTGGGCCTAAGATAGGGGGCAGTGGATAGCAGAGATGTTAACTGGGTTAAAAGGAAAATGGGAGCCGGGCACAGTGGTGCACACCTGTAATCCTAGAGACTTGGGAGGCTGAGGCAGGAGGAGTTCCAGGGCAGCAAGGCAGCAAGGCCCTAAGCAACTTAGTAAGACTGTCTCAAAATGAAAAACAAAAATAATAGGGTTGGGGAATGTGGCTCAGTGGTAAAGCACTTCTGGGTTCAATTCTCTGTACCAAAAACAGAAAAAACGGAAAACTGGAAATGAAAGCATTATCTGATACCATGACCCATGAGTCAAATGTAAGTGCCATGTTATGAACAGCTGGCCTCCCCACAAAATTGCAGTGGGGAATTGATGTATGCCAACAACCCTTCCACAAGACTCTCCATAGCATTGCTTAAATTTTAATGAATTGCAATATTTGATGTGTTAGTCTATATTCATTACTCTACTTTTCATACATTTTAAAATATTTTTTTCATACATTCTTTCATATTCTGATTTCTTCTATCAAAGCCATAAGTTTATGACTAAAAGACTACATTTAATTTTGCCACAACTGGCCTGTGACCCAGAACGGACTGCTCCATTCCACTCAATGCCCTCATTTTTAAAATTGAAATTTCAAGATTTCAAAACTGAAATCTCCAGTGTTAGGTAACCTGAGAATTCACCATTTGTCATGAGATAAACATGACTTAAATCTTTTTTTTTTTTTAAGGAATTTAACCTTTACTTTATTTTTTGCTTGTATGTGGTGCTGAGGATCGAACCCAGTGCCTCACCTCACCAGTGCTAGGCAAGCAATTTACCACTGAGCTACAACCCCAGCCCTGACTCACAGATATAATGTCTTCTCCTAAATACATTTGTTAATCTTAGAAGGAACCTGTAATTGCTTAAATTCTTTAACTTTTTGGAAAGTTACTACCATGAATTATGGTGCGTTCATCTGTAACCATCAGCAACACAGACAAGGTACACTTGGGTGTATTTGTGAGGGCTGTTGCCTTTTAGAGGCCTTCAAGGGAAAAAGGGGAGAAGCCTGGAGCATGGGGGATTGCATTTACATTCATGCTTCTGTGAGGATGATTAGCATCTCTTGACAGAAGAAGTCAGAAAATTCACAGTTCAAATATTTTTTAAGTTATTTATAATTATTTAAGTCAGTTACATTTGAAAATTAATTTGTACAATTAATATAATTCTCAATCTTAAATACCAGTGATGATTTTTTTCTTAGTGCATGACAGAAATTGGCTTAAAGTTAATTTGGAAAAGAGGCAAGGATATTAATTATTGACTAACATATAAAATATTGCAATTCATTAAAATTTGAAGTAATTTTAATTAAAGCAGTGTGGTATTTTAACCAGATATGCAAAATTATAGATTGGTGTACATAAAGCTGATAAATTTAAGCTAATAAATTTAAAAGTAACACTGTGCACATATATACTCTATATCTATCTGGTTTATATGTATGTGAACATAAATACATGCAAACACACATGTATATAATTAAAGGAAGGGTCACATAGCATGCAAATAGTGTTGGGGTCATTCATTAATATTTGAATAGAATAGACCAATACATTTATGTAAGAGTTACTTTATTTTTTATTTATTTATTTACCAGGGATTGAACCCAGGAGCACTTAACCACTGAGCCATATCTCCACTTCTTTTTTACTTTATTAAAGCTCTTTTAAAGTATTTAATTAAAAACTATAGAAAACAATTGTAAAACAACCAAAATAATTTAACACCTGTAGAAACCTGAGGGGCAAAAGACTTCTAAAAGTGGATATTGTAAGTCAAGTCACAAAGGAAAATATTGACAAATTTGACCATTTAAAACTGCTAAAGGAAAAAAAAAAAACTGCTGAAGAAACAACATTAAATAAAAAGAATGCAGCCAGAGAAAGATATGTGCAGCAAATGGTACATTATAATGTTAAGGCTGTATGAAAAATTCTTTTTTAAATTTTTTAATTAGTGCATTATAATTTCATATAGTAGTGGTCATACATTGTGATATATTCATGCACACATATAACAATTTGATCAGTTTCATTCCTCAGTACCTCCCCTTTAATAATTCTTATTAAAAAAGAAAATAATGAAAATACAAACTAAAAACATTGTATATAATTTGAGCAAGAGGAATGTTTTTAGCACGTAGAAATCAAACAGGAAAAAAAAAATCATGATGTCTTTTAATCCAAGAAATTAAAATATCTTATTAAATTAGGCATTTTTTCTTTTTTCTTTGATTTGGTTTCACTGTTAATATTACTGATATTCTTGGGGCTCATTAAAATAATCCAGAAAATGAACTAGAAATAATGTTCAAGGGCTGGGATTGTGGCTCAGCAGTAGAGCGCTCGCCTAGCACATGCGTGGCCCGGGTTCGATCCTCAGCACCACGTACAAATAAACGCATTGTGTACAACTAAAGCAAATAAATAAATATCATAAAAAAAGAAAATAATGTTCAAAACTATAAAACTATTTATTTAATTCAAAAGTCAAATTTCTTAGAACTCTAGGCAAAGAGTTGTCGCACACTCAATTGTTTTAAAAAATCTGTTTCTCTGATTGTAAAATAAGACAGGATCTTTAGGAAAAAAAGATCTTTCTTAAGAGCAAAGAATAAAATAAGAAATTAGTAATCACTCATAAGCCCAATATCTACAATTAGCTACAGAGAAAATTTTGGTAATGTTTTCTTCCATAATATTTTCTTACATAGGTAAATTTTTATATTTAAAATTTATATATTATAATATATAAATGTGTGTAATCCAGGTTTTTCTTCACTTTTCCTTTTTAAATCATTAAAAAATGTCAGTAAGATTAATTTTAATTGTATAAAGTTTTCTATTTTATATCCATGCTATGATTTATTTCACTATTTCTTTGTAATTAGACATTGAACTTATCTTTAAATTTTCAGTATATAAAAAGTAAATCTCACTATAGTAGCAACCATTTAGAAAAAAATCTAAAATTTAATAGTATGGGTGACCAAAATAGAATAAACCCAGCCATAAAAAAATTAATAAATCCTTCAGTAGAATGGAAATAAGCTTAGGATACAATGTCCATCCATCAAATTGCACCTCGGGGTTTAACTCCTGTGAGAAACTTTGCCTGATGTGTTATGTTAAGGAGATGTTTCTCTCACTCTCATTTAATATGTAGAATTTCCAGGCTTGTCTCTACCTCCAATCCTGTTGTACCTCTTTTGGGGGGACCCTGTAGGCATCCAGCACATGTTAACCATATGATTGAATAAAAACCTGATAACGAAAAGACTAAAATAAGATTAATAAGGCTGTGCTCGTATTCTCCATCTCTTTTTCCTCCAGGTAGTAGTTTTCCTTTCCCTTGTTAGTACCATGTCAGCACACTTTAATCTTGGTCTGTTGAAGTTAGGTACAAATGATTTTCAAAAGATTTGGGAAATATACCATCTTAATTCTATCATGAGGTTACCTGCAGGGAACAACAGTTCAGAGTGAGAAAGTCAGCACTATGGATTTATTCACTTCTTATTTGCCTTAGCAGACACAACATCAAAGTGAAGCTAAAGAACCAGCATTTCATCAGATGACACTTGTGATAGATGGCAGTCAGGTGTGCTTTCATCATTAATATCAAATTAGAAGAGAAAACAATATCTAATATGCCTCTTGAAAACAAAATTTACTGCATATAGCTTAGACTACAAAATTGGGTTTAACTGTAACAGTAATAATCTGGTATGAGAATTTCTTTATCTCTATCAGTTAAAAAAAAAAAGTCTTAAGTAACGAGATACAAAGTGAAGTTAGACAGGAGATCCAAATTCATTTTTCATTTGATTTATTTAACTCATGAATTAATATGGTAGATTTGGGCATGCTCATTCTCTCTCCTGTTTCACCCGAATGTCTGGCAGCATGGCTGTACTGCACCCTGTATAGCTACACTTGGGCGGCCCAAATCATTCTGAACATCTTGGCTTATTTTGACTGTGCACAGGGTCCATCAAGGGATCTCTCTTTTGCTTGTAACTGTCAATAGAAAAGGTGCCTGGTGGTCACACACGAGGGCACAAGTCACCCGAGTCAAAGGACAAGGAAGAGATGGGGTATTTGCTATTCTAGTCATTATTAAAGGAAAAGAATTTTACCTTTTCTTTTCTAAAATGATATATTGTGCTGCCCAGCAGACTTTGAAAGAAAATATAAAACTTAAAAAGAAGAAATTCAGAAAAAACAAATGTGACTCCTGTTGAATAGATTTTGCTATTTATGAACTATTTCACTGTTTACTTGATTGTATTATGCAAGCCTTTCATGTCAATTTATGCATACATCCAATTTTCCTTTAGGGAAATAGTATCTTTACTTAAGGTTGAAAAAAAGAAAACACTATTTTTCTTCCTATAAACAGGCAATGATACCTGGAAAAAGAGGACATTTTTGTTTTGTTTTCAAAATTTGTAAATATACACATATAGACACACAAACATATGTACCTAATAGTGACTAATATTGAGTTTAAATATACTTGACAAAAACATACTACTATTATTCTCAGTATTCCAAGACATAAATAAATGCTTGACATTATTATTGCAAATCAGTTTTATGGAATTAATTTTTCTAATACTGCTCTTACACCATAATTTCATCACTAACTATTTGACTAGACTATCACTTTTGTAAAGATAAAGACAGTATCTCATTCACCATTATTATCACAACAGAGTAAAAAGTATAAATCTCATGTCAGTTAATGAAAGGAAATTTTTGTTCACAGAGTATTTCTTTTATACATAAAATCAAGATTTCATAAGTGCATAAATGTAATGCTTATAAGATCATCTACATTATAAAATCATAATATCTTAAATTGCATTTCTTTTAAAAATAGTTTCATCTGATATTTGAGACTTCTTTTATTTTTAAATATTTATTTATTTGTTTTAGTTGTACACAATGCCTTTATTTTTACATGGTGCTGAGACTCGAACCCGGGCTGCACACGTGCTAGGTGAGCGCTCTACCATTGTGCCACAACCCCAGCCCCATTAAGCCTTCTTTGAGTCTTAGGAGAATCCTCAAAATAAAAAAAAATTATTGGAAATATCATTCTTTGGTATAACATACCAAAAATAAAGTCTTTCAAATAGCCAACCAATATATATTGGAGGCACTAAAAATCTCCTATAAATTAGCATGGATAGGTAATTGTTTATTGATTCCTTGAATAGTCCTAGGCCCAGTGATATTTTCATAGAACATTTTAAAAATCATCTCTTGAGTTACCACTCCCTGCTACCATAATACTTATCTTACAGAAAAGAAAAACAAAGCCTGAAGAAGTTAATAGCTGGTCTAGGGTCACAACAGCACATCAACTGGTGCTGGACTTCTAAATGACTTTCTGACTCCCAGGGTCCCACTCTTAGGTACTTCGCTCTATTGTTTGCTTAATAACATTGCCTGACCCAAAGAGATTCTCTCTTTCCACCATAATAGGTACCAGCAAACTTCATTTGCTTACATTCCGATCTTCTTGGCAGCCTGGGGGAAAAATAGTTATTTTTGATTTAAGAAGTCTGAATGACCAATGTTGGAATTAAAGCTCTCTGGTACCTTTAAATCAGATTTTCATTAAAGCAGATATTTACTTATTTGATTAACATTTATCATGCACTTAATATTTTTAATGCATTCTCTACACAATTGCACAATTTTTAATGAACCAAAATGTTTATATATCTCAATTTAGTATATACATACAGAGTAATAAGATTTGGCTTATGGTTGTAGCCAATTTTCACATAATCTGCAACTCTTATGAGTTACAGAAAAAAGCAATTTTTAGTGAAAGTCTTTTTGAGTGAAACTGATTGTCACAGAAATAAAAAAGCAATATTAGTGAGAGTACAGAAAGCTAGGCAAAGAATCCTATCTTGGGAGTATAAACAATAATTCTCTTTGGGTTTATGTTTGGTCTCATACATTGGTGTGTAAGTGCAACTACCACAACCAAAAGATACAGTCTTGGAAAGAGCCATTAATAATTCCTATTAGTGTTACAGAAACATGTAATCCAAAACAGATATTTTCACATGGAATAGTTTGCTTTTTACTAAATTTGTGTATCTTTTACCATCAATAAATTCATGTGCTGAGAGTGGTAGGGATCTAAATACCAAACCACCAAAAAAGAACCTCCAAGATTAAACCTGCCACATCCATCCTTCTGACCTCTATACCGTGGACTCTGGATACATCTTCTCTTCTTCAGAACCAAGTCAAGTCAGAACCAGGCAAATTCAGCAGGATTTCACCAACAATATGTTTGCTTTATTTCTTAAGTAGGAGAAAATAATGAAGGACTGCTTTTCCTTCATTCACACAAGTTATGTTTTTACCTCCTTGGATTGGAAGAGAAGGACTCCCCCCAACCAAGTGACTATTAGGTAAGCAGTGTAGCAATGCTCAAATACAAGGTTGAATCCCATCTTTAGTACTTACATGCTCTATCAACTTGTGTAAATTACATAATCTCTCTGTGCCTCAATCTCCTTCATCTGTAAACTGGGGGTAATAACAGTGTCTATCTCAGTGGGGAGCTATGTGGATGGATATGACAATGGAAGTCACTGATCACCAAGCCTGACCTGTGGGGAGAAATCCATGAGCATGTTTTTGCTTTTTAATAATCATTGATTACTAGAACCTCTTCCTATATGTTTCCTATAAGAATTGATCAGTCTTGGTATTTTGTCTTTCCTCCTCCAAGCTCTTCAAAAATGAACTGCTTTGTTTCATGCCAAATATCCCAACAGGCCTCTTCCCTATGAACCTTCTTCAAGGGAGGGAGGAATAATGGCAATACATGGGAAGGTATCCTGGTGAACCTGGAGGACAACAAGCCAAGTGAAATATACCAGGCAAGAGGGACAAATGCCACATGATTCTACTTTTATAAGATCTAAAGTAGCTCAACTCATAGAAGGAGAGAGGAGCATGGTGGTTTTCAAGGGATGGAGCAAGGTAGAAATGGACTTTTGCTATTCAATAGGCATACTCAGGTATGCAAGATGAAAAGATTCTAAAGGTCTACTTACAACAGGTTGCTCACAATTAACAATACTGTATTGTACAATTAGACACTGGACTAGAAGGTAAATCTCTTGTCAGGTGTTTTTAACCACAATAAGGAAAGCACAAAGAAAGAAAAAGGAGGAGATGGAAGAAGAGAGAAAGGGAGGAAGGAATGAAGGAATCCAATGCTGTGATGAAACCAAGAGTGAAAACAGGCCAAGTGCTTATATACTCACTACTTGTTTTTACTAAATTTATTTTAAGAGAGAGAGAGAGAGTCAAAGATACTTTCAAAACTCGCATTAGAGTTCAAAGTTATTTGACACTTTGAGCCACATTCTCCCAATTTGTCAGCTGCTGTCTGTTAAGAGAAATTTTATTGACCTGAAGCGGTTGGGGCACACAATAATTCATAAACATGACTTCCAGGAACACCCACTTTACACAATACAAGTATTAAGCATCTAAACTCCTAGCTATAAAATACAAAGATAATCAAATCAATAGAATGAAGATTTTAAAGGGGCTGAGAATCCAGCAATTCCAAAGCTATGTTATCTAGTTGTATCACTTTCGTCTTTTCCCAAACATTTATTTCTCAGATTAAGTGGAAGCAAATAAATTAAGATGTGGATTTGAGAAAACAATCTGTGGTTGTCCTAACTATAAATGGTGATACCAAATGCTACCAAATGCTAAAAATTAAGAAGAGGGCAGTAAAGAATACTAGGTCACAGAATTGGAGATGCACAGCAGAATGATTATAGGTTTGTGTCATGCATTCTGATATTTCTGATAACTCACTAATAACACTTCCCATAGGAAAAAGTCTAGAATCATATTTGCTCACAATTTCAGTCCTGAAATTAGTCGGAAAGTATTTTCAGTGGCCTCACAATAAAAGAGAAGCCACTACATCCTTCAGATGAAGACTAAGGAATAAAGACTTAAAAAGGGAAGGGGTCAGGACAAAGTTTTTAAATAAACCAATATAAGCAACCTTGTAAGGTTTACTTCTTTAATCTTGAATAAGACCATAAATATGGTTTTAAAAACTTTAAGTCATTCAGCCTTTTAATATGCAGATTCATTATGACTTTTTCAAAATTGTTTACTACAATTGGACCTATTAGTTTTGAAACATTATCAAATGTATTTCTTAACATATTATGATTATTTTACTAGATATTAATTTTAAGGCATTTAGAAAATATAAGTATATAAGTTAAAGAATTTTAACCTAAAAATGCTAAACAGAGTCCTTGCAAATAAAATAACAGAGTTGATATGTTTTAAAATAGATATGTACATTTCAGTACCTATCAAACACTTAATGAAAGATAACTCCTCAAGGCAATTTGCAAACTAAGGTTTCATCTAGATATATGTCAGTGTAAATCAGGAACCTTCAGTTCACCGTTTTTCTAAACAAGTATGCCATAATCTTTGCTAGCTCTGTTTCCGTGAGGCCATCATAAATCTACCACACTGCACTGTCTCCTAAGACCGCAGTCACAGATTCAAATACTCGAAAGTATAGTGAACTATACATATAGCAACTCTATCTTCCTAGTCAGAAATCTCCATCACCTGTGAGGTGTATATTGTTTTAGCAAAATATTAATAGAAATGTACCCATCATGCTTAGAAGTAACCCTTTATTATTATACTTATTGAAAACCACCTTTCCTATTAGCCTAGACACATGAAATAGGAATGGACACTCCTTTTCATGTACATGCATGTGTGGTTTGCATACACTGTCTACTAAATAAGCCAGAATGAACTTAAGTGGACTGAAGGCAAACCTAGATTCAAATGGCATAAAACATTCTTCTCAATTTGTCACTGCTGATTTAAATTTGTTTTGACCTAAACCTGCTAACATTGTCCAAGTGGAATAACTAAAATTCATTATTTAAGATTTATTTCTAATGCTGAAGGTGTCTTCTAAAATAAAGGTAAAACAAATGTATAAAAATATTTAATTTTTCATCTTTGAACTTAAAATGGCATATTAAAACCAGAAAAAAATTGTAAACCTTTCCCTTTTCTGAAATTATAGTTTTATATTTATTGAATGCATTCATAGGCTCCCTTAGGATGTGAAATGTATGGAAATATATGTGCATTACTAAAGAAAGAACTAAATTTATTCTTTCCCCACATCATGCTCTTCTTTGCAGTAGAGGTTTTTAATTCAATACAGAGCTAGAATGAGATGAAGCCAATTTCCTGGTCTATATGTGTGACAAATGCTGAAAGTGGCACAAGATTAACAAATTAGTTGAAGTATAGATCTTAAGAGATTTTTTTTGTGTCTCTAAATCAAAATTCATACTTTACTTGAAATGAAGCTTCTTTAGAATTCAATAATAAATAAGGATCTTTTATTTCTCGGTATTTAAGATGAAAAGTTGGGATGTATGACAACATACTAGAAAATTTTGAAAAGCAATTTTTATATGTAGGAAAGCTTACAAAGATTATATATTTGGAATATGAAATCATTGTAATTATTTTCTAGTGTGTTGGACTAATAATTCTGATACCGGTTTGCTAAAGCTGAAAAAAAAAATTCTTTTCAAAGTAAGTAGCTATTCCCAAAACAAAAGCATAAAGTGAAAAGTAAGGTATAAAATTTACTTAATTCCTTATTTTTATGGGTAAAAAATATGTTTAAGAGGTAAGGTACGAGGTAAACATACTTGCTTTTCTAATAATGTTAGCTTGCTTTTAAGTAAAAAACTATCAGACTTTGCTATTTTACCTAACCTTACAATCATGTGCTTGATATAATCCAGATATCTAACACCAAACAATAAAGACATCTGTGACAATAAAAGCATGTAACAGTTGTGGAATTGTTTAATTTGGTAGAAAATGGCTATGTTTAATAACTACATGTACATGAATTTATTTCTCCTATTTGTTGAGAAACTTTTACACTTTGCAAATAGTGTCTATTTTTTTTTCGAGGAATCAACTTATGCTGTGAAAGAACTTTATATAAAAATATTCTGAAATGCATGTTTTGGAATTGGCTCACTCGTTCAGTGTTAGAGCCTTGTCATGGTCCACCTGTTTTGCTTAGGCTTAAATTATATAAAAATAACAACATTTTAAAGAAAGCACAATCTTACTTGTTGTACCCAAACATGATAACATGCTTAAAATTCAAGAAGAGCTCTATGCAGGTTGTACCTCTCAGTCACCCAATCTCCTTTCACATATCTGTTCATGTTGACAGACTGTGTCATAATACATCAACAGAAAGATCAGCACAGAAGAACAAAATTTCATCGCCTGACAGCAAGAGGAAAACTGATTTTCAGTATTAAATTAGTAAAAATATACCATTACTTCACTTCCAATAAGTCTACTATCTTTAAAAAATAAGGTGTCTGTTATAATCACAAATGTATGCAAAGGCAGGGAAATTTGTTTATGTCTTTAGTGTCACCCTTTGACTGACAGCCTATTTTCATTTTCTCTTTCATGTTATTTTATTTTCAGTATGTCTTGGAAGCAGTTTAGAAAATTTTTAAAAAGTAATTTCTTAATGAGACATGTAAAAATATATCTGCCAAATGTTTTGAAGACTGTCTCTTCTATGTTAATCAGCAGCAAAAATCTACTGACCATGGAAATGGAAGCGGGCATTTAAGCTTCTGATAAAAGTTCACTATCTTTTTCTTATAACATCTTGCCTGTGTTTGGATTTCAGTAGAAATTTAACAATACTTGTAATAAACAATGTCTTTTACAGCCTAGGGCATCATCTGCCACTTAAGGTTTAATTTTGTCCCCATTTGAACACCTTACAACATATGCACTTCTCTTTTGTCTATTATCCTAGAGTTGTGCTATTCCCAAATATTGACATCATCTACTTTTATCAGCATTAACTGTTCCGCAGCTTCCCAGGCTCATGCTCAGCTCTATTTCTTCCTATTGATTATCCTCCTCACTCCAGCAGGTAGCTAGCCAGCGAGGCTGTCCTGAGAAATAGCTTCCAATGACTTTATACGCACAATTTACACGGAATTGTTTAAAGAAGATATTAGCCTCAATACAAATCAGTGAACCTCATTTAGTCAATACTGCACAATTCCGCTGTTGGCACCCTGTCACATGTTAGTCTTTACAGTCAGCTGCCGTACCCAATCTGCACATTAGCCATAGTATTTAGTTTCATATTAAAATGAAGCCGGGTTTTTTCGCTTTTGCTTTTCTTTTTGAAACCTTTTCAGTGTACTTTTTACATCACCTAACTGAGCCATGTGATAGTAATATATTTTGAAATATAAAAACCTGAGATTAAATGTTTGATTTTTGACAGTGTTCTTAAATATAATAAATTCAAAAGGAAATACTGTTAAGTTAAAATGGAGTGTTTTTCATTAAGTCCAATCAAATGGTAGACAACAAAGGATCTTTTATTTGAGAATATGAAGTGAAAATGAAAACCAGAAAACCTTTACTAAGAAAAGGTCCAGCTAAATTATGTTGGAAAGAGGTCTCCAGATTGAGCTTGGGTGTTTCTTTTGCTAAAAATGAATTAATCTAAGATATGCTATGAAGAAATATTTTACAAAGAAGCAAAAACTTAATGCTTTTTGGAGATGAAAAAAGTCTAAGAACAGTTGACTTTGAAAATAATTCTAAAGAAAGATCACATATGAAAAAAATTGCCATAGCATCTGATCTTTTCTTATAATCATAACAGGGATATGTTTGGGGTAAAGTAATGCTAGCCCCTCTTTCTCTTCTATAGCAATGCTGTAAAATTCTAGAAGGAGTGTTTACATTTCAGAATCACTCCTCCTTAAACTACTGGTTTATGATAGCTAATGAGATGACATCCAAATGTTGAAAACAGGGAAATTCAAATGAAAATTTAAATGTGAAATACAATATAATGAAATAACTAAGCAACATAATACTACTCTAAATGTTTGTGCAAATATTGCAAAATAAACTGCAATACATTAAAATTCTTCAGTGGTTGTGTAATACGTAAGTGAAGGTTTACATATAAAAGCTTGAGCTATCAAATAAGGAATCTTTATATCTATCATTTTATCCTGATTTTTACTTGGAAATATCACTAACATCTCAGAGTGCACTTAGAAAAGTGGTCATTAAATCTGCTTGCATTTTATTTTAACTGAAATAGGTAAGAATAAAGCATACTGATCAAAATAGTCCTTTGCAATGAAATGTATCTTATGAGTGTAGTGGCCGAGTTGAAGAAAAGATTTGAGGTATATAAATAGCAGAGAACATAATTTCAGTTTCAGAGACTTTTCAGGGCTGTATAATCTCACATTTCAATTAAAGGTAAGAGCTGACCAAAATTACCACATTAAATAGGAGGTTATAGTAAATAATAGAAGCTAATGGTAGCAATTAAAATTGCATAACAAGTTATTATACATATCTCAAGATTTCTCTTTTTAACTATGGAAGGTTAAAGGTGATTTTTGTGTGACCTTTACATTCTTTTATTTTCCCTTTAAATATCACTAGTTAGGAGCTGGAGCTCTGAAGCCCAGGTAGAAAAGACACGTTAAAAGATGGCCAGTCTATCCTGACCGTACATCTTCTCACACATTTATTGCAAACTGACACTATATAACTGGCTTTTTTTTTTTTTTTTTTTTTTTTCCCACAAAGATTCAACAAAGAACAATTCAGGTACCAAGGGAAAATCCCACTTCAGGAAAGAGAAAAATGCTATAACCACATATTCAGACGGCATAAAAGCAAGTATGGCAAATATAATTGTAATATTTGTGTGTGAAATAGCATTTTATCATTTGAAAGAGGTCAATAATCTAATTATGATAATATTAGGTATAATTTTTACATGTGTGCGTGTATGTAAATATTGCAAGTGATGTAGAAATAAACAATCCAGCACAAGGTGAAATGCAGAAACCTTAGGCTTTTTCAGTTTAAAATCATCTTTGACTAATATGTCTCTCTCTACATAAGTAATCTCTACCAGCTAAACTATGAATATCATGCTAGTCCATTATTATGTGATATTTTTATAATAAGTAAAATTGTTTGTTTTATATATTGATGTAAACATAGAACATCCCCTACAAAGAAAACATAAGCACAAACAATGGACACAAATTAGGAAATTAGGATAGGTTTTTGTTTGAAGCTAATCAGAAAAAAAAAAAAAGTAAACATTTCAGGTGAATAAATGAAGATGACAACATTTTCCTCTAAAGACTTCCTAAGTTAACAATTATATTTTAAGAACAAGTAAGTTTTGGTTTCAAATTATTTCAAAACATAAAATCATTCAACCATGATGCTCCATAGTAAATTTGTAAAGAACTAATTTTTAAATTGTTTTATTTTGATCAAAATATAAAAGAAAATTATTTTTGTTTTTTTCAGTCTATTAAGACCCATCCATGAAGAAAACATGATTTTGAATTTATACCTATATAAGCCTTACAAATGTTCTTAAGGATTAACATTAGGGATCTATAGTGACCACTTGAATCAATTTTCATAAAATGCATATTGTTTCACTGTATTAGTTTTAGTAGCAAAAATTCTACAGTAAATCCGAAGGTTTCATGTAAATCTTTCTGCAAATATTTTGATGAGTATAATCTAGTCAGAAATACTATTACACATCAAAAATTAACTTTAAAAATAATATTAAATTCTATATCATTTTTAAAGCATGAATTAACATATTCACCCTAAACACACACACACACACACACACACACACACACACACACACATGATCTTTTGCCAGAAGACATTCTGTTTTTATTGTTAAAGTAAGCTGAAAATGAACACATTAAAGTGATTATTATATGTCATCCATGTCATTGTGTGACTATTAAATGTGTAAACATTTTCAGTTTAATCCTAATGTTACTTATTAAACAATGGAAGTATTATCATTTTTAATCTTAACGAAGTGGAAATATTTTTAAACATGAACTGACAATACATCTAACCAAATCCTAAGACAACTGTTTAACTTAAGATATATAATCAAACTACATAGCTAATTGAGATTTATTTCATAATGCTTTATTTACTATCCCATATTTATAGAAAAATACACATAAGTAGACAGTAAGAAAATCAATATTAGCCCTCTTATGCTTAGAGTAACTTTGTGCATCTATTACCATCTGTGGAAAGACAACATACATATACACATTTGTAGTCTCATAATTTAGAATAAACAATAAGAATGTGTGTGTGTGTGTGTGTGTGTGTGTGTGTGTGTAGAATTGGAGGAAAGGTATTAAAGATCAGATATTAACATGTTTGAAAATGAGTATGAAGGTATTATTATCATATATAGAAATGTCAATGATATTTTTTATACTTTTCTGTCTTTCTTTTTCTCTTTAAACTGTATGTGTGTGTGTGCACAGCCACTAAAAAAAATGCATATTGAAGATAAAAAGAAAACATCTGCATGGATATTTAAAATCAGGCACTTTGATTAAACTTAGTAAATTAGAAGTCCATTTGGGGTTTATTTTCCAAATTATGAACTAACTTATTTATAAAATAGACATAAACATTACAATATAGTTTGAATATTTTCTATTAAAACTTTCTCATGTAAATATTTGTATTGTTATGCCTTATTGCATTATGAAATATTCTAAAAGCCTTATAAAATGCCATGAAATAAACATGAAAGTGTCATCTTTGTATCATAAAGCTCTAGTCTCTATATAAACACAAAGTTCCTTATCATTTGATTCAGGAATAACTGAAAAAAACTTGTCTAATTTTTATGTGTATCTAATTGGTGGCTTTCAAATTTGTCATTTTTTTCAATATTCTAGAGATGAAAAGGAAATTATGTAGGGCTACACGTCAAGGATTTACACAACTCCCTAACAGTTAATGTCTTGGTTGCCTTTAAGACTATGCACTTAAATAGTTATAACCTCAGTAATGCCAGTGCTATAGCATTCAAGTGATGTTATTAAGTACCTTCTAGAGAAAAGAGCACTTCATAATACCATTTACTAATACCTGACTATGTAGATTCCTGAAACCTTTAATTTATACATGTATAGAAATATATTATGTGGTGTGTGTGTGTGTGTATGTGTGTGTGTGTGTGTATGTAACGAACCCTATTTAAACTGCAAAGATAGTAGTATGGTTGTCATGAAGTTGAGAAAAAACAGATGACAAAAAGTTATCTGTTACTCTCAAGTAGACATATTCATTTCCTAATTCTTAGCTAATTAACCAGGATGACTATACCTACAGCTGCCTCCCATCAAAATGGTAAACTAATGATTCAGTGGAACCAAAGCCAGTTACAGAGCAAGAAGGGAGACTGAAGAGAGGAATACCTTTTTTTCTGGCTCCACAAAGGGTTGAGGGCCTAATTATTTTTAAGTATAATCCAACCAACCTCTTCTCATGCTTAGCTGCACTGAGTGACACTATTTGTGATGCCCAGTGTGCTGAAACTGAGCAGGTTGCTGTCAGTTTAAAAATGACTATAATAAAAGTGACCATGAAGATGGATCTTGTGATTTTGCGTTTCTAATCAGTCATCTGTGAAGAACACTTTTGCTTTGATTCAGCAGACTGGTGACAGCCATGATTGATAGTGCACGAGGATGAAAAAAGGTTATTAACTGTCTTCCTATTAAGCTCAATGTATTACCCCTCTAGGTGCGTCTCATACTTTAAGTTAAAGTACTTACTCAGGTAAGGTCAAGAATGAACTCTATGGAGATGGTATCCATCCTGCTGAGAATGAGCAAGGCATTCTTGCATTTATATTTTAATGTAGCATTTAAACTACACTTAATTCTACTCTCTTATTCATTAGCCAAAGAAGAGAAATTTCCTCCTTCCAACAACATACATATTAAAAGCACTAAAGGCATGGAAAATAGCTCTACATGTAAAGATTAGAATGTGCAGCTAACCAGCAACATGTGTGTAGCATGCAGGATCTATATTTAAACAGAGGCTCACTATCTGGTATAAAAGACAGACAATAAAATTAATTGATGATTAAAAATAAATATCAAATGCAAAAATTGATTTAATTTTCAAATAATTGATAAATGGCAAGTTTATGATAAAGAATAATTTACTAAAAATTTCTAAAAAAACTCAGATGATCTATTAAAATACCTGAACATTTGTTTTGGTTTAAAAGTATTAATTTATTAACCTCATCTAGTTTAATTTTTAGAATTAGAAATATTTCACATAGATGAGGATTTAATGACAATATCTATATGTGTCCTTGACTATCATATTACACATACACATACACAAATAATATTACAGATCCTAAGGTATCTAATGTTTTCCTGTAACTGAAGACGAGCCATTAAATAATACAATAAGATTTTAAAAGCTACCATATTTCTGTGTTCCCTTATTCTTACAAAAGCTAAAATGTATGAAAATATTCTTCATTTAACTTTTCCTTTAAAACAGTTTAAACTTACAGATTTGGCTCTAGAGATAGCAGATTAAACATATGCATTTTAAGTTAAAATCATAGTATTATGTTTCTTTATATGTTTACCACTCCAAGCATTTCAACATGTGTCAAAGGCAATGTGAATTGAATTGACCAAAGGTATTTAAGAATACCAATAACTTGGCATTTAGGTAGCCATTTAAACTATAACCTAGTTTCAGTTCTGTGGTCTTGGAAGTTCTTCATTAGGCAATTCTGCATGGTGGCAGAATACTATTATTAAAATGTTATCAGAATATTATGAGAGTTTTGATGCAGGGAAAAATAATATTATGCCCAAAAGTTGTCTCTAATATATCTTGACCTGTTTCTCCAATGTCATTTATTATACCCAATTTTTGTCTGCAATAAATTATATTTTGAAAATGTATTGTTTTTATATCGGGATCCATCAACAATGAAATGCAGAGAAAGTTAGAAACTGAAGTTCAAGATTTTGTTGAATTTCTCTTTAGAACTTCAAAAATTGGCTCTGTGTCCTACTCTGCTTAATATGGCAATTGCTGCTTCAAGAAGCCTTCCAGTTTTCTAGAATTTTATGTATGCCAAGTGTAATTTTAATACTTATGCACTGAAAGCCTCTTCATAAAAAAAGTTAGATCAATATAAAAGTTGTTTATTTAATGAGTTGTGTTTATGTGGAATGGACTTAAATGTGGATTTTAGAATTTATACAAGATTTCCTCAATAAAGCACATTAGCTTCATTATTAAATGGATTTCTCTTTCTGTTCTATACAATGTCAACAGGCAAACTTACATTCCACAATTTGGAAATCAATGATGAGATAGAAGATCAAGGGGTCATACTGTATATAATGGTCGATGACAGCATTCTGTATGCTTGTATAAATATTTGTCAGAGGTTTCACAATGAAATTTCAAGTTAATGAGGAATAGTAAGTTGTGTGATTCTCAAAAAAATTGTTTTACTTTTCAAGTAAAAAAAGAAAAATGCAGTTCCAACCTGTCTCTCTGAATTGTTAGTGAAATTCTTATTTTTCTCCCATCTGCCTAATTCAGAGCTTCTTAAGGAAACTGAGGAAATACAAAGGCCAGGTCAGGTAGGCCTGAGAGGAAAACACACATTTTCTAGTTTCCTGTTTCTTCCCTTCATGAAATCAAGATCTAGAACACACATTGCACACAATATAAAATTTATGAAAGAACAAGTCAAAGACAGTTTCAGGTAAAGTTTAGGTCATTTCCAAGACAATCACCATAGCTTAAATTTGAGCCATATTTTGCAGAATCCAGCACTGGCACAGGATAAAATTTTAAAATGCACCATTGTCCTTCATCCTTTTGGAACTCCAGAACATAATGTTACATTAATGTTGTTTAAGCAAAGGACAGAACTGGCAAAGAAAACTCATACTTTTGTGCAAGCCCCTTATATTGGTTCTGAGGTTATTGGACCTGGTTTCATAAACTGCTGGGGCAAAGGGCATATTTAGTTTGTAATTTCTAGGACTGGGCTTCCTTTTAGTTTGGAACTTTACCGCAGCTCTTTCAATCTGATATGCCAGTCCCTTCCTCCTCTTCCTCTTCCAGAACCTACTAGGGCACATGTAGCCAGACGTGGAGGCCGGCAACTGCAGTCTATTCCCAGACTGCGTACCTGAGCGCAGTGACCACTCTGCTCTTCCGCCCAGCCCACTCCTGCCTGCAGTGTTGCTGCTGTCACGCCAGCCGGTGATTTGATAGGCTTGTCGGGTTGCCATGGTGTTGACTTCTTGCCTCTGAGGAGCTGCCCAATGACTGGAGGTCTGAGATTAAAGCGGGAAGAGGCAGCGGCCACAGCGAATTTCAGCGGCAGCTGCAGCAGCTAGAAAGAAGCAAGAGGACGAGGTCTTTAGCCTGCTCTCCCTCCTCAGTTAAGGCTGCCAATGAGGAAAGGAGAAGAAAGGGTGGACGGTTGAAATGGTGACCACTGGAGGCCAGAAGACACAAGTGAGGGGTGTGAGACCCGCTCACGAATCACTCATAAGCACTCTGCACGCGCTGAGAGGAAAAATCTTCCAGAATTCGTTATTATTCACATAGGACTTCCCGGGGTGGGTGAGGGAACTAAGAGTGAAAAAGGTGTTCAAAGGGTCCTGAGTGGTGGATTCATCTCTTCCTACACCTCACCCTTCACTGGGGCAGTGCAGTAATTTGAGAAATAAAGAGGCGCTCTACGGAGACCTTTCAATCCTGGAAACTAACTTATTTCCAGAAGAGAAAGTGCAATTAGACGGCAACCAAGTGAATGAAAATAGTTGCCAGGGATGGCGGCCGGCGGGGCGGGGGCTGGGGGTTGCCAGAGAGTGAGTGCATGTGTAATGCACAACCCCAGACGGAAATTGTAAACTAGGAAATGAAAGGGAAAGAAACCGCTTCTGTTATAAATTAGTAGGTAGGTGAAGGTTACGCAAAGAAGAAAAGGGAAAGTAAAGCTGTTAAAAGAATAGAATAAAACCCCTGGGAGTTCAACTAGAAATCCCCCCTCACTCCCCAGTCCAAGGGGAGTAGGAGGAGGAGTGAAAGAGAGCCTTCTGGTGTGATGAGAACTCTCCGGAATGTCTGGAGGGGAGGATAGAAGTGCGAGGGTAAGAAGACCCGGGTGCTAAATAAATGGCAGGAGAGAGGAATGGGGGGAGGGGAGGAAGAGGAAAGAAATAGTCCACGATTTACCGAAGCGACTTAGAGATTCAGAAGAGTGAGATTCCTGGAGGAGGAAAAGAACAGAAGTTCAGGCTCTTAACGTTCAGAAAGAAGGAAACGACCAGAGACAGCACAAGAAAAAGAGGAAAAAGGTGTATGCTGCTGGGAGGGCATGGGGAGGCAACCACAGTCAACTGGAGGAAGACCTAGAAGAGAAGCAACTGCTAGGACCCAGGGCAGAAAGGAGAGATGATCCTGGAGACAGGCAGTGGACGGGAGCACCGCCGGGCAGGACTAGCAAGGAGGAAGCCAGGTGCCGGGCAGCCCGTGCCCGGCTCCGGACGAAGGCAGGGACTTTTCTGGCAATGAGAAGAGCTGTTCCACCAGCCTGCGGGAGTCACAGTTCCCCGCGAGTCCCAAACACACGCCTCACTAACTACTTTACAGCCACTTTCATTGATTTTCTTTAACAAATAAACATAATACTCGTTACAGCAACACTTCCTCTTGCCGCAGCTAGAATGCTATAAGCTCTGATTGCTCCATTTCTCTGGACAGCAGTTTTCATATCTCCAAATAAATCGTTTTCCTTCACTTCAGGTTTGGGGAGAACAGTCCTCCTTTCTCTATATAATTTGAGAATCACCTTTGAGAATAAGTAGAAGACAGATCCATTCACAACTTTGTAAACCAAGTAGGGCTCACTCTTATTTGCATATTAATTTTTGCTAATCAGAGTAACTTAATTTGGTAGGAAAATGCCGGCAAAGAAATCCACTGGTTTGCATCTGCAGCTAAATTAACACAAGTCGGGCAGGCATACCTAAGCTACTCCCCTTGAGTTGTCTCTAAAAATATCCCTTTAAAAATAAAGTATTTATTTTAAAGGAGCCCCCTTCAAACGCCATTTGTGCTGGAGGTTCTTCCATACATGTCAAAGGGTTGTTGAATTATTCATTATTGTAATTACTATCATCATTGTCATTATCCCCTTCCATGTGGAAATAATTTTATTATCGTAATTTGATATCTGAAGAATTTCCTGTTAGTCGTTTGATAATCATTTTTTTCTGCTGAAAAGAAAAGTTTTGTTTATAAATGAGATAGAGAAAATGTTTTAAATGCTTTGATGTTTGCTATAGATTTCCGTTTATCTAATCGATCGGAATGCCAATAAAATCGATTAAAGGTTTAGTGTTTTACAAACAACCATTTTGTGCTTTTTGATTTTACGTTCAGAATGATTTTAATAAAGCTAACGTTTTCCTTTAACATTCTCCCTTTAAAAAACCTAAACCTTCATCGTTTTCCCTTTTATTATCAGAAGTTGCCACTTAAAGTTCTCCTAATAGGAAAATACACACAAAATATAAGCAATGGCTGAAATGGTTTAAATTTCATTCTCTTGTTGCTTGAGGTATTTAAATAAAGCCCTTTAAAATCTTGGTGAATTATATGCGATCATTCAGTGATTGCGGAATATTAAATTAAACTTAGATAAATCCGCATTGAAGGAGGCAGCACCCAATCCTGAATTTATTTCCCATTTTCTCTAACAGCATCACTGCGCTCCTCTCTTTGCAATGACAATGTGCCAAATCTGGGCATTTTGAAAACATTTTCCATATGCTTTAAGAGGGGACTGATAGACAAAGAAGAAAGGAGATGATCTTTTTGCTGTGAGGTATATTTTCTTTAACCTTTTTCTCTTAGACTTTCAGTGATAATCATTTAAAAGCAAAAGTTAGAAAATAATTTAATGCATTGTTTTTGCTTTCACCTTTTTCTTTCCTATCTTGTAATTTCTTCCTGAAATGGAGTTTTGGTGAACATTTAATGTAAAGCTACCTTATATGGACCTTGAGAAACAACATTTTGTTTTAAAATCTTTGACTAATTTAGTTACTGCTAGTTGTCTTTTGTAATTAAAGATGGATTTAATTATACATTTTGTAACTTATATCAGATGGACTGTTTGTTTCCTGTAGGATTTAACGGTGCTTTTGTGTCAGATATTTAGGGACATTACATACAATGGTGGTGGCTTTTATTTAACTAGAAATATCTGCTCGTTTATCTTGGAAATGTGGATGTTTGGATGAATGCAATGTCCTATTTTAAATGATTTTATTTGGTGAGTGGGGTTTAATACATTGTCTATACAGTATTTTGTTGACTAGATATAGATTCTTTTAAGTAAAAAAAAGATTACAACTTTATCTTCTGTTCAATGAAATTTCAGTTCTTTCTTTCTCTTTTTTTCTACTTGTCTATCTTTTCCCATTTGGATCGTCTCTTGGAGCTCTTCCCCAGACAGAATGTAAAATTTTCATTGGCTACTCTTCTAGAAATGTATCTATGTATGTTTGAGGGGGGTGTCCTTGTGATCTTGGGCTTGGGCGGTGTGAGTGTGTATGTGGGAGAGCAGGATGGTGATGAAGGGGTCCTCATAATTTGCATAAGAGCTGTGAAAGTGCTTGTCAAGTTAGTGAACTGCTATTGTTTGCGGAGAGTCCTGCCTGATTTTGTTTATAAACACTGGACTGGTTGCCTAGAGGGAAAAGAGGTCACAGCACTGTCTGAGCTCTGACCTCGGAAAGGCCAGAGGGCATCTTGACTTCTCTTTCTCTCTTCTGCTCTCCCTTAATTCTTCCTTCCTCACACCCTGTATAACTCCTCCCTCTTTCCCCATTCCTTTCTTTAACTGAGTCTAACTTTACATAATGATACCCCCCATGGGGGGGTCTTAAATAGATTTACTCTATTGGTAAAAACCAAAAATGGACTTTTAAGAAGGGAGAAATACACATGGATATGGAAGGACAGAGACCCTGGAGTAGGAGGGGGGGGGTATTTTATGATTAAAAAAGAAGACGACTATGAAGGAGATAAGAGCAAGGCTGGAGGAGGGGAGGGACTCGGGAATGGATTTAACTGCCCACAAATACACATCCATACATACACACTCAAAATGTCTCTCCCTTTTTGAATTTCATTTCCTTTAGCTCACTTTCACCATCAAAGAGAGGGTCAATTCTCCATATTATGTCATATTATAAATCCCCTCTTTTTTGTTATTTCTCAAAAAATACACTTTGTTCATAGTAATGAGATTTGCTTCTTCCGCCACACACACATACACATACCATTATCTCTTGAATTATTTCATTGTAAACATAATGCATTTGTGACATGTTCTTAAACAAGCCCTGCACTTTCCCATCCACTCTCAACTTCATATCTCTCCCTAACATACATCACCCCCAAAGCCAACTCTAACACTCTCTCCCTCATCACCCCTCTCCCCCCACCACACACGACAGTCATTGATTCCAGGTTTAAATGTGTTTTGGAAGGAGTTGCTGAGTTAAACAAAAAAATGTTAGTTAACACACTCCTTTGTTAAATGGCCCCCGGGTGGAGAAGACCCAACAAAAAGGAAGGAAGAGGGGGCTGAAGATCTGAAAGTGTCTGGGGGGTGATATAAAGGGTTCCTAACACTGAAATCCTGTAGTACCTCGTTTCAAACTGAGCTCATCTATAGACCCGGAAGCGCGGTCAAAAGACTGAGAACCTTTTCCCCTTGGGCTGGAGTTGGTTTTGAGCTGAATGGACCTGGTAAAGCCGGAGGTGGGGTATTAATTAGTGAAATGGGGAGGGGGGGCAGAGGTAGGGAAGAACCGACCACTGAAAACTCTCTAGACCGACTCTAAAACTCTAAAACTCGGAGTGTCTTCTGTGTAGATTTGGGAAATAAAATGCGCTATGGAAAAAGTCTAGAAGTGGAAATTACCTTTTGTCCCAATGTTAATCACTCCTTGCCTCCACCACTCAACACCTAACCACCTGGTAGCTCGTTATGGTTCTCCACCAACTCGGCGCTCAGTGTCAGTGTCCGAGTGCTCTGGAGTGGACTTGGCTCGGCTGGGGTCGCTTTGGAAAGTGTAGAAGAAGGTGTAGGGAAAGTTCTCCGTGCGGCGGGGAACCCTCTGGTTGTTTCACTTTGAAATAAAAGGCAGCCAGCGTTCCGTGAGGGCTGCGGCGGGTTCGCGCAGAGTTTAGGGACGGCGGAATGGGGGAGGGAGGGGGGAGTGGGTTGGGAGACAGGGTCAAAGGTGGACGGCAAGGGGTCCGCAGAGACCGGTGAGCACCAGCTGCGTTTCCTGGCGCGAGGGACCGAAAAGGAGGGCGCAGGGGACCGTAGCGCAGAGACGCAGCCAGGTCGAGCCGCGCGGATCGCGGCCGCGCCCCGGAGCAGCCCTCGGGCTGAGCTCGGGCTCGCCCGCCTCGCCGCGCCCCTGCCTGCGGCGCCGCGCACAGCGCCTCGCGGCCCACCCCGCACAGACCTGCAGGCGCTGCTCCCCAGCAGCCCTCCGCGCGCGGGCGCGCTCCGAGGCCAAGCCCTGGAGGAAACTCTTGACTCTGCGCTAGTCCCTCTCTGCCCCTTCCCCTTAGCCCATTAACCCTTCGACCCTCACCCCCAGCCTCTCTTCTTAGGAAAGAGGTAAAAGAAGATGATGATGGAGGAGGAGAGAGAGAGAGAGAGAGAGAGAGAGAGAGAGAGAGAGAGAGAGAGAGATTAAAAACCACACACACACACACACACACACACACACACACGTTAGGAAGGGAATACTCTCCAGCAGAAGGGATTACAAAAGTGGGCACCCCCACTCACAAATCCTCTTTTCTTTTGTTTTCTTACTTAGAATTCAATAACCTCTTTCCTCAACTCGAGAAACACACACACACACACACACACACACACACACAAATTGTATTTTCCAAGGAAAGATGGAGATGTAGAGAAGAAATAGGCACCAAATTTTTAAAATGGTTTTCCTGATTTGACGTTTGTTGTTTTGACATTAATGACATTAATATTATTGATGATGCTTCAGGGAGAAGAAGGCAAAGAAATAACTTGAAAACGAAATGATCATCATTTCCCTATTCTTCCGTGGCAGAAATAGACCCCTTTCTTCACCTGAGTCTGAAACAGACTTATTGTTCTCAGGTGTTTCCTTCATCATACACATTTACCCGTCTGCAATCGCAGGAAATGGTTTTTCCATCAGTGAGCTTGTACACTGAGCCCTCTCCAGCAAAGGGCTTGATCTTTTCTGATTTGAACCTGAAAGTTTCCTTGCTTTCATTTCCCCTCAGTCTCTTTAAAACCCCCCCCCAGCCCCCTTCCCTATGCACACACCTCAAATAGTTTTTTTTTTTTTTTTTTTTTTTTTTTTTAAAGCCAGAATGTTTGCTCTCTGGGGTGTTTTTCAGTAAACAGTAACGCTACATAAACACCTTTTTCACTTGCAAGTTACAGAGAATTTAAATTTACCCCTGTGTACATGTATGTTTTTAAGGCACATGGATAAACCCCGCTGAGGTGCAATCAGATACTGCCAGCAAATTGGTGACACAGTTGCTTTATAAAGGTGGGGCTGTAAACCAAGTAACTTCAAAATTTTTGAAAACCTTCCACTTTGAGGAAATTTCTTCCCAAAGAAGTTTGAAATGGAATGGAGTCTTTGGAGAGGTAGATAATTTTCTTTCTGTTAATGTTTAGTAGCCCTGGTTTCTGAAACACTGCGACATACACCAACTCCAGATTCCTTAGGTGGTGATTTGCTTTTTTCTCTTAATAAAGACCATATCTAGGTTTTATTCTATACTCCAAGCCTCTGGACTTTCATTGTAACCTTAGCCAGTTGCTGAAGGCAACCAGTTCTCCAGATCTGGGCCTAGGTCTGCTCTTTTGAGGACTATGCTTTTATCCTCCCAGGTGTTTTGTTTGGTTTTTAATTCCATTTGCATCAGTCCTAAGATTTTTTAAATGTCCACTTATAAGGCAAGATTTTAGGCCCCAAAAAATAAATGTTTGCAGCCTCCGTATTTCCAAGTGTTTGTGCCATAAGCCATTCTGTTGGTATTTGGTAGATTTGTCGCTTAAGGCCTAAGACAAGGTTTTGAAGCAGATCTTGGCAATCCAGAACTTCAAAGGCCTGTCAACTCAAAAGCAGCTGATGCCTCACCTGTCCAGGAAGCTGGACATTACTAGTATTTCCTGTTTTCAGCTCATTTGATTTGTTACTCTTTCCTTCTTTCTACAATTCTTATTTTTTAAATATTACATAAATGATGCCTACTTGTGACCTCTGGTGTAGTGAGTGGTGTATCAAGACTCTGAGTAGCAATACATATACATATACACACACACATACATGCACACACACACATCATATACAGTAGGGGGTATTTAAAAGTGTGCCTATTCAGAGTTTTAGTTAATTATCTTTTAATGAAAGTGTCACTCATATTCACATCTGTAATATTGGAAAGAGATAATTAGATTTTCAAATGAGAATCAGCCACCTTAAATTTTGCACCAGAAAATACCAAGTATATTTCATTCTAATGAGATCTGTAGTGGGGTTTTAAAATTCATCATAATGTGCTTCAAGAAAGATAACTCAACAGACTCGAAAGATGAAAGGTTTTTTTCCCTAAGTCTTCTTAAAGCTATTACATTGAACTTATGCAATTCTGATAAAATATTCAAGAATATTACATAAAGGCTAGACGTGTACCCCTAGTATCACCCTTGCAACCATCACTTATTCTCATTTGGAAGTTTACTTTGACTAAACTAACCACTTCCATCTCCCTTGCCCTGGGTTTTCTCTCCTGCGTATGCAAGCGAATAGACGTGTTTAAATAGAATGCCTGCGGATCCAGAGTGCAATTCTTCCTTTGAAATAGACTGGGCTGAGCGGTGTTTGCACACAGCCAGGCACCCTTTATTTACATACATCTGCATATTTGCTTAGGCCTCTGCATTTCGCCATTAAAGTGCGTTCATGTGCGTAGTTGAATAAACTAGACAGAGAAAAGCTCTTCATTACCCTAACTCATATTTCTGCTTAAAGCTCCCTAGTAAACAAATCTGTGGTCGGATAGTAATTACTTTGCCTCATTAAAATAAAATAAAAAACGCAAATGGTTAAAGGGTATTGCTTAGGCAGTATTTGTTTTATATTCTTCTCTCCTTGGGGTGGTGGTGGTGGTGGTGGTGGTGGTGGTGGTGGTGTGTGTGTGTGTAATGAAGTTTGGGAGTTGCGCGCAGGGGCGCGTGGGGTGCGAGCCCCGGAGGTCCCCATCCCTTGCCCTATCCTCGGTCGCCTCGTCCCGGGCTCCAGCCGCAGCGCTCCGAGCCTTGGAAGTCGCGAGGCTCCGGGGCTGCTCTGAGTCCCGGCTGCGCGTCATTTGCAGTCTGGGGAATGTTGATCACCTCACTAATTACACCTCTCTCTCCCCCCTCTCCCTCTCCCTCTCCCTCGCTCTCCTCTCTCATTCCCAGAGTGCATATCGGGAATAGACACACAAAGACATGCGCACTCAACTTAATCAGCCATTTTTTTAAACAGGGCTAAAACGATAATAATTAGCAGAATAAAGACATATCGGATTTTCATTTCCTTTCCTCCTTTTCCCAACCCCTTCACAACCAAACAGCGAGACCGCGGTCGGCACATGCTTTAACTCCTCCCGGACCCCCGAGGACCGCTCCATGCCCCCCACTTTCTGCTCCAGCGTTTTTTATTTTCACCCAATAAAGTTCGAGGATTATTTTTTTATTTTTTTTTATTTTTTTTTTTAATGAACCCTCTCGTTTTACTTGGATGTGATCAGCTGTAAGTAAAATAAAAGCAAAACAAAAAAGAGGCGAAGATCGAGTAGGAACTGCAGGGGAAATGGAAAGTAAGTTTTTTCTTTAACTTTTATTGAGTAGTTTGTGTTAAATTTAGGTCGAGTATCGATTATCTTTCCAGCCTGATCTTGCACAATCTTTGATATTTCGCTCCCTCTCTCTCCCTCTCCCTCTCCGCCTCTCTCCCTCTCTGCCCCTAGCTCGCTCGCTCTTGCTCGCTCTCGCACACATCCCCTCATCCCGACCATCTCTTCCGCTCTGCCCCCCTTTTCTATCTCTTTTCCCCCTTTTTTTTTTGGCTCGAGGATTTTCTCTACCGAGGGAGGGAAAGGGCACTGAGGGACCTGATTTTCCACTTTTTTGGGGGGGGGGGGAGGGGACGTTTTTCGGGATTTAACTTTTGGATTTAGTGGTACATCATCCACGTTTGGCCGAGCAGTTTTCTCTCCTTTTTCCTGTCTTTTCGGGTTCTGCCTTTACTGTGAGCTTGGGGCATTCTGGTGGCTGGGGGAAGCTGTCAGCTCCACAGCCGCGCGGGCACTACCAGGGGTCCCCACTTGCCCCACGCCCCTTCACCTCAATCGGAATGACTCTTGCTCTGCACCCGTCCTCCGAAAGTTTGGATGTTGGTTGGTGGGGATTGAAGCCCCTCTTTCCCCCTCTCCCTAATTTACCCTCCCCCGCTCCTTATTCAGCCTCCTTTTTCTTCCTTATTTTTACCCGCCCACCCCCCTCTTCTCAAGTTGCTCCAAAGGCGCTTAATGCACGGGGCTGACGGAGGCCCTGTGATTCGTATGCACCGGGCAGAGGGTTCCAAGAAGCTAAGGCAGGCGCTGGGGGTAGGGCAGAGGCTGCAGGTAGACAGACACCCGCCCGCTGGAGCAGAAGGCGGCGGGCACCGCCGAGGGTTGCTCTAGGCTGTGCGGGCGCCGGCAAACGGAAGGCAGGTCCGTTAGGAGGCGGGATCGCCCGGCCTCGGGGCTGGGGGCCCGGGAGGCTGCGGCAGCTCGCTAGGGGCGCGTTCGTCGCCGGGTGTGCGTTAGACCAAAGGATAGACGCTCGCGGTTTGGAATTAGAATCTTTTCCTTTCTTTTTTGGCAAAGGGCAAGGGGTGCATGTGCGAGAGAGAGAGAGAGAGAGAGAGAGAGAGAGAGAGAGAGAGAGACAGTGTGTGTGTGTGTGTGTGTATTAAGGGGCTGTGAGAACTGATTCATTCCCCGGGCTCCCCCGCACCCCCCCCCCCAAAAAAAAAGGGTTCCATGTCTACAAATGAACTTCACCTCCTTAGCTTCTCCCGGCATCAAGCGCGCCTTCCGGCCAGAGCAGCTAAAAGAAGAGGGGCTGGAATGCGCCGAGTCTTGCCTTTTTCTACTTCTACACCCCCACCCTATTCTTTAAGCTTTTTTTCTGTCGGAAAAAAAATAAAAATAAAAATTCTCATGGAATTGTATAAAGTTTCTCTGCCGATGACCAAGTTACAGAAGGTTTCCCATCCTGTCCCCCTTCCCCCAGAAGACGGTGTACTGGTTTGTATTTCTTTTGTTACCTGCGATCCGGGCGGGGGGCTCCATTCGGCCGCTTGGGCTGGGGTCCGGCCCAGAAAGAAAGCTCCAGCGAGCGCCTTTGGCCGCGACTCCTCACTTCCGCGCGGTTCTGGTGAGGTTTTAGCTACCGTTCCGTGTGAGACACCCTCCTTGTAGGTACCAAAGGTTCAGATCGCAAACACGGACCCCCCCACCCCGACCCTTACACACATACGGACACACACTCAACACACGCTCACAGACACACACACACATTCTCCCTTTTCCCCCCTACACCTCCGCCCCCACCTTGCCTTTCCCCTCCCCCCCTTCCAAAAAAAAAAAAAAAAAAAAGCACACACACAACAACACCCCCCCCCCCCCCCATCAAAACCAAACAAAAACCCAAAGACAAGTTCACTGGCTGAAGATGGTGGATTGACACTGACTCAGACAGAGGCAGGTTCACCAGGAAATCTGGCCGTCCCGATTTCTGACAGTTGCATTTCCTCTCCTTGAGTCCTCCCCCCCCCCTTTTTTATTAACTCTGTTCCATGTTTAATCAAGGATCATGTAGATGGCAAAAGGAGAGACAGAGAGAGGAGAGAGGAAGAGAGAGAGGGAGAGGAGAGAGAGACAAGAGACAGGAGGGTTTTTTTTTTTTTTTTTTTTTTTTTTTTTTTTTTTTATTGTGTTCTCCTGGATTTTCAGTGGCTTGATCCCTATAAACGTGGAGTGGTTAAAGCTCATATGTAGTATTATATTTTTAGTTGGGTGGATGGATGGAACAGTGAGGGAGAGGCTGCGGCTGCCGCTGCCTTTTCGGGTGTTGCTTAGATTAAAGCTGAGACTTGGCTGCGATTGGGACGCGACAGTGACACGGGCATCGATCGCTTCCATTGAGAGCAATGCAAAAACACAGCCCGGGTATGTAACACTCTCGGTGCCATCAACACTTGTTTTACTTTATATTTACTGGCAAAACTGACAGAGCAAGCTCAGACTTTTCTTTCTTTCTTTTTGCTCTTTCCTCTTTTCTAACTGAAGAATAAAAACAATTGTATATATAAATTGTTGGAAAGGATGGGTCTAAATAAAACAGGAGATATTCAAGATTATTTCACTACCTCTGTGACTGTGTTTTAGAGTTTTCTTCTCCACTGAGGAGCATATTAAAAAGAATAGAGGTTTTCTTTTTTCCTTTCTCATCCTTAAAAAAAATATCCTTAAGGGAATATTTGATAGTTTTCAAGGTTTGAGGTTTCAATCAGCAGGAAGGCACACAAAAATAAAAGATGGCTAGCCAGCTGTTTTAACCTCTTGCACCTGGCTTCAGTGTGGGGATCATAAGGTTTATCCAGTTATTTTTAAGCGTTTTTAATATTTATGGCATAAACTGGGAAGAACATCACTGTGTGTTTATTTAATAGCTGCCTGCTTTTGTACTAAAAATTGTAAACTCATATTCAAGTGTTTTCATTTTTTATAGCAATGAAGATAGAGTCAATGAAATATGGGGGAAATACCATAAATCTGAAAAGTGAAATGTACTCAAGGAACAAAGAAAGGTCAGGTAAACCAGCTGTGTAAGTCAAAGCAATAGCACCAACTGTGGTGTTAGACAGAGATAGTGAGCTGTGGGTCTATGAAGTGAAAGTTGCCACTTAAAGTTAAAAATGAGACAAGCATGTTCAGTTCTATTGTAATCTTTTGCAGTTTTTAGTAGATGAGCCCAAATCTGTTCATTAATTTTAAGCTACTTAGATTATTTTAAAAGATGCTGCAGCAGCAAAGGAAAACATAGAGGCTAGAAAATTGCTGTTTAATATTGCAGAATTTACTGCTTCCATTCCGACCATGAGCCTAAATTTACACAATGAAATTTGATTATCTCTAATAACAATATTAGATCCTGCACTGGATGGATGAGAATTGAGGTGGTTTTGTTGATTGCAAGGGTTTAATGTTGCATTTCAGAATCTGATGTGGTTTGGCCTCCCTTCCATTAACTGGAAAACCCCTGAGGTTTTACAATTATTTCTTAAAGATAATACATTTAAGATTGCATTGGTAGGCTGAAGAAAAGTCATAAAGGCAAGAAGGGAAGCCCTTAATAACTCTTGAGATTCAGACATGTTCAGCAGTTAGATTGGCTCTGACTTCACCAAGGGTCGACAATGTGTCATTTCCACGAAGCCAAATTGCCCTCTGCCTATATGATATTAATGTGCAAATCAATATTTCAGGGATTAAATTTCCCTTCTTCATTTTTTATGGTTTCTACCTCAATAAGTCTCAAGTCTATTAGAAGAGGCCGGATGATTTAAAATCTTTCACTGCAGAATGGCTTGTCGTAGTCTTGTTTCACAGACCATTTTAGGATTTTCGTTATAGAGACTAAAGGCATCCTAAAGAAGTTGTGAGGCAGTGTAGAGCCAGGCTCAATAGTGTAAAGCCCTTGTTCGATTAAGAGCTAAAAGGTATTGAAAATATAATATATATGTTTATGTAATATATATACATTCTGCTGCTTTAAAAATATTATGTTAATCACCTATTGATTTATTTCAAAATCAATTGAAGATCCTTTCTTATTAGTGATTTGTTCAGCATTCTTGAGGACTGTGTTAATTTTCTTATAGAGTATGCATGAATTAGCTTGGTGTGAAAGTATTGGGGGGGGTTTCATGTGGCAACATTTTACTAAGAAGTATTTTTAGAAACCATTGTTTGTGAGAGTAATAATCAAGTGGTGTCATTTGCATACATTGTTGTCATAGCCATCATTGCATTTTTTGGCTGAGTGACTTGGCTGATATCTGTTAAATGAGGCCTTCTTCAATTCTTTTTTTTTTTATATTTAGTTTCTAGCACTTAGTAGGGACAATGCTTCTTTTTATGCTCTAGGAGAAACACAATTATAAAAGAAACTGTGATTTGGTTGGAAATAATACGAAGCAGAAATAAAGGGGGGTCAAAATAAAAGATTGTGACTTTATCACATAATCTTGGGAAGGCCTACCGTCTATCATTTGGTCGTGTTTTATAGTCTTAAACCATCTGGACCAAGTTCCGCACAGCTGCACGAATTTCATATGTGATAGAACATTTTTTCCATTCAGTGTGAAATGTTCCTTCCTAAAAAACGTACACCAGACTCGCTTAATTTAGTCTGTTAAAAGAAATGCACATGAAAAAGGACAAAAGGCTCTTTAATCTCTGCAAGCTGTTTGTTTTTCTTCAAGATTCCTGTCTGTTTGGGTTTGAAAAGTCATGTTTATTGAGGAGATGATTCTGAGGTGTGACATTAAAATAATATATGATTTTTGGACTTGTGGCCATGCTCCTGCTTAATTTGCAGAACTACTTTTTATGCCTGTCAAAACACAGAGTTAATCTATCCTTATTTACAATTAATCTCAATAAAATTAATCTTAACTATGCTTTATTCAGTGGCTTAAAATATCTAATTATATTCAATTAACTGCTGTCATAGTAATTAACATTGCTTAATTGCCTCTGCATATATTTATGTAAAGCTCATTAGGTGCTGCTGATTCCTTTTCCTTTTTCTACTTGCTATTTTTCTGTTGTCAAACCATTTTCATTTCCCAAGGTTCAACAATGTCAATGAGAACAAATTCTTCATATTTTCTTGAAATGAATGTGATTGCCTTCCTTTGAGAAGATACTTGTTCTGAGCCTTTAAAGACTAATCCATCCCCTCTCTTCATTTTCCTTATCCCTGGTCTCTAGCACACTCACAAAATATTTTCTGTCATTGTTGCTAGAAATATGAGAAGCCAGGTTAAGCTTTGTGTTTATAAATGAGGAGCCTTTCTGTGTCTGCCTACAGGCTGTACCCACAGGCAGAGGGTTGTCTCCCCCCCCCCCCCCCAAGACCATTCTAAGGGTTAAAGACTTGGCCAAGGTTCAAACTGAGAAGCGCCCAGGGAAAGTGCATGTGAATATGTACAAGTTTCATGTAATTAGTGCTTAATTATATTAACATATGCAAATTGTCAACTTAGGAGCTTGTTGAGCTGGCAAAGATCAGCTAGGCACAATTGCTGTATTGTTCTGAAACAATAATGGATTTCAAGTTGGATTGTGGAAACACATAACTAGCTATCTAATTTAACTCATACCATGGTGAAATTTCATTAGTCTCCATGGAGACTGGTTTAATTGTGCTGACTAATGTTCTGGGCTGCAGAATGTCCTAAAAAGAAAGCGTTGTTTGCCTAATCCACCTTACAATGACACTTGTTTGTACATGTTTCCCTTGTGTGGGAATTTGCATATGCAAATAAATAGTTTCTCTGCCCCATTTGTCATGGCTGTTCATTACCCATGAAGAGGACATTGTTACTAGGCTGTTACTGAGTCTCCCAAGACGGGATAGTGTCAACCAGTCCAGCTACATTCTTTCATAATTTGTTTCTGATTAATAGACCAGAGTGAGTCTCACTCTCTTTGGGCATCTATAAAGGGAAGGTCAGTTCTGTCACAGAAAAGAGTTTCTGCAGCAACTGAAGGACTTTTTTTTCTTCTGCATCTTCTTCTTCTCCCCTTTTCACCTATTGGTTAACATAATCATATTTAAAATAATGCATTCTTGTTCTAAGAATGCCTTTACTAATAATCTCTAGTTTCCTAAAGCAAAAAGATAGGAAAAGAAAGGATATTCTGTTATTGGAATATTAATCCTGTTTTTGACAGAAAGGTAAACTGATATAATTGCTTTTCAGTTGAAGGAATGGGGGTTTATACAAGTGTGAAAGCATCGGAAAAGGATTAGCATTTTTTTGCATAATGAAAAGCTCTGTTGAATAGGGTCCTGAATGGCTGACTGAATGACTAAGATGAAAGGAAGATGAAAATGCAGGCTTCTCTTTCTTTATGTCTATGCTGTGCTCTCTCTAAAGTTATGTTTGTCCAAGACTTGAGAAAACAAGCAGTGGCTCAGATTTCAGCAATTTTTATAAGATGCCCTGAGTTTCCATCATCATTGGGAAGTAATATGTATGACAATAGTGCAGCTAGAGAATGATCAACAGACGTTTGTATGTAGAAGAGTTTTCAGAAACATGCCAGGCTAGCCAAATATTGACTATTGAGTATCAAGAATTCCCAGCCCTTTGCTGGCAAAAAACAGTTATTTTAGAAGAGGCCAGTATTATGGCATGAATATTTAATTCATTTGACAGTGGAACATACAGTGTGCTTTCTTTTTCCCCATCCAATGTAAGTGGGGGAACATTTCACGTGGAAAGAGATGTATATTCTGAAGTTTGGCAATTTTGATTGTTTTAAGTGGTCTATCAGCTTTTGTGCCTGAGAGGGAATAGTAGAAGAGGATAGAGTTATTTTCTTAAGATTGAATTCATAAACTTCTGAATACATTCATCATGTTGCTTTGTAGATGAAGTGTATATTTTGTCTTTAGGTAAGTATTTTTTCAAAGATCTAAGTACTGTATGTTTACTCTTGGAAACATTTGCAGTACAGTTTTCCCTTGTCCCTAGTTAGGGCTGTAACTGGTTATCAGTTGACAATGTGATCAGGGCTCTTAATGATGTTTCTACAACCATAATTAGGGCAGTTAAAGTGCCAAAAGTGTTACGACACTTTCAAAGGTGGGAATCAGTTCCTTTGTATATATGTAAATCATTGCAGTGTAGATAATTATTTTTATGTATAAGTTTTAAACAGGCTCTTTCCAGTTTGAGGTCACTACAACATGATCCATTGAAGAATGCCCACAGCAGGGCTGAGAGATTTCTCCAGTTACTGGTTTGTCCTCAGGTTGTAGAACTTCCACCTGCCTCATCACTTTGGTGGTTCAGATGCTGAGGTACTCTTATATATGGTTATATGGAAACTTGGGAAATCAGAAGTGTTTTTCACATAAATTAAAGTGTAAGGGTTGCCTCTCGAGTATAGCATATTGTAAAGGAAAAACTGTTTGATCTTTGTTATATAGTCACCAAAATTCTTTACTGGAGTTCTTTTTAAAATTTGTCAAGAAATTCTGGATTGTTTCAGAAAGTTTTATGGTTTACTTTATGATATGCTTGAAAAAAGTCTTAAAAGAACAAAAAAAAAAAATCCACATGGAGGCTATTCTTTTACATGCATAAGGGCTTATTAAGGTGTTTCCATAAGAAGAATGTGTTAATTTAAAAAATAAATTCATTTATATTTTAAGACATTGTTAACCAAGCACCATGTGTTGTAACTGGCAGTTTTCCAGCCACCATGGAAGTGGATCACACATGGGCTAATAGTCGCTTATGTGATGTCTGCATTCTTAGGAAATGGGCAAAAGCCCAGGGTATTCCAATATCAAGATTTTAGTAATCAGACGAAAGCAGAATATATGTTTATATGTGAACAGATGGATACATGTGAGAACTAAAAGTGCACAATTTCTCTTGGCACTTGTTTTAGTTATCCCTGACGATATAACCAAGACCTCAGTGTACTCGCAGTCTTTGATGGCTAAAGACAAAATGGGCTTTTAATGAGGGCTCAGTGGCATTATTTTCTTGCATAAGGATTGTGCCCCCCTATGATATGGCTGGAGTTGATGTTCTGCTAATTTCCTGGTTTCTGAGCTTAACAAGTTGTCTTGAAAGTTTGATATGGTTTCACATTTGTCATATAATCCTCAGCTCAGGAATGGCTGCTCTCTACTCTTTTAAAGGTTTGTGAGTGAAATAAAATATTTGCCATTTTGAGGCGTTTTTGAATGTACACACTCAACGTTGAAAAAATGGCTTTGACGTTAAAGTCATATTTGACAAGCACCATCTCAAATATAATTAGCCACTTTAACATTCTAGAGATGAAAAAAAAAAAAAATATAGTAAGATTTTAAGAATTTGAGCAGATTGATTTGGTGAGTATTTCATAATGCCCTGATGTTCCAAGCAAGTCCTAAGTAGGTGTTTCCAGAGCAGGGTTCATACACCAGCATTATGTATCAGATGACAAATCATTTCTAAAGTTTGCCTTTCCTGGGGTTACAATAGTTCTCAGATGATAATTACTAAATGGTACATGGAGCACATACCTCTAAAGACAAAGTTTATAGGTTCCACTGTATTCCAGCTATAAAAACAGAAAGCATTCAGCAAATATTTCCTCAGATCTAAATCATTATAACCAAGGAAAATTGACTTTGGGGTTAAAATATGCATTTTATAACTGTCCATAAAATTATTTTCCTTCATTGTAAAGAAGAAAGGAAATTCATAGCTGTAACAATGTTAAAATATAAGAACATATGAGCTGGTGTATGCCACCTGGTTGTACTTCTAAAATAGAAACAGGAGGAAACTTTGCAAAAGGCACATTTTTAGAGAATCTTAAAATTTGCCTGTTTGGAAGAATAAGTTGAAGAAGCCCAATCATTGTTAGGTTTATATTTTCCAAGATATCTTCATTAAGCTGGCAATACTTTTCTAATGTGACTTCTCTAATTTAGTAATGATTCAATTAATTCTTAAGACTTCCTGAGCCTATGAGTTGAGAATAAGAGTGGATCATCTCTTTTGGTTTAGTAGATAAGATTCTGTTTCATCTTCCCTAACACTCCTGTTCTTACACACACACACACACACACACACACACACACACACCTTCCTTCTTTGCATGTTAGTGACTCTGTCCTGCTTAGATATTTCCATAGTGGTAGTCTGTGTAAATTTCCCTCCATAGATTAAATTGCTTTCATTTTCTAAGAATTGGCCAATAGAATCTCAACAGAAAAGAGCAGGTAAGATGGAAAGATAACCAGAAGCTATCAAAATGCTAGAGTCTAAGAACTGCCTTAGAGTCAGTTCATTTTAAAATATGGGATATTGAGTTCAGGAGAAGTAATAATTGACTTACTAAGCAGAGTAAGGGTGATATGAAAATGTGAGAACTCAAATATTGTCACTCAGGTACCAGTGGTCACTCAAGTATATTGACTGTTTGGGAAAGGATTTGTTGCATGAATATGAGGGTGATGGAATCTTGAAGAGAAGAAAAGCAAATTGTGCAGTGGTTGTTTAAGAGTGATATTGTCTTCTCTGAGAGAGTGAGTTCTCTGTTACTGAGAGAAACCAAGTGAATCTGGATGACCTCCCATCACTGGACTGCTCAACATTTTTACGTTAACTAGGAGGTTACATTAGGTGCTTTGAATGGCCAAAAAGAATCTATGAATCATAAAACTACTGATGATATCAGTGACTTAAAATGTATTTTTAATAATCATGAACATGGTGTGAACAAGAACAAAGTTTCCGTTCTGTGTAAGGAAAGTAAATGAAGACAAGGCTGTGATGTTTTAAAGGCTGCATAGTGTACAGAAAGAATGACAGTTAAGGCCAGGCATTCCTTTGATTCTGTTTACTTTGGATTCCTTTTTCTTTTTAAATGAGTTTATTTATTTAAACTTAAAGTATTTGTAAATCAACTTCAACTTCGTTTTTTTTTTTGTGTGTGTGTGTGTGGGGGGGGGGGAGTAATGAAATGACCAACAGGAATTGTGTTAGATCTATAAAACAGTTGAGTTTAATTCCTGTAATGGGTGATCTTATCCAGTTATTTAATCTTTCTGAGGCTCAGTTTCCCTATCTATGTCTCAAGGTTGATGTAGAAATCACATAAGACTAAGGTGCTGTGAATGTTAAAATAAGTGAATGTGACAAGACCTGATACCCAGTCCTGTGTTTCCTTCATTTCTTTTCTTTCTCTTGCTCACTCTCTTTCTTTCAGAGCTGGTTTTAATGTAATGTTCATCCAATGAAGTTTTAACAAAGCAAACCTAAATAGATGTGTTGAGCAGCAGTGACCCTTCTCTCCCAAGAGAAGGAGATAGGAATTAGATAGTTAGTATGTCTACAAGATAGGAAATAGAGGTAGACCTTCTTCTCATATTGTTTTGTCATTGACAGGTACATAGATGGCATTTAGGTTAGTAATCCTCCACATCATTATTTGCCACTCCATCATCACAAGTTGGTTGGATTCCAAGGGCTTCTAGATATTTAATGCATTTCTGGGCCTTCATTTTTCTAAGAAGCAAATTAGAACAGAAATAGTTTTTAAATAATTTAGACCTTGTTCTATCCACGTGAACTCAGGATTCCAGACTGTCCATTAAATACAATAATAGAAGAGACCACAATACTTATTTCAGCCTTGCAGTTGACCTAGTCTACTTAAAAGCCTTTGAAATAGAGGATTTTCCAAAACTGGATTAGATGGCATAGAAACACCTTTATATGTACTTGGTATTAAGATACTTTGGTATGCCATGAAAGGAATATTGGTACTGTTAGAAAATGCCCTATTGACCAAATTTATACCAACCTAGAGAAGAAATACAGCTATTAAGAATTCAGTAATCTCTATAGAACTCTTAAATTTTCTTGGGAAATTTAATGGCCACATTATGAGTCTTCACCTGGCGTCCTTTATCATTTTTTATAATAATGCATTATTTAATAGGAGACTACCCTGGTTTAACCACAGTAAGATTCGTAAGCATTAATAATTATATAAATGCTATATTTTGGATCATCTATAAACTGAAATCTGTTTCTGTTACAGTTTTAAGCTGTTTTTATTCTTAATAATTTTCCCCTTGTGGTACATGTTAGATATTTTTTTATTTTTTAGATTTTATGGGAAATATAAGTATATTCAGAAATATAAGTATATTCAAACAATTCTGTGTTTGAATTTTTCTTAGTATTTATATAAGTTTGGTTCATAATATTTGTTTAAATATTTCTTAAAAATTAAAATTGTGCATGACCTATGTTCTCATCATTATAAGAGGGCCTGGATTTGACAGTTCATTTGAGGCATATTTTGTTAAGTCTAAGTATTTATTAAATACTGATTAGGATAAGGATATGTTTCACTGAAAGAAAAATTATTATTATTTTAGCATTTTTCATGATATTTAAGAGTTTCTTTAAATAAATTTCAGCCTCCATGAGGGCAGCACCCATGTCTGTATTGACAATGATGACTATATTATTGGCAACCCCTTGGTTCTCAATACATATCTGTTGAATGAGTGCTAATTAAAAACATACATAGAAAATGTCAGTCTGTTATACTACTGGAATCTGCCTTTTCTCTTGAAATCTTGTTCCTGAAAAGAAATATATAACTTTAAAAACAGCTGGGCCTGTCTTGGAAAATTCCATGGAGAAAACTATCTTATAGTGCAATCTAAATGGGTTTTTATATTGGAACCATAGATTGTTGCAGTCAGAAGGGATATAACACAATCTACTTGTTTAACCGATAAGGAAACTGAAGCTCATAGAAATTCCTGGGAAACATCACATAAGTACAGAATGCAGCTGATGAGATCCTGTGTGTGTGTATGTGTGTGTGTGTGTGTGTGTGTGTGTGTGTGTTCCCTTCAGTGAATTATCAAAAATTTTTAACTTAGTTAACTCAGCTCCTCCTGTATTCAAAAATTTTATGATACTAACATGAGAATTATTTTTTCTTCTAGAAAATTAATTATTTTTTGATTTGTGGCATTTTTCCAAGCAAAGGAAGGTTTTTTTTTTTGTTTGTTTGTTTGTTTGTTTGTTTTTGTTTGTTTGTTTTCCTTAAGATGCTTTAGTTCCTATGATGACTGACTGTTCTGGGATTGTAAAGCTAAGCTGTTAGAGATAGACAAAAACTGCCTGGAAGGTGAAAACTTGCAGGAAAAATCGGGGTGGGTCATTTAGTTCTTGAAATGAAGCAGGGTGCAGATTAGGAATCATTATGGTTTGCCAGAAGTTGCTGGTCATAGAAGCCTGTTTAAGTGCTCACTGTCAACAAGGAAATCATGGGCAGCACTTAAAGTGGCTCACCTCTGATTTATTCATAAACCTCACACGAGCACTTGGCTTTGTTCTTGCTCTAGGAAGGGGGACTGATGCCAATAAGAACAGGAATAAAGAGCTCCTTGCATGGTCCAAGAGTGAATAGCACTTTACCTCAAAGCCTGACCTCCTTTCTCGCGGTCTGTTTTGCGAGAATTGACTCTGATTGGCTGTGTGTCCTCAGATGAATGGAGAGAAGAGGTTATAACAAGAATCTACTCTGTAAACTCCATAGTATACATAACAAGAACTATGAAACTGGAACTTGGGTTCTGACTTAACCTGAAGGTTGTGATCTTTATGCTAAATGAAAAGGCTTCCCTTTTCTAAGAGCTTGAAGAGTTTCACTTTTCATAATAGTCAGAAAATATTGTTTACTTCTAATTGACGAATACAATGATCGCAGAGTAAACTTGTTTTTGACAACGTGTCCCCCCACTAAAGTAAATTGAGAGAGATTCAAAAACACAGCAAATTAAGGGTCTGAGACAAAATAGGTACTACACTGGGGCAGAAACAAAGAAATTGGCTGGCTTGCTGATTGATTAGCTATGTTTATCTGAGAAGCTTCATTTGTGTCACTTTGCAAATTATGCTTTGCGCTAGCCGCCCACATTGAGGGGGACAAGAGGAAAGGACCTTTCAGAGACAGTCAGCTGGCTTGTGCACTAGGGCAGAGGTTGAGTGGAGTTACTTAAATCCCCAGAGCAATATTTAGTTAATGTTAGTGTTACACACCCGCACACATACCCCAATGCCCAATCTTGTTCACTCCCAGCTTCACTGCTTTTTGATGGAGGTGGTTTCTTATTATGTACAGTGCATATATTTACAAATATTTTTCACCTCAAATTTTTACAACACATTGCACGAACCCAGAAGAGCCATATTAGGAGATGGTGATGAGAGTTAATGATATATCTTTAGATAAAGCCATCCTCCCCTGCAATCACATCAGAGTCATCAGCTCATTTGTCATGGCTGAAGTGAAAATGTCAAGACCAATGAGTGTATGAGTGCTGAAGGGGCGAAAGGGCTTTTGGAGAGAGACATTTTTGTGCTGGGAGTCGGCCATGGCTTAGATTTAGCTCCAGGGAAATATTGGGATTAGCCAACACTGTGTACAAATCCTTAGCATAACAGAATTAGTTGGGAAAATGGGGAGGTGGGGTCATGAGGATGGGCACATTTCTGGAGACATGCTCTAGTCTGCAGTCCAGAAACTATGGAAAAGAATGAGATGATTTATTAAAACTATTTTAAGGAGTATGTTGTAGGAAGGACCACTGATTTCAGCAAGATTGCAATTACAAGTTTGAATGGCATCAAGGGGACACCTGTATAATATCTGATAAGCATGTACAAGTGGCTTTTGTTTTAAGTGTGGCTGCATTAAAACAATTTCAATCTTTACTTCCATCTAAAAACTTTTTAGGGAGATAATATTTGAAGACACAAAGGTAGCATTCAGGTGTTAAGCACTATTGACAATATAGTAGAGTGGAAGTTAATACTTAATGTAAATAACAATAATTAGGTGAAATACTTGCTACATTGTAGAGTTTACACAAAACCTGGAAGCTAAACATTCTTTACACAGAGCTCATTCTGAAACTTTAATTGAAAAGTAACTTATTTTCTTTAGTTACAGAAGTTCTTATCTTTGATAGACCAATGACAATAGATTTATTTCATTTTGGGTCCAGTTAACTGTTCTCTTTCAGATAGTGTACCCATACAACCTTTTCTTGTTTAATTCTATTGATTTACAGTGTTAAAGTGAAATAATCTGATACCTGTTTCCTGCCCTTTGAGTATTTGTCATCAAAGAGGCTGATTAGTTTTTTTCCCTCAGCTCTTTAGCTGTTTTAAATGTATAATTATCATTGCATGTCATTTGATAGCTGCACTAATTGCTGCCAACCATTGTCTGTTTGCACTTAATGCTGAAACCTGATCAACATCCTGCTTTGTTGATGTTTGGTGGTAAACTTTAATTAACTCTTATTGCATTGAAGAAGAGTTCAGGCTTGGTGCTAACTAATCATTTACCTTCATTATGTCCTGACAGCTCCACTTGTTCTTGGTCCTAATAGATACACCAGTCAGTAAATAAACCTGCAAACCTCATGCCTTATAGTTGCTTCACACTGATATTTTGCTACTTAAAGTATAAGATAATTGGGCCCAGATAATTATTTAGTTAGTTTAGTATCTCTAGTTCTGCAGACACTAATCTTAAATTGCTTCTTTCATGCTGGACAATTTCATTTTAATAGAAACTGTAGATTTGAGATAACATTATTCCTTCAACATAGTTCCTCTGAACATGCATCTTTTGAATCAATACAATTAAGCTTGTCTCCTGTTGGAATTCTTGTAATTATTTTTCCTGAAATACTTTTCCTGTAATGATATTGAAGTTAAAGTAATCAGGTTACCAGCAGATCATGTAAAATTCAACTCAAAATTGCGGGCTGCTTGATTTTAATTTGTCTGACATCAAGTTTGTTTGAAAAGGGATAATATGTGGGTAAACCAAGGAGCTTATAATTATGGTTGACGTTTGTTTGTTTATAATGAAATCTAATTAAAGTTCATACATTTAAAACACAAAAGTTAATTACTGAATTGCTCACTTCACTGATGGGCAGCAGTCAAATTAACTTTCACGCCAAAAAAAAAAAAAAAAAGTGGGGGGGGGGAGGAAAAAAAATACCAAACAAAAGGCTCTTCATAATAGAAATAAAATAACCAACTAATCTTAGTGATCAAACATAAATTTGCCAATATTTCATCCAGAAGAAAACTTGGCATTCCACTTATGTTCCCTATTATGCCAGTCCTAATGTGGTTTTTAATATGAAGTAATTTAAAATATTTACATGGAATATAAAAAGAGACTTGTATTTGGTAGACTCAAAGAGTATTATATAGTAAGAGGCACTTGGTAGTGATTTAAATAATTATGCATATAGCTTTCTTCATTAAAACTATTTGAAATCATGTAACAGCATAACAATCATTGCTCAGGGAATAGGAATGTTTGCTGGACTACCTGACCTGTGATTAGTTTTATGAAGATAATTATGGTAGGTTTAGCCTGCAAGGAATGATTTTTTTTAATGTACATACACTGTTATACTTATTGTTATATTGTGTATAAGAGCAACTTCATCGGAATAATGAAACAAAATAATTATGTAATTGTTTTCTCTTTTAAATATCCTATTAACAGGAGTTCAATAATCAGTTTTACATATGTATAGACAAAGAAGGAAAAATACAGATGTATATTAGAATATATTGTCATCACACTGTATATGAGATAAATATGTGTGTGCAAGGGTTTTCACTAATCTAGTAAATCTTTTTTAAACCAAATATTGTCATTACATATACCTTAATAAAACCAATTAAGCTTAATTTTTAGTTGTTCCTATGTGATGATTTAAATGCATTGTCAACTAAACACCCAGATTGTTGTATATTTCAGTGAGATTAGTCAATTACATTTTATAGACTAGCAATATAAACACATGAAGACATGGACTGTTACTTATAAATTTCCAAAAATGATCGATATAGTACGTGTTTTTTCCAAGGAAAAGTAAAGAGTTTCATGTTAAAGTTTCATGTTTATCAGTATTATACTCTGGAACTTTCAAATATGATAGGGATTAAATGACAGAGGTCTGAGAAAGAAAAAGCATTTTGTCCATTACTAAGACGATTATAACATTGAGGGTAATATATGCAACCTTCTAGTATTTTCAGGGAGTGAACTTGTATGTAATTTAAACATAATACCTGGTTGATTTGTGGATTTGTATTTATTTAGGGAAGAAAAAGTAAGAGATCATATAGTCACTTAACAATAATCCTACTTTGCATAGAGGAGACAAAGGGAAGATGATTAATTCTTATGGAGGTACCTCTTTCTTCTTTAGAGGAACAAAAAAAAAAGTCGTTATATTCTCATAATATTGGCAAACAACAGCTTTCTAGTAATACTTTAGCTGATTAGGACATCCTTACCCTTTAATGAAGCAATCACTACAAAGCCCCAATGTCAGCTGGAATACTAGCAAAACAGTATCAAGGAAAGAATCAGAAAGAGGCACTGAACATAATTACAGTTCATGTCCTTGTCTCACACCAATGCAAACTATTCATTTTCAATTAGAATGAATGCGAAAATTAGAAATCAACTAGATCAGTCAAAAGAACCAAAGTTTGTTTACAGCAGTAGCTCCAGTATTGGGACCATCTTGCCCACTGATTATGAAAATTTCCTGAAGGAAACAACTAAAATGAGTCATATAATAGTATAATTTGGTTAAAGAGTGATTATTGATTCTTCTCTAAGGAAAGTAGCTGGAGCTTGATTAAAGTTGTAAAGAAAACTGAGTGAAATTCCTATTTCCCACGACTAATCAAATTAAGAGCTATTGGCCTCATTGGTAAAGTATACCTTTCCTCTTTAGTTCTGCAACACATATGTTTAATCCTATGTAATTGTCATATAAAGTCCACATAGGTTTAGTGATGTGAGAATGAGAGAGAATGAGGGTAGGAAGAGAAAGAAAAAGAATCAAAGTGGGAGAAGAAGACCTTGCATCAACCACAAGGGCCCTATTTATAGAGTAGAAAACAAATCTGCACTGAAGAGCTAATTTAGATTTTAATGAGAAAAATGAGAGGGAAACAAGGAAAAATGACTTAGTGACTTGCACACTCATATTTGTCTTTGTAAACTTTCCCTTCTTAAAAAATGTGCTTGTTTTAAATGCTGAATATATTTGGTTACATCCTTCTATTCAAACTTAATTACCTTCTCCCCTTTGTCATGACATGGGTGGAAAGTTTTTTTGCCGTGTCAGGAGAGGTCGTCACACATTCTTTTGCAGTTCTCTTCATTAATTCCTTCTTGCAGAAGCATTTTCTCTCGTGCTGGGAAGGTAGAAGGGTGTAACAGAAGAGCCCTGAAACATCAGCAGGAAGCTCTAAGCTGGTTAATGCAGTATAATTGTCTGGACATAGACTGGTCTTTGTTTGTGTGGTTCACTCCGAATCAGCTGTAATTAACTCCAGAGTGTTTCCAGATTGCCAGCAAAGAAAAATTACAGCTTTTCTGTTTTAAATTGTAAAGCTCACAAACATTAACTATGCAGATTGCATTTACTTTGATATATTTCTATCCTGCAAGAAAAAAGCTTGCTTGGCTCTCCTTCCCACCTCTAAAAAATGTGCTTTTGTTAAGTTATTTGATTTAGTGTCCATTGAAACATAATGGTTCCTTAATAGTTGGGTTTGAAACCTTTTTACTTAAAATTTTCAGTCCTTTGACATCCTTGTATTTGCCTTCCTTCTTGCTAATGTTTTTAATTCTGCAATGGGAAAGAAGTTATGCAATCTTTTATGAAATACTAAACATCAACTAAAATAAGCAAATTGCAGAGAAAGCCTGCTTAAAGAAAACCACCTTTAAAGGTTAAGATCAAAGATATATTCTGACATAACCGGTGCTTCCACACAGGTACTTCACCTGTGTTTTGATCTATCAAAAGAGAGACTGTGAGAAAAGTACAATTTCACTACCTTCTTCTCTTGGTCAGCACACCACACACCCTTTTAAAAGCTTCTGTACAGTGGTTTATAATTATGAACTCTAGCATGGGTAAAAATGAGGTAGCGGTGTGAACTAATACAGACTGGTACACAAAAGATCTGTCAGCAACTGATGCAAAAAAAAAAAAAAAAAAAAAAAAAAAAAAAAGTCCAGCCAAAAATCTTTTTTTTTTTTCTTTCTTCTGAATTTAACAATAAGGAATTTAAGCCTCAATGTGGCTTTAGCAACCAAAGAAAAGAAGCTCTTGGTGTCTGCATAATACCACTTTGATGGATTTTTTTCATCAGTTCTCTGTACGTGGCAACAAATAAACAAGTATAATTATACTTGTGAAGGTCTATTCATTGCTTTGTCAGGATTAGATATATGTGCCGTTTTCACACTGCGCCTCTCTTTTGTCTTTGCCTAACTCACTATGACATATTGATAGAGGATTTGGAATGGGGAAAAGGCCACAGCAGAGACAGTGATGACCTTTTGGAAACTTGATATAATTCAAGGATTTTTATTTATTTTCTTTTTTTTTTTTTTATTTGCAACTTGTTACTAAATTCTCTCGTAAGTGGACAACTTTTAGCTTGTTTAAAATTGAGTAAAGACTCACAGTGTTAGGAGGTGACTAAAGAGCAGATGAGAATAAAAACAATAGGCTAAGGAGTGCATTGGTCTCCTTTCCCAGCACTTAGCAGAGTGGCTATCCTAGCATTCCTTTCCCATTATTCTGTCCTCTTGATCAGATCACGTTCTTTTTAATCATTTCACAAACACTGTCTCACTGGACCGTAGAGGAGTGCTGGGACAATCTCAATTAAAAAACAGAGGTAAAACTGGCCTCACTGATTTTGGGTTCTAATGGGAACTCTGCTTGCTGAATGCAAAGGAATTCCTCTATTGTTCAGAAAGCACCCCCTTTCATTAGCTTGGCTCCTTGTAGGTGGGTTTGGTCACTTAGCAGAGCAGAGTTTAGGAAGCAGTGACTGCAGACGAAAGCCAAGCAGAAGGAGCAAAAAAAAAAAAAAAAAAAAACGAATTTTTTTTCTGAATATTGTCCATTATTTCCGAAAGAGGGATTTGACATGATCAAAGTCACTGATCCTGTGAATTACCAAGAATACCAAAAAAATGTGTACACACATTCTAAGCAGACCAGCAGGTATGTATTCTTCTGAATTTAGCTTTAAAATTACATTAGGTTTTCTCTTAGGAAGTTCTTGAGGATTTTGGTGATAATTGAAAATACAATGTTTGGCAGTTGAGACAAGAAATAGGTGAAGACTAAATAGAAACCAGCTTAAATGGTTACACAGACTATTTGGAATGAATTCTAATGGTTTAAGTTAAATGGTTATCTTTGTGGTCTTCATATTGAGACTTATAAAACTTTTGCATAAGTTTCCTCAGCGGATAACATTGATAAAAGAGAAAACTCATCTGACATTGATGACTATAAAATCACTTAGCATTACATTCAGTGTCACTGTATATAGTGATCTAAGTGACTTCTTAATTGCACAAGCTAAAGTGATCCCATCACTGATAAACATTGCTATGGTTATAGTTAATAGTTACAGAAAATATTTAAGACTCAGTACTGTATAACTATATCAATTTAGATAGTTTTGTTATTGTTGGCTTTAGAATGAAATGTAAATTTAATTGTATAAAGACTTATGTATTTGACTTAGTTTCTGATTCATATGTAACTCAAAAAGAAATTGATGGGCAATTTTGTGTAAAATTGTATGGGGATATTACAATATAACATATCCTACCAAATTGCTTTGACCTGGAATGGAGTCTTTAACATAGTTTTTATAGATATATTTTTTTCATATGCAATAGTTTTACTTGTTTGAAAGTTACTTCTAGTTCTTTTAAGGTAAAATAAAAAGTATCTATTTTATATAGAGATATATTGAGATGATACATTGTAGAGTCCATTTGGCTTGGGATCCAAATTACTTACAGCACATTATATACAACTCATTTGAGGTGTGTTCAGAATGTAAATCATAATTCTAGCAAGTGTTTTTGTGGGCTGAGAACTCTAGAATGGGTGAAGATGAAATGGAATTCATATAATTATAAACATAGCTTAGAAACTCTTTTGCAAAGTATTTGAGAGATTTTCTCATCATTTTTATAGCTAAGATGAATCTTCTTTCACCTAGATACTAAGACAAGTTGACTATCTTATCATTGGGGAAAGTTCTCTGGGTTCTGGAACTTTACATTTTAATCTAGCATCACTAATTCAGTGTTTAGCACCTTGCTTTCACTCCAGGTCTCTAGTCTTATCCTGCCTTTCTCATTTCTTTCAGCAGGGGATTATATTTTAGTCATTTTGGCTTCCTTCAAAATGTATACATTGTGCAGAATTGGTAAATGTAAAGGTAAACATTAATGTTTGTGGACTAATTAGAAGATTATTAGGTTTTCATGCTTATGGTTATCAGATTATTTCAGAGGGGCTTAAAAGCTGCATGCATGCCATGAAGATAATTAACCTGAAGCTCATCAGTGATTAAAATTACACACTAAGCTTTGTGATATTTGATTCATGAGCAATTAGGATGTCATTTTAACCATCTCAGATACCAAAACGAATTTTTATTTCATTTTCAATCTATGCAGATCTTTTGATATATTCTAAACTGATCACTTCCTCTCTGATTTAGCTGACAAGATTAGATTTGATTACAGTAAAGGGAACATTAATAAGCTATTCTTCATACTTAATATGTCAGTGACCTTCAATGATGTCTTCCTCCTAAAAGAGCTTTTTGAAAGGAATTTCTAAAATCCTTAGTAATATCAATGAATCCAACATTTTGCTTGTTTTCTTCTTAACTCTCTTTGCCACTGTAAAGACTCTGCCAGAGTCCAGTGATAGGAGGAGCATTCAGGCTGAGAGAGTTCATGTCTATCATGACCAATACAATATGCAATGTAATATAGTAACAGCAACCTTTCTTGTTTCACAACTTGTCTAGTATATGTGAAAGTGTCAGTTCTTTTAAATTAAGGCATTCCTGGCCTTGAAGTTATGAGTGCCTTAGATTTTAAGATTTGCTTATTGGTTTCATAAAATTAATATAGCACCTATATCATAGGCCAAAAATAAACATTAAAGTTTCAGACCACTCAACTGTTGTGTACAGTGCCATCATTCTGCAAACTGAGAGATCTGCAGGGACTCGGAGAAGCTTAGGCTGTAACCAAGCTTCTATGACTGTAGCTGAAGTTTGCAGGCACATGAACACACCACACATAACACACACACAAACACACACAGAATACTTCTTTAACCGACTTATGACCAAGTTTCCCGTGTTACTTTACCCTGCTGCCAGAAACTGACATGGCTTTATTGAGTGTATCTGGTCCTCAACAAAGGGAGTTTATGGTCTAAGATACATATTTGCAAAAACAACAAAACAATACCTTAAAAATCAAAGATAAAAAGTTGTGGGATTTTCATCAGGAGTACTTGTGCATGCTTTGTTAAGCCAGAGGAATTGTTGATTGAGACAGTGGTTGAGGGGTGGTCAGCTCACCAGGATTGATAATATCAAAATGATATTTGAAATGGTGTTCACTATATAGTACAGTAAACAAAAACAACCACGACAAAGAACAAAATGAAACAGACAAACAAAACTGAGTGAATGCAGTTGTCCCCCAAGATGATGGCACTGGTTGCAGTAAATATTAATTTCTGTTCTGTTGCCCATTGAGGTGACTGAAGTGTGGGGAAGAATTGTGATTGGTGCTTAATCAGGGCCAGCCAGATACCTGCTGAGAGCTTTTGCACGGGGAAGATTTGTAGTAAGCTGATTTACTGGCAAAATGAAAACCAGAGAAGAGTTTGGTCTGTGCTGCCTATGACTATAATATTTCTAATTTTAAGGTTCCTTTATTTGTTGGTCTCCCTCCCAAACTCTTCTCCCCTTCTAGTCACTGCCTGATAAAGAAAAGGTAAATTGTTAAAAAATTATAAGTTATTTGTGCTGTTCTTCCCTTTCTGGTGTTGTATATGAACATTTCTACCAGGGCAAAGGTGATTTTAAAGCACTTATGTATGATACATACTTTTTTGGAAAACAGAAATACAAAAGATCAGGATTACGGATATAAATTTCAGATTTAGTGTAAATGCTTCTAGACACTTTGGATGTCTAGGCAAGTCTGTGATAGCTATCTACATTATTTTGCTACATTTATACAAAGCCTGTCTGTGATAGATGGTTTTAAGTTTTCCCCCTCACCTTTTTGGATAGTCAAGTTTACAGCAGCTGTAAATTAGTGATGGGCTTTTAGTGATCTGTGTCATTATTTAATAAAAATGGCTTCTCTCACCTTATTTTTTTATCCAGGTCCCTGACAGGCTGGATGAAATGAGATCCCCATGTAGCAATTGCCATGGAAACCTGTGACTCCCCTCCTATCTCAAGGCAGGAAAATGGGCAGAGCACATCAAAGCTATGTGGAACGACACAACTTGATAATGAGGTGCCAGAGAAAGTTGCAGGGATGGAGCCTGACAGGGAAAACAGCTCCACAGATGACAACCTGAAAACGGATGAGCGCAAAAGTGAAGTCTTGCTGGGTTTCAGCGTGGAGAATGCAGCCGCCACTCAGGTTACCTCAGCAAAGGAGATACCCTGCAACGAATGTGCCACTTCTTTTCCCAGTTTACAGAAATACATGGAACACCACTGCCCTAATGCCCGCCTTCCTGTCCTGAAGGATGACAACGAGAGTGAAATCAGCGAGTTAGAGGACAGTGACGTGGAAAACTTAACAGGGGAGATAGTTTACCAGCCTGATGGGTCAGCATATATAATTGAGGACTCCAAAGAAAGTGGGCAGAATGCACAGCCTGGGGCACATAGCAAACTCTTTTCTACAGCGATGTTTCTGGACTCCCTGGCATCTGCTGGAGAGAAGAGTGATCAGTCTGCTTCTGCACCTATGTCGTTCTACCCACAGATCATCAACACTTTTCATATCGCTTCATCCCTCGGGAAACAATTTACAGCCGATCAGGCTTTCCCAAATACCTCAGCATTAGCAGGAGTTGGTCCTGTGTTGCACAGTTTCCGTGTCTATGATCTCCGACACAAGAGAGAGAAAGACTATCTAACCAGTGATGGCGCAGCCAAAAACTCCTGTGTGTCCAAAGATGTCCCTAACAATGTGGACTTGTCCAAATTCGATGGTTGTGTTAGCGATGGGAAAAGGAAACCTGTTTTAATGTGTTTCTTGTGCAAGTTGTCCTTCGGTTATATCAGGTCATTTGTAACCCATGCTGTGCATGATCATCGGATGACCCTCAATGACGAGGAGCAGAAGCTCCTCAGTAATAAATGCGTCTCCGCCATAATACAGGGGATTGGCAAAGACAAAGAACCTCTTATAAGCTTTCTGGAACCAAAAAAATCCACTTCTGTTTATCCCCATTTTTCTACTACAAACCTCATAGGACCCGATCCAACCTTCCGCGGTTTATGGAGCGCTTTTCATGTTGAAAATGGTGACTCTTTGCCGGCTGGCTTTGCCTTCTTGAAAGGAAGCGCGAGCCCCTCGAGCTCAGCAGAGCAGCCGCTGGGGATCACCCAAATGCCAAAGGCTGAAGTGAATCTGGGGGGGCTGTCTAGTTTAGTAGTGAACACCCCAATTACCTCTGTCTCCCTCAGCCACTCATCGTCTGAGTCTAGCAAGATGTCAGAGAGCAAAGACCAAGAGAACAACTGTGAAAGGCCAAAAGAAAGCACCGTCTTACACCCAAACGGGGACTGCCCTGTCAAAAGTGAACCCACTGAACCGGGAGATGAGGACGAAGAGGATGCATACTCCAATGAACTTGATGACGAGGAAGTATTAGGCGAACTCACCGATAGTATTGGTAACAAAGATTTCCCTCTCTTAAACCAAAGCATTTCTCCTTTATCATCCAGTGTGCTAAAATTTATTGAAAAGGGTACCTCGTCCTCTGCGGCGACTGTTGCTGATGACACGGAAAAGAAAAAACAGACCACTGCCGTTCGGGCCCAGTGGCAGTGTTGCTAATAACTACGGCATCGGTGGCAAGGACTCTGCAGATGTAAGTGCCAGTAAAGACAGTGCCACAGCAGCTCATCCAAGTGAGACAACCCGGGGGGACGAAGACAGTTCAGCGACTCCTCACCAGCATGGCTTCACCCCGAGTACACCTGGCACGCCAGGGCCTGGAGGAGACGGCTCGCCAGGCAGTGGCATTGAGTGTCCCAAGTGCGACACGGTTTTGGGGTCTTCGAGGTCTCTTGGTGGTCATATGACTATGATGCACTCAAGGAATTCATGCAAAACCCTCAAATGTCCCAAATGTAACTGGCACTACAAATATCAGCAGACCTTGGAGGCCCATATGAAGGAGAAACACCCGGAGCCAGGTGGCTCTTGTGTTTATTGTAAGACTGGACAGCCTCACCCCAGGCTTGCCAGGGGAGAGAGTTACACGTGTGGCTATAAACCCTTCCGTTGTGAGGTTTGTAACTACTCAACCACTACCAAAGGCAACCTCAGTATTCATATGCAGTCAGACAAGCATCTGAACAATGTTCAGAATCTCCAAAATGGCACCGGTGAGCAGGTGTTTGGCCACTCTGCCCCAGCCCCCAACACCAGCCTCAGTGGCTGCGGAACACCCTCTCCATCCAAACCCAAACAGAAACCCACCTGGCGGTGTGAGGTTTGTGATTATGAAACCAATGTTGCAAGGAACCTCCGCATTCATATGACCAGTGAAAAGCACATGCATAACATGATGCTTTTGCAGCAGAACATGAAGCAGATCCAGCATAATCTGCACTTGGGCCTTGCCCCAGCAGAGGCAGAGCTTTATCAGTACTACCTGGCCCAGAACATAGGCCTGACTGGAATGAAGCTGGAAAACCCTGCCGACCCTCAGCTCATGATCAATCCATTCCAGCTGGATCCAGCGACAGCTGCAGCTTTGGCACCAGGACTCGGTTAGTACTTACTTCTCTTCTCCACTCTTGTTAGTTTCAAATCACATTTTGACTTGGTGGGATGCCCCCAGATAAAGTAGTGAATGCCAACAAATTTGGGACCTTTTATTAGAAAGGACTTTCTCTTAAAAGCTGCTGCATAAGCAAACTATTTGTGGTTCTATGTCAAAGCTAAATTAACTGCAGAGGGGAGAGGGTTAAGGGATGGAAATGGCATAAGAAAAGTTAACAAACTTTGTCTTCATTCAATAGGTTGATTAACAAATGCTAATTTGCATTAATTGCTTGCCCTTGTTAGCCATACTTAATAAGGTTTGTAGTTTCAGTTTTGGTGATTATTCCCTAAAATATCAAACTTCAGCTTCAAAAGGATCTACCATTATTTTTAATTGATTTAAAAAAAACCATTTTAATGGCTATGATTGAAGATAATTAAGCTAACAATAATGCTGTTACCTTATCCAGGTATTTGGCAGTAGATTACAAGACACACATACAGTATTAGCCAGATCTCATCAAGCTTTAAGACAAATTGGGAAATAACAATTAGTGTTTATGTAAGTTTATCTAGGTTCTTAAATTGCAAACACATGACTGTTTTGTTATGGTATTGATCAACTTTCTTGTCCTCTAAAATACAAATTTCAGAATGACATCATGCCCAGTAGGAGTAATTAAAGCTATCTGATGAGGGAATTTAGAAGTTGAAAGGGATGATTGTAATTGATCCTGATTCAATCCTATTACAGCTTTTTATAGTTTAAGCTCTAGAGAAAGCACATTCCTTGTCAAGACTTTATTTTACAGATTCTTTGTGTGCGCTGTGTTTTCTAGTCTCTATTTTTCCTTTTAATTTTTTTTTCCTGTAGTAAATAATGAGCTGCCGCCTGAAATCCGGCTTGCCAGTGGTCAGCTAATGGGTGATGACCTGTCCCTCCTTACTGCAGGAGAGCTGTCACCTTATATCAGTGACCCAGCGCTGAAGCTATTCCAGTGTGCTGTTTGCAACAAATTCACCTCTGACAGCCTGGAGGCCCTAAGTGTGCATGTGAGCAGTGAGCGCTCTCTCCCTGAAGAGGAATGGAGGGCTGTAATTGGAGATATCTACCAGTGCAAGCTCTGTAACTACAACACTCAGCTCAAAGCCAACTTCCAGCTCCACTGCAAGACTGATAAACATATGCAGAAATATCAACTGGTGGCCCACATTAAAGAAGGGGGCAAAAGCAATGAGTGGAGGTTGAAGTGCATTGCCATTGGCAACCCTGTTCACCTAAAATGTAACGCCTGTGACTACTATACCAACAGTGTGGATAAATTACGCTTGCATACCACCAATCACAGGCATGAGGCGGCCCTGAAGCTCTACAAGGTAAGCAGTGACATCCATTTCCGTTGGCACAGAGTAGACAAGGGGATTAACTGTTTCAGTGCTTGGAGCACAGATCTGCAAGTTAGAATAAGGAAAAAAAAAAAAAAAAAAAAAAGACAGGCAAAACATACAGTTTATAACTTAACATTACTAAAAGCATATTCAACTATATGGCAGTGGAGAAATTTTTCAAAAGATTTGCTATGTGTCTCACTTATATCTACCTCAGCGGCATTGATTGCTTCACTGGCTTCCCTGCAATACAAGAACTTTTCTGGGTATTGTCCTATCTAAAATAATTCTTTTAAGATCTCTTTTATCTATTGTTTTTAAAAAGCAAAAACATGGTGTCACTCTTGGCTGTATTATTAAAGGTTACACGAAGCAGAAAAAACGAACTGTGTCTTACTCTGTGAATGTATCATCTTTTGTTTGGTGACAAACAGGGATGATGCAAACATGATTTTTTGTGTGTGTGCATGAGCTTTCAGTAACATTGGGTAAACATTCCTATAGCATCAGTTGGAAGTCTTCAAAGTAAACTCTGTTGTGTTTTGCACAACTTTTTTTCCCAACTAGTAACACTTTCCCCCAACAAAAGGGTGTGATATAGATAAATATGCTCCTAAGACAGCAAGTGTACTTGTATGTTTACTGGGAAAAACTATGCAGATATCATGTATATGTGCAAGTGATGAACGTCATTTATTGCAAAACTTGTCTTGACGTCTCCTAACCCTAATCACTGATTTATTTTCTGTAGTTTGTTCATTGGATTGTCTTGATTGTCTTGGTTCTTGTACAAATGCAACAGATTCATCTCTATGATAAATAACTTGGTAACTTATGAAAAACTTTTTTGTGTCTAGATGATATTAAAATTCAGAAAATATTGCAGACCATTAGTCATTGTAACAAGCTCTAAATATGATTACAAAATCCATTTTGCAAGTGTTATCTATTGATCTAAACTAGAAATCAGTGATAACTATACTATCAGGAGTCAGTCAACGATTATAATACCTATAGCCTTTTAACTCTGTTTAAAATTACAAACACACACAGCAAAACACACACACACACACACACACACACACACACACACACACGGCTCTCTGGATTAGGTGCTGGAATTATTTATTTAGGCTGGTCTAGTCCTGTGTTTGGATTGTTTCTTGAAGTTCAAATTCTAGATGGATGTACTATGCATAAAAACGTAAAGACTCAATATGAGAATATGTAATATTGTTCCTGGGATATTGGCACTCTGTGGATCAATAATGAAAGCATTAGATTTGGGCTCCACAGTTTGTGGGGAGTGCAGGCCCTAATGTAAGATGGAACATTTCTATGTCTGCACTATTGAAAATATAATATAAACGATTAATTGTATTATAATTCATAGGTTTTATAGCAACAGTTGATAACTGTTCAATTGTCTACTTTTTTTCTGTTGATACCTGACCTATTAAAACTTTTAGAATACCTAGGAGAAAAAAAAAAACAAACATTAAGTTTGTATAAATAATAGATTTAGACCCTGGGAGCTATATAGAATATTCATGAACTGTGTTTATATTCACGCAGCTCCTCTAACACTTTAAATTAACATGTTGTGAATAGAAGATATAAATGTACAAATTTTTCTATTTTATTACTCTCACATGGGAACCTAAGGAAAGGAAAAGCATTATTATTTATTTTCTTAGGAAAGGTTATTTAATCAATTGGTTTGAAAATTATTTGTGTGTATGGTGTGTGTGGTGTGTTAAGTTTATATATTTCTTCCATAAGTATGAATTGACCACCTCGCTCTTCCGAGGGTAATTTGCGGGGTGCAGAGTTACTCTTGAGGTTCCTTTGCAAGGAAAGTTGGATGGCGTCTTGGAATTTGTAACAACAAATCAAGATAAAAGCTAGATTATAAAGAGAACTTTAAAGTCAAGTTGTGTTTTAGGCCCCACAACCAATGATGTACTGTTATTTTTAAAATTTTACAAATCATATAAAATTGTATACTTTTTTAGTTGCTTATCTCTTAAATAGCCAAGGGCCCTTGCTCAGTGTAGCTTTTAAATGTGGTCACCAAACAAATGAAAAATTACTTTGAACAAACTTACCTTGAATAGATGAGAAAGAAATACTTGAGCTTTTGAAAGCTGGTATTAGACAATCCCACTATATTCTGTTTTGTCCTTCAAGGAGAATTCCTCATTTTTAGTAATAACTAGAAAAATACTACAGAGTATCAGGGTGTTGAGGATGAGGCCATTTCCAAACTGATTTCAGAAACTGTGTGAGTCAGACATAAAGGATTTTCAAATACAGTAATGAGGATATTAGCAAGCTTGGTCGGCTTGTGTTGGCAAAATGAAATTGGTTCATAAGTAACATTAATTGCTTTTAAATGAGAACCTAACAAATTGGCCTGGGCCTGGAAAAAAAAAAAAATCATGGTTTATCATGTGGCTAAAATATTAAAATTAGACTTAAAATAGTTTCAGAGTTAATGACTAGACAATAATCTCCTACATAAAATTTATTCTCATTAAGAGTTTAGTTTACATCATTTTGCACTGTGAATTATTCAGACATTAGAGGAAAGTGACAAGTAGCAGTTGTAAGACAAATACAGAGCAGCCAGAAAAATAGCTTTTCTCATTATTGACAACATATCGATTCATAACACTGAATGTGGAGATGTGTCATTTCGATTTGAATAAACCACTTTACCCTTTGGGTTGTCAAACTGAAGCAGTATTACCTCAAAGAAGTGTGTGTGTGTCTTTAGTCTAGTTTAAGGAGGTTAAAAGTTAAAGGTTAGGGGTTAGCTTGAAAGCATCATCTGCCTAGCTGCTTAACTTTAAACTGATCAATTTAATGAAAATCTGTTTTACAGATGTTGTTTTAATGTATTTGGCAGGATTTAGGCAGCTTTAACATTAGACGTATGCTAGTAAAAATTATTTCTTTATTTGACCAGAACAACACCTTTCCTTTTATGTTTAAGGTAGATGGCTTGTGGGTTATGGTATTTTGGCAAAGAACCCAGAGGCAAAATGTGCTGATGATCTTTCCATATGGACTCAAAAGAAAAAAAAAAAAAAAAAGGAATACCTTTATGTCTATTGCTAACAATGACTGCAAAAACAAACAAAGCTGTATTCATTTTTTGGCTATGTTATTTTCCTTAGAATTTTTTTTTTTTTTTTTTAAAGGAGTTTTGTGGGGCTGGGATTGTGGCTTAGCGATAGAGCGCTCGCCTAGCACGTGGGCGGCCCAGGTTCGGTCCTCAGCACCAGGTTAAAATAGAACACATTGTGTACAACTAAAAGCAAATAAATAAATATTTTTTTTTTTTTTTTTAAAAAAGGAGTTTTGTTATGTTAAGACAATGTTACTCATTTTCTTCAAGTAAAATTCTCTGAAGTGCTAAGTACTATTGAATTTGGATTTTTTTCCTCCAGAAATCTGAATGATGAAGCAAATTTGGTTGAGGAAAATAAAGCAAAAAAGGAAACAGATTTCCTTTAATCTTCATTTTTAACATGTGAATGTATATTTAAAGTGAGGTTAATAAATACTAAATGCCTAGATAGTTACAATTGGTCATGCAAGGTAAATATCTCTATTTATTTATATGCCTATTTGTACTTATACACATGCATATATGTGGAATATGTACAACAGTTTTTAACCAATATAGTATATTTGATTATAGTCTTAATTTCATGCTTTAGCACACTTTATGAATTTTGGTCAATTGATATTTGCATAATAGGTCCTCAGTAAATATTGGATGAATAAAGGGCTAAAGAATAAACTGAGGAATGTACTAAAGAAACCCTTTTACTTCCAATATTCATTTTAAAAAAATTCATTGTGAATTGGTTTTACTCTTAAATGATCCCAAACTTTTTCTAAAGAATTCAGTGGGTGTAAAGATATAATAAAAACCGCATTACACATTCAAACTGAGCAAGAACAAGTAAGACTTTGGCAATATTTCAGATTTACAGTTCAGTTTATTCTTGGCTGAGCATGGCCAGGACTTTCCTAGCCAGCTGATTGGTCTCACCACCACCCTCAGCACCCTCAGCACCATGCTACACCTGCACGTCAGCTGCTCTCCTACTATTATGTGTATTTTAAAGTGAGGTGTTCACAGCTTTGCTGGTTCAAAGTCAAAAGCTTAATTATGTGGGCATTTTTTTTCCTTCTGCATCTGCTAGTAGTGAAGCAGAGGAGCCTGTCTGAATTCCATAATGCTGTTTTCATATTTGGATTTCAAATTGGCTGAGAGCAGTGAGCAAATCTCTTGTCTCCATGGTGAGCAAAGAATACACGTGGGATTTAGTCCTAGGTAACTTTTAGCCTAACATACCCCCAAGGAACACTTTTGGGGTTTTCTCATTACCCTTGTTATAGATGAAAGAATCCGGGTTAAGAATTAAAATCAAGGTGTGGGGGAGGATCTCGTAGGAAAATACAAGGAGGTACACTGGGAGAAGAATGCACAATGGAACACAATGGAAATTGCAACACAAAAATGGAATAATTAGCTTCACCTACCTTTTTGGTGTTTTTACTAGTAGGAAATAATAACCAGATCAGTTTGGAGTTAACAATGAGTCACAGGTATTTTCATTTCAATAGGCCTGAGTCCAACTTTGCAATTCAAAATCAAATGTACCAGATATGTACCATTTCAATTATTGAACTGTCATTGTCCCGGTGTGATGGTAAAAGAGGTCAGGAGATTGTGTGGTACATATTTGCATAAAAGTCATTGTGCAGAAGGAAATTGGAATATGTGTGTGTATCTAAGAAACCCAAACAGGGTTTTCTTAATCTTATTCTAGTCATTTGTTTAGATGAAGAAAGCTGTTCTTAGAGATAAACAAAAGTTATTCTTTTCCGTTGCTCAGCATTAACCTGAATATGGAAATTTTTGCACTTTTTGTATTAGTTTCAGATTTATGTTCATTTCAAGGTTGAAATACAGTGTGAAATTTAATTCCAGTTGCAGGATTTCTTTTTAAAAAAAGTAATCACAATTCAAATTATTGTATTGTATTTTCATATAAAAACCAAGCAGGGTTGAAAAAAAAAGTTTCTGTAGTAGAACAATACAAGCTTTCATAATACTTATAACTAGTAAATACACAGATCAAATAAAGAGGAGTTGCTTAGCTAATAGCAACTAATAAATCACTGGTGTTTTCAGATCACAATGTAATTGGCCAGCTCTACTGACTACGTCTGCTTCTGTTTTTAAGCTTGACATTTGTGAAGCACAGCTATGTGTTATAATGGCTACTTTAAAATAAATATGGACCTTTTTCACTGCATTCTCTTGGCAAGTAATATGTTACATTAGGAACTGAGAATCCTCTTTATATTTCTCAAGAAAAAAAAAAAAATGACCCCAAAGCTGTCTATCAAAATATAGATGGACACATAGCAATTCCTAGAAAGATTAATTTAAAGCAAGCATTGGAAACTTATTATATCCATATCAGGATAGATAAAATAATTTCAGTGTGTGAAATTGTTATCAAACCCAGACAAAGTTTTTAAAAAAGTAAAGTATGTCACTGGGACCCTCTTATCTTCTTTCTACATGGCTTCCCTTAACCAATACTACCATCTCCCTACATGTCTGATACATGCTGTTATGCTGTTGTTTTCCTCAAATCCTCATTATTTTATCCCACCCAGATTTTCTCATCATGGAAATACTCTGTTGCAAAGTTACCTAATTCCCCAAAGAAAATGAGCATTCCTTTAATCAAAGTGAAGCAAGCCTTTTTGTCAAAGCAGAGTAGTGTGTCCTAAGGACATAATGACTCTCAAACCTTCTTCAGAGTTTATTTGTATTTTTTAAAAGAACTACTTAATCTGAGTGAATTTCTGTGTTTGGGGAAAGTGGAGGGATTATGTTAAGGAACCAGGTAAGGTAGCAGAGTGCCCTTGCCCAAGAGCTTCCTTCATTTACTCCTTCTGAACCCACATGCGCATGTGTGTGCCCATCATACACCCACACACACACCACCACCACACAATTACACAACCACACAACCACACCTCAGAAACATAGTCAACAATTTGGAACTGCCATTCACATCAGGAATATATCAACTAGTACTTTATGATTTGTGCTACTTTTTTGTGTGTGTAACTTTTGTTCTTTCTATCAAGTGCAGGTATGATTTAGCCAAAAGTAGTAAATGGCTCATTTGTTGCCCGCCCTGAGGTAAAGCAGATGGAAGTGTCATCTCATAATTAATGTACTCTCCTCGTGTTTCCTTGGCTTGAATTTAATCGTCCCTATCAGTGGAACTTATGTAAAGTTGCTAAAATGCTCACATGGGTGCTGGGATGCCATGCAGCAATACAGCCAGAGTCATATGTTAGGCAGGCCCCACACTGCTGAAAGGGTCTTGGCCTGGGGTGGAGTGAGGAGGAGCTGGCATGTGCATAATGACCACAGTTCTGCTTCCAGAACATCTGGCCTTCTTGAGTTCTACTGAAAATGCTTTACCAAGTTTGCTTTGAGTCTGAGCCTAGGCTCAGGCTGAATTCAATTAGATGTGGAGATTTGTTCATTATTCAGATACTTCAAGCCTTAAAGGCACTTTCCCTCCAAATTATCAGTGTATTTCAGGAAAGCAAAGGAGGATCTGATTTACTCCATAAATGAAGAGCAACCGGAGAGGCTTAGCCACCTATAACCATTGCAAAATGTCTTTGCAGTTTCTATAACCTAGGAGTGTAGTGACATGTGTAGGTACAAGGGTCAAAGTTCTGTCTACAAAATGCCCACATGGCACTCCAGTATTTAATTCCAATAAATGCAGATGCATTTACTAAGCACTTATTATGTGCCAGATTTTGAAATGTCACTGTGAATGCTGGTTGGGTCCATTGAATGTGGTGGGATAAGAACTGTCTACCTAAGTGCTGCTCAGGGGCAGAGGGATTTCTAAGAGGGTGCTTTCTCACTCCAAAATTACAAGCTAGATTTGGTGGTTAGATATCAGGCATGTCAATAAAATTAAGAGCTAACTCCATAGCCATCCAGAGCTCACATGCTTGCTTTCAACAGTGGTTAAGCAAAGGTCTGAGTGTGTTTGGTCTCTTGAATTATTAGTAGCTGTTGTACAATGCCCCTTGTGTATCTGGACTTACTTTAGTTGGCCTAATGTTCAGCAAGACTTTATTGATCAGTTTAAGGTAGGAGGATGGTAGAAATTTGAGGGTAGGATAGAGTTTTTCAATTAGGTGGAACATTTATATTGTTTTTCAAACAGGAGGATGATGCTACTAATGCATTGCCTCAAAAATGTAGAAGAAATGCCCTTAATTTAAAAAAATGTGTCAAATTACAACTCCAGTCAATCCCTTTGAATAAGCAGGATTTTAATGTAGTATAACTTTTAGAGTATCTCTATAAATTAGGTTTCCAATATGGCCAGTGAAAGTAATGCTTAAAGATATATATGACCAATAGTACCATTATTATCATAGATAAGAACAGCTGTATGTGGCAGCATTTTATTTCACACAGTTGTGTAATCTTTCATAGGTAGTCCATTATTTTCTATCTTTAAGGTCTGTTTTTCTATCTTTAAGGTAAAGAACTTTTGTAGCCTTGAAAATACACTTATTATAGTAAATATGCATGTGTAAATATAAAATTATATGGAGACCATATCCAGATTTTTCTAAAGACTTTCTTTTGATGGAAGTAGTAGATAGCATATAATATAAATTTTTGTTTCCTGTTACTAAAGAAATAGGTATTAGGGTTATATTTGCTTATCAAGCAATTTTTAAGGGAGTAGTACAGAGAAATACTGGGGCTGAAGAATTATATCTTTGTATATGTGCTGATAAAACTAGTGGAATGCAAAGCTGAGGGGAAAGAATGAGTTATTGATAGATCCAACTGTATTTGTTAACTCCAGTTTAGGAAAAAAAAGTTCAAAATTTTAAAATGCTGATTTTTAGTTTGTCAGCAGTAAAACCATATTGATAATTGCATATATATAATTGCCTTTTATAATGGTTTTTTTTAGGTATCTAAAAAAATCTAAAATTTCCAGCCCTTTTTAAAAAATTTATTATTATTGTTATTATTATTATTATTATTATTATTTTAAATTTTGAGACAGGTCTTGCTGAGTTACGTAGGGCCTAGTTAATTTGCTGAGGCTGGCTTTGAACTTGGCATCCTTATGCCTCAGCCTCCCAAGCTGCTGTCATTATAGTAGGCCCCTGCCTCGGCGCCAGGCATGAAACTTTTTTTTTTTGGTACCAGGGATTGACCCAGGGGATCTTAACCTCTGAGCCACATCCCCAGAACTTTTTAAATTTTATTTATTTATTATAAGTTGCTTAGGGCCTTGCTGAGTTGCTGAGGCTGGCTTTGAACTCTTTTTACTGGCATGTTTGGGTGTTTGGGGCATTAAAGCCTTGCTTTCTTTGACCTCCAAAATCTTCCTGCCTCAGTCTCCAGAGCCACTGGGATTACAGGCATGTGCCACAATACTGGTTAGGCACTAACTGTTGAAAACTACATTTACTGGCAATGATCTTAGGAAGTTAACCACTTTAGGTACATTATCTCATACATGCTTTCTAACAGTTATTCCCTTTTAGCCTTTGAGAAAACTGAAATTCAGAGAAAAATGACCGTGTTCAAGTTCTTACAGATAGTAAGAGCCTGCACTGAACTTGTAACCCTGGTAGCTTCCCAGTTCAAGCCCTGGCCTACTTACAAGTCTTACCTAATAAGGACACTTTTTTAATTTGAAGATTGGAAGAGTAGGATGTAAGAAGGAAAAAGAAAGGCTGGGGCCTTCAGAGGCAAACTTGACAATTTTGTTTAGGGCTCATCATCGCAGAGCCCATGTCCACTCCCCTAGGCTAGCAGGTTTCTTTAAAGGTGTTTTAGATGCTATAAGAGCTGACCAATAGATCTGCATATGTGAGTGCCGTCTACTACAATGATAAGTTTGTAATACTTGGGTCATCTATAAGCTAGAAGGAGAAACTGCTAGTTAAAATTGTCACCTGAATATTTCCTGTCACGACAGAATTCTTTCATTTTCATTCTTTTCTTTCCCAAAGCTTCTCTCTACTGGCATGTTTGGGTGTTTGGTATATTAAATAGAAAAGACGAATAGAATATTTATCACATCTAGTACCCGAGCTCTCAGTGCTTGCAAGTTAAGCACCTTTGGAAGTTGCACTAATTCATTCAGGTCGCCAGGGTACCTTAGCAGTAATGTACTTTTAAATGGTACCCTGCTGACCTAAAGGAGGGGATGTGCCTCCCTGAGCATTTAACTTACTACACAGGAGCAACTAAAGCACAGCTTACTCACTGCACATAACCTGTCTCCTTCCCTGTCTTTTCCCTGGCATCCTAATCACTCCTGGAGGAAGTTCTATTCGTGTGCTACCTGCTGAATTTTTGAAAATCATCCTGAATTATTACTATTATTACTTTTTTCTTTCTCTTCTTTCTTTTAGCTATAAGATTCCATGGATTTTCTTTCTAAAGTATGTTGCTCATGAGTTCTCTTTCCCACGTTCTCTCTTCTTTAAATTTTGCTAATTTTTGTGTGAAGCCTATAGTTTTGTTAAAATTGTTGAAATTGACTAAACTCAGAGGTATTTAGGAAAATCTTGCCTCCATGAATCTGGCTCCCTGATTTAAAAAAAAAAAAAAAAAAAAAAATTAGTCATTGACATGGCTGTCGTTGACCACATTTATTAATGAAATATTCTTTAATTGGAAACCAGAATAGTCTTAATTTTAAAAGGACAAAATTGTTAACAATATGGAAACTCCTAATCACTATACCTGGTATGTCTAAAGCATGTGAGGACATTTTGGTAACATTGTATAGTATCTTTCAAAGACTTTAAATATTTCTAACTATATGCATGGCAGGCCTAAGAGTAATAGGACTGTGTCATTAGGGCCTAAAATCATTCCTTTTTAGTTGGGAGAAATCAGGCCTAATCGCTATCACTTCTGATAGTCGGTTTACAAGGCCTTTCCTTAAACTCAAGATACTTTCAGCACTTCCCAGTGAGTAACAGAGTAGGTGGCATCAGTGATGGGGGAGAGGGAAGTAATTCTCAACTTTTACACCCAATAGTGTTATTTTTTGAAAGAGATTTATCGGGTAAAATGGAAATTATGCAATTCCAGAGTTTGCCTTTCAGAATTTTTTATTTGGTAAATTTATATTGCACAACACTGAAAGGCAGAAAACTCTTTTTTATATACAATGTGATGCTATTAAATATCACTGTTTTTAAAATAAAAGCCCTTCGTTGTCTTTTGAGGGAAAAAATGACTAAAATTAAGTTCTGGTTTATTAATTTTTGTTTGATTTTGACTTTTATTAGAAAACATTTTAAAAAGATACTTATTTGGGTGGTATAATAGTACCAAATTTTTCCTGGATGACTAGTCCTTGAGAAGGTACTCTGTTATCTCATTGACAAATTCCTTAAAAATATTTATAAGGACCTGGGCACAGTGGCACATGCCTATAATCCCAGCAGCTCAGGAGGCTGAGGCAGGAGGAGCATGAGTTCAAAGCCAGCCTCAGCAAAAGTGAGGCGCAAAGCGACTCAGTGAGACCCTGTATCTAAATAAAATACAAAATAGAGCTGGGGATGTGGCTCAGTGGTTGAGTGCCCCTGAGTTCCATCCCCGGCAACTGCCTCCCCCCCAAATAAAAATAGCTACAAGGAGAATTCATAAATAAATTTTTTTTTCAAAGAAATACAGTTTGTAACTCTGTTAATTTCCTAAGTACCAGAAAAACTAAGATGGGCTTTGTAAAGAACTATATAGTTTTTAGAGCTTTCTTAACGAAGAGATAGAAGTACTGTCTTTAAGTCACAAATGAGAAAATATCTTTGTTATTACCCAGTTTATCAACTTTATTGACATTTGTTTAGATATTGGTTTGAAATTAGACTGTCAGGTATATTTACTGATAAATTCCTGTAGCATGGACTGGGTCACTTAATTCCTTCCTAGGGAATGATGGATATGCCTTTAATTGCAGCAACTTGATAATTTATTGAAAACCATTGATATAGAAGTATATTGAAACCAAACACACACACACACACACACACACACACACACACACACACTACATATACCTGTCTACAAACTGAGCAATTCAGTTCTTTTGATGAATGAAGAAGAATGTGGATAGGTTTTAGTTCACATGTGTTAGGTTATTAAAAAGACAGTATTTCAAGGGTAGATTTTGTATATATCCAGAAAGGAGACCTACTGATATTTCTGTTGCTCAAAAATTGGAACAAATTGTGTGTGTGTGTGTGTGTGTGTGTGTGTGTGTGTGTGTGTGTAAGAGACAGAGACAGAGAGAGAGAGAGAGAGAGAGAGAGAGAGAGAGGAATGAGAATGCAATATATGAAAATGTGTTAAAAATTGATGAAGATGGTGAGTTAATCATTAATGTCCCTTATTTTGTTTTAAAGTAGATCTCAGAAATTTCTTCCTGTGCATTGTAAGTGTTCTCTGTCTCTAGAGATAATAAACCTTTGATGATGTTGTGCAAGACTTGTCAACATGCACTGAAATCAGTTCTGTATGTACACATGACTAATCAAAGGTTCAGGGAACAGGATATGATTTGGTAAAAGTGATAGGTTCTCCAAAAAGTAAGTAAGCTCACTAATTATGGGAGCACACTAAGTCTTTTTGCCCTAAAAGATGTAGGTCCCAGTGCCAACCATGGAGTAGGTATCCTTTGTGAAGTCTTTTACACTGAGTCTCTTTAAGATGTATTTTTAGTTTATGTTTTAATTTTTGTTTTTAGGTACTGGGGATTGAACTCGGGGACACTTGGCCACTGAGCCACATCCCCAGCCGTATTTTGTATTATTATTATTATTATTTTTAAAGATACAGGGTCTCACTGAGTTGCTTAGCACCTCACTTTTGCTGAGGCTGGCTTTGAACTCGCAATCCTACTGCCTCAGCCTCCTGAGCCACTGGGATTACAGGAGTACACCACTGTGCTGGGGTAAGATAGATGTATTTTTAAAAAGCACAGCTTTTCTCAAATTAATTTCTACCTAATTAGTACTCTTTCCTGTTCTTTGGTCCTGAAATCAGAACAGATTCCTCAAGATACTTAGAGAATCCTTGAAATGTAGGGTATTATATTACCCTAACGAATTGCCCACAGTTGTAAAATGATGGATTAATAAAACAGCAATCTCAATACTAAACAATGCAATTATTTAGGAAAACATTACTAAAACTTTCTAACTTCTAAGATAGCAGTTCTAAATTAGAAGGGGAAGGAACAAAATTGTGTGCTACAAAATATATTATGTTGACAGAGCAGTGAACTTTGAGCTCTTGTCTTCTTTGTTGTGCTACTTTTCTGTTAGTAACAACTTGATTGGCATAAAATTCATATATCATGCAATTCATCCATTTAAAGAGCAATTCAGTGATTTTTAGAAAATTATGCAACCATTATCACAATCAATTTGGGAATATTTTTATCATCCCCCAAAGAAGTCATGTACCATTTTAGCTGCCCACAACCATCCCCAACCCTGCCATGGCCCTAGGCAACTGCTAATTGCTTTCTGTCTCTATAGATTTGACTATTCTGGACATTTAATATAGATGCAATCTTAATATATAGAATCCTTTGTGACTTGGCATAATGTTTTAAAGTTCATCTGTGCTGTAGCATGTATTAGAACTTCATTCTTTCATATTACTGAATTTGTTATATAGATATAATACATTTTATTCATCCCCCATTAATTGGACATTTGGGTTGTTTTCACTTTTTGGATATTATGGATAATGATGTTATGAACATTTGTATATGATGTTTTGTGTGGACATGTGTTGTATTTCTCTTGGGATATATCTAGAAGAATTATTAGATTGATAATCACTAATATCAGCTGGATTCTTTTCACTGCTAGTCATTTCTCCGTTTTTACCAAATCAATTATTTTTCTGCTTTTCTTTAAAGAATATCTCAATTTTTTATCATTCTCCCAATTCTCCTTATTCATCTTTTGCTTCCCTCTGGTCTATTAGCTCAGTGAGAACATTGATATCAACATTTACTGAGCGCTTATTTGGTGGTAGCTAGATACTATCCTAAATTCTTTAGATATATTGCCTCATTTAATTCCCAAGCAACCCTTTTAGGTACTATTATTATGCGCATTTAGAAGGTGAGGAAACTGTGACAATGCAAACTCAATTGTCCAAGATCACATGACTGGTAACAATGATGACCTAGTCAAGACTTGAACTCCTCAGTCTGGTCTCAGTACCCACAGTGTAAAACAGGACAATTAAACAAAGAGGAGACACAGAATGAAGTGGTGTACCCAGAAAGGAAGGGCTTCTACCACACAAGGGGATGGAAATAAGGGTGCAAATGGAATAGTTGATTTTTGAGAAGACCAGTATCACCTGCAAGGAAGAAAAGAAGTAATGAGAAGGTGGATAGAGATTTAGGGATTTTCAGGGTGGAAGGGGAGGAGTGAGGGATGGCCAATTAGAAAAATCACCCATAGCAATATGTATATAAGTTCGAGCTCTTTTTAATATCTAAATGTTAACCATTTATTTGATTCATACTATGTTCTTTGAAAAATATTGGCTAACTAAATTCTCTCCATTGGTAAGAATGAAAATTTGGTACATTTTGTGATACCCTAAATCTTCTGATTGATGTTCTAGTAAGACAAGTATTTATCTGTTCTCATTGGTTAAAAGTACCCTGTGCTGAACCCCAAAGGTGAATAGGACAGCCACAAAGGTAGTGGATGCAGATCCTGTCCTCAATGACTAATGCATCATTTTTTAGAAAAAGTTGTATAGTTTTGGTGTAAGCTTTCTTTTTCCCTCGTGGGTTTTCTCTGTTCATAGTCTTCCTGAATTCCAGAGTTTGTAGGGACATTTTTAGTACATTTAAAACACATTTTAGCAGTGTTTATTCCCCTGTCATCTGGAGAATTAATATTTAGATTTCCTTTAGTATTTTGGGAAAAAAAAAAATAGATTCCAGCCTAGTAGATTTTGATACAGAGTGGCAGTGTGTTTCCATATTACTAAAGGTATTGTCTCATTTTTTAAAAATAATGCACAAAAACATTAAAGTCTCCTGTCTCTTTTGCCTCTACCTCTCCACCCATGTGATATTTGTGAATCTTTAAAAAAAAAATTTTTTTTGTAGTTGTAGATGGACAGCATGCCTTTATTTTATTTATTTCATTTTTATGTGGTGCTAAGGATAGAACCCAGTGCCTCACACATGCTAGGCAAGTGCTCTGCCACTGAGCTACAGCCTCAGTCCCTATTTGTGAATCTTTATACAGTGGTGATGATACGGATAATTGAAGTATTTCTTGGTATTTTTCTTTTCTTGTTAAATGGAGAGATATTTTTTCTTTTTATAGGTATGAAATATACATATATGTTTCTTATATCTGATATAATAATCAAGATAAAATAGTCTTAATATTTTATCTCTAGCTATTTCAGGCATAATTCTATTTGATATAAACAATTTATAAACTTATTTGAAGTTTTCAATTTTGTAAGGCCTGTTGACATAGGGTGAGGTCAGAAGTTGAGCTGCCAGTGTTCCTACTGTTAGAACATTACCATTGCATAATTTCTTCTTTCTGTTTACCATGAAAATAAATTAAGAGGAAATTATGCAAGAAAACATGATAAGCTCCCATATTAGCTCATGCTAAAAGGTTCTCTGGAGTGGCTTTCTTTAGTCTAAAACACAGTGAAACTGAACTATTGGCTGCCTAGTTCAGCATTTATGTCTATGAGCTTAATAAGCATTGCCAAGGCCAGTATCATTTTTGATACCCTCCCTTATTAATAGATTAGGAGTGACTTGTGAGGGAGGGTATGGAGTTTTGTCTCAGAGAAAGACAGTGAAATCTCTGTACAAACATTTTCCTATTTCCCTCTGTAACTAAAGGAAAGTTAAAAGAAAGTCAGGTATTTTCTGTCTTCAGTTATCCAACTGACTTTCCCCCTCTTTATGTGGTTTTTGGCAAGCTTTTCTGTGCCTTAGTTAATATATTAGTAAATGGAGGAAAAAAAAAAATCCAGTGAGTTCTGTGGATCTTAATTAAGGCAAAAAATAGCTTTGAAAAAGTATTCTGAGATGAAAGCTTTTCTTATATGTGGAAAATATTACTCATGTCTTGTCAGCACATCTATTCTATTGGCATTGCATTTTGTACTTGGAGATAACTTCTGCATTTTATTATTGGGAAAGTACTTTCTTTTTTTAATTTCTATAAGTACACTTGGTTACACTTTTATATCTAGGACCTGTCATTCCTGAAAAGCCATTCTTAACTTTATCTCTGCCATTGGCCTTCAATTGAAATTTGCTTTGAAGAGAAACAGCCATATTCATCAACTTGAAAAGGGGTGAATATAGTTCATAGAAAATAACTATTTGTGTTTCCTTTTATGTGCCTTTACTTCAGTCTCCATTCTTTCTTAGAAGTTTGCCTACAGAAAAGGAACTATGTATTACACTTTTAAATATCAGTTTTCAAGTCTGCCAAGTGTGAATTTGCAAATGAGTTGTAGTAAGTGGAGTTCACAGCTGAAAAAGGGATGTTTAAAGCTTCTGTAGCTGGCACTACTTTTACTTTTGCCTTTGAGATGATAGCAGTTTATTTTTTTTAATTTTTATTTTTTTCATCCAGAAAATGGGTTGTGAGTTACCACTAAAATTAGAAAAGTGAGCATCCACTTAAGGTCTTTGAGATCTTTATTTTAAACTCAATCATTTCTGGGTTCTTAGAACCCAGAACACTGAATCTACACTGCGTTTTTACAAGAATCTCATCTTAAATGGCTAATGGAATCACATGCATATCACACGCTGGGTTTCCATTTTTCTGTTTAGTGCACTAACAGATGTTCATTCTTTTCCCCCTAAACAAAAAATGGGTTTAAAATCTTTTATGCAGAAATGACTGGACTACATATCTTAACTCCTTGCTGTTTTTACCTATTTGAGCATTCATTTCATTTACTTGCTCATTGAGAGCTCACTATATCAGACACTGTAGCAGGGAATGAGGATATAGCATCAAGAAGACAGAAATAGGCCTTGCTCTGGTGGATTGTATGATTTAGTGGAAGAGACAGACAAACATTAAACATATATTTATATGTTAAACAAAGAAGTGGTTCTTTACTATCGTGAAGAAGTAATTTAATTAGTACTTTTGATTTGGAACATTTGTTTGTACTATTAGTACCTTGAGATTTGTATAATTGAACTCTTCCTTTAATTTTGGAGGAAAGGGAAGAATTAAAATAACACTCTGTATTTAGGTATTTAGAAAAATAGGTAGGGGCCAACCTAGTTGACTTCACTGGATATTGGGCCTACAGAACACAGAAACTAAAACAAAAACTACCACTGAGATTGTATCAGAGAGCAAATGCTTTCAAACTTTTTGGAGTCATGAAATGTTTCTGTAAAAAGGCATTCTAGAAATGATGTTGTATCCAGTTGGCAGATGTATACATAATATGGAAGGTTAGATGAGATGTCCATTAGATCCCCTGATGGAAGTTTAAAAAACATATTAATTCCAAGCGTACAACATCTGTCAGTACATTTCAGGTATTTCTTTATTTAAGGATATGAGTGTGATTCAACTAAATTTGGAAACTACCAGACTAGAGGATGTCAAAAATCTCTTGCATATTTGAAGACTCCACAAGATGGTGAAAATGCTGGTTATACTAATCTCAGCTCCATTACCATTTGTTCCTCATAGTTCAGAAAACTGTCTGCTGCTCTCTTTGGGAATCTCCCTATTACAGGCTAGGGGTTTTGCTAGGGTTTTGCAGTGCTGTATACTCTATCCAAGTAAGCCACTGAAGGTGTTGCCTTCTGTCTTGTGAATTGTTTTGCCTCAAAGGAAAAGAGTCTGACATATTTTGATGCACAGAAAATAGCGAGCCTTTGCATGGAAAACCTTTCTGTATAAAACAGCTCTTCTTTTGTTGAAGGTCTGGCACTTAAGTCAGCCTTCGGCCAAGAAACTATTTTCTGATTCCAGAAATGGGTAAAGATCCAAGGCTGCTGGACCGAATTTTGTAGGAATATCTTTTCGGGAAATTTTTGGAATCATGCTTTGTCTCATTGTGGTTACAGAAATCCACTTTCCTTGTTCACCTTGTTCACGAAGATATTCCCAGGCAGCAGATATATAGACTAGTTTCGGAACAGGAGTCTTATAGGCCTCAGGAGAGTCAACTTCCACAGGCCTGCTGGGTTGATATGTTCCTTTGTAGCCTATTGTAACGATTCTACAATTTTTAAAATTTCTTGCTATTCTAGAAAGAAAAATTCTGAGGTTCCTTTTGGGAGTTTTGCTTCATAACAATGCACATTCTGTGTTTGTGTGTGTGTTTACATGGATATAAATGGACAGGCATAGGATGTATAGATCTGTGTGGATAGATATAAATATGTTTATAGATACAGGTGTGTACCTGATTTTATCCTGTTTATGAAAGAGAACTGTGTATTGCATGTTCTATAATTTGATAATTTAAAAATGATACCCTATACTTTTCTCCCAAGTACACCATCTGTTTTAGCCAGTTTTTTCATTGCTGTGACTAAAAGACCAGACAAGAACAGTTAGTGGAGGAAAAATTTATTTGGTTTCAGAAGTCTCAGTTCATAGACAGCCAGCTCCATTCCTTCAGGCTCCAGGTGAGGCAGAACATCAGAGCAGAAGAGTGTGGCAGAGGAAAGCAGAGGGAGACGCCACTCACCAAATGCAAAATATAAATCCCAAAGGCATGGCCCAATGACCAACCTCTTCCAGCCACACCCCACCTGCCTTCAGTTACTACCCAGTTAATCCCTATCAAGGAATTATTCCACTGATTGGGTTAAAGCTCTCATAACCCAATCATTTCACCTCTAAACCCTTTTGCATTGTCTCACACATGAGATTTTGGTGGGCACCTAATATCTAAACCATAACTCTATGTATTACAAGTGCACTGACATCTACTTTAACAACCAGTGATAAAAGAGAGCAGCACGTGAATACGATGCCCAATCTCATAATGAGTAACAGAAGCTACATTGTCATAACATATTACCCTGGAAAAGTTAATAGTACTTAACTACTTGCAAGTGAAAATTTATATCTTTTTATTTTTCTTAATAAGTACCACTTCTATAGATCAACCTGAAATAATCTTTCAGTTCTGTACTGATCACAAGAACTATTTTTAAAAATATTAATCTACTTTAAAGTGCCAGTGCCAAACTGTATCTGAGTCTCACTGCCAATATAGTTAGTGCTGTACAAAATGCCCAAAATCTCTCCCCACTTACTGACTGAAAAAATTAGACTAATAAAACAACTGGATGATTTGATTAAAATAAATCAAACCAGTTATTTCAAGATTTTACAAATAACTTGATGGGCTTGATCACTTACTGATCATTGTCAACTGAAACATATATAAAAATGAAGGATATAAGTTTCTTGCCCTGCCTGGGGTGTGTCCTAAGCATTTTGATTATTTTAGGGTAATGTTTAATGAGCATATATAAGTGAACTATAAACTTTTTGAGGTTTGTGCTTAAGAGACATAGTATGTTATTCTGTGTGTATGTGACCTAAAGCATTTTTCTCTGCTGTGACAAACATATCAACCTCCTGAGCCAATGCAAGGATATTTCATAGTCATAATCTGTTAATACCAGTTAGCAGTGTCACAAATTAAAGCATTAGTGGATTTGTGTTGCTTGAGGAAGCAACTGATATAAATACCAGGAGGTTGAAGGAGTAGGGTAGTTTATTGTAACATAATTCTACATACCATGTAAAGTCTCCCTGCACAGGGTATGAGGGCTTTCAATATACCTTTATGAGAGCTAGAAAGAATAGTTCATTATGCAAAAAAATATGTACTGAATGTACTTTAATTCACATACCATTTTAAAGAAAAGAATTTTGGGTAATTAGCAGACAACCAAAATCAAGAGATGAGATCCTTTAAAAAAATTACTACTTTGTAAAAATCACATTTGTCATGCAGACAAAAAAAAAAAAATCTAAGATTCAAGTATGTGTTTCTTCAGTTGTGTTATTTGGGATCTGAATTTAAGTGAAAAGTTAATGATGGCTTTCAAAAATACATTTTTACTGGAAAATACCAATATTCTGTATATCAGATACTTTAGCCCAATCTTTAATGTTGATACTATCATAGACACATGACAGTCTTAGGAAGAGCCCTGTAACTCTGGAACATTGTAATGATAGGGAAAATTCTGGAAGGGATATTAGATTAAATCCCTTTTTAAATTTTAGTAGTGGGTTGGGATAATCATGCATTTATTTCTGTTGCATCTTTTGTATTTGCCCAGGCATTTCAATAATATTTCATATTTCTCCTTTTTAGCCTATAGTATAGATATATTCTGAGTGGAAGTTATAGATGTATTCTGAGAGGAAGTTGTAAGAAATAACAATTACAGAGAATGAGAATCCATGGTTAAAATTATATGCATATTGAACTATAATAAAAGTATTAAAAGTATTTCATCCCATTTGTAAAATATCTTCCTTGACTATGAAAGGGCAATATTTTTCCAATTATATCTGCTTTAGCCTGCAAATGGATTACCTTATAAGAACTCTGATAAAGCAAAGAGTCCAAAAATAATTGAAAGTGTGAGGACAGATAAGTTGGGCATATAAAGACCCTGAGCAAATTTCTTTCAATAGCATTCACAGAACAAAAAAAAAAAAAAAAAAAAAAAAAAGAAAGAAAGTTTATCTTGACTTCCTCCTTGGATCCAGATGAACATTTTAATGCTTAGCATCATGATGCCTCTGACTGACAGGGGTGTCTACTGCATAATTTCTAGCTCACTTCTCCAGTGTCTGGAGATTACATTTTGACTGCCCCAATATTAATAACCAGATTTGATCTTAGGCCTGTCCAAGGTCAAACGAACTGGCCAGGTCAGCCTGTTTGTCTGTGTGCATGAACTGTGACATCTAGTCAGAATGACAGGTAGAGGATGGGGGTTGTGAGACAAGGGTGTTAACCTTTAGCCCACCAAAAGGAGCCTCTTCCTGCTGTGAACAAAGAGGCCCAGGGGCTGCATCTACCTTTTATTTTTTGCTTTATTCAGTGCTTACTGTATTTTCAGTGAAGATGATGTACTATTGAAGGAATGCATTTCAGACAAGGTAAATTGTCTAAGTAGACATAATAGTGTATATTTGCATTACTGTTTAGAACTTTTCTTCAGCTTTAACAGCATTTTGTGTGGATTGATTGAGTGACTGTTTCTTCTTTGGTGATTCCACCAGCTATCCTGGAGTGTGACATCATTCTTGAAATGTTCCTGATTTTGTAAGTGCATAGCTTGGATGCTCTAGATCATGAGCAAGACATATTGTAGGAACCAGCTAAAACAATTTCTGAAACTCCACAATTTCTATTATTCAACCATAAAACATATCAAACTCATTTTTTAAAACAATCTTACCTCTTTCCGGGTAAAAATTCCTGAGAAGCTATTTGGTTCCTAATTGATTTTCTACGTCAGTTGTTCATTGAATAGATAAGTAGTGCCTGTGATATTTGATTACAGAGCAAGGCACCCATTTAACCTTCTGTTCTTTCCTGGCCAGGATTTCAAATACAATAGAACGTTCCTCCCTGAGGCTCAGCAGGATTAGACAGCTAGCAGTAATCCTTGATACGCTGAAATAGACCTGATAGAACTTCACCTCACTTGTTTAGGATTATGCTCATGAATTTTAGCTCACCCAGCAGCATTAACCCTTTGGGAACCAGGGCTGAGATACACAATAAGTTAGAAACAATAGCAGAAACCTATTAATATATTCTAAGCAGTTATTTTGTTTATTTTTTTCCCCAAACTGAAATAGAAAAGTAATTTTGAAGTGAGAACAGAAATGTGGTCAAATTGTTTTCCTGAAATTTGCATCTGAAATGAATCTGTCTCAAGGTTTATATTAATGTTTCTTCTTAAATTTAATTCTGTTTAGGAACTTTATGAAAAGTTCTGGGTTTTGTAATAGCTTTCCCATCCTGGTCACGGTTAAATTATGTTGTAGAGGTGGAGGATAAATGACTTCATACAAAGTAGGCCCTCGATATTCTAGGTTAACTGGAACCAAGGCAAGTATGAAAATCCCCAAACCTCATTTTAGCCAGGGGTTCCCATCTCTTCCCTTTCCTTTCATTAGAGCAAATTCCATAGGTTTGAGTTTAATTTTCTCCCTTTCCCCTCTAGGGGATATGAAAATGAGCTAAGAAATGGCCAAGAGGCAGGAAATCAGTGGGTGAAAAAGAACTAGTAAAAGGTATAGTTAATCCACAAATTGGAAAGTCAGCCCCATGTTAATCAAGAGATGAAAGGAAGAGCGCACACCCTTTCAGTGCAGGTGGTGATACTGGACTTCATCATGGTTTTTAATAATTTAAACATTGAAATCTGTGCCTGACACCATTAGGCCATCAAAATGAGGTCCTTGCAAAGTCACAGGTTTGAAATGGGTTATTAGTGACAACTAACACAGTCTGGGGGAGTACCCCCAATTGCTATGGAAGCGATTACCCTGAATCATCCCGGCTTTTGGTGTTGACTCTTTAAATATTCATATTCACAACTAGTTCTATTAATTATTGAAATAAGTGATTCTCATTTTGATGATCAGAAGATTTCCCACCATGTTCATAGGTTCTAGAAAAATGTAAGTTTTATTTGAGAGACTTGACCTCCAAATAATCTTGTGATGATGAATATGACCTCTTTGCCTATGGTAATATTTCAAGGTCAGAGATAATTTAACGAGAGAGCATTGATGCGTCAACCTTCCCTCTGACATTGGTTTTGTTAGTGGCTCTTAAAGAGTTTGATTCAGCAACAACATTAATTTTTATTAAAAAATTTAGCAGAGCAAATGGAATCACAATAAAAAGATAACTATGCAGGATTTTTGAAAGCCGTTTCTGTTTTTTTTTTTTTTTTTTTTTTTTAACACATTCCTTGCCCTACAGTTTTACTGCAATTGTAATGGTAGCCAGAATTCACATAGCAAGAGGAGAAATGCGGTGTGTGCCCTCTGCTTTGAAGCTGAGTTGTTCCTAACTAAGAATTTAAATAAATCCAAGAGTAAATTGATGGGATTAAGGCTGAAACAATGGCCCTGCTCTAATAATATTGTTTTTGTTTGGTAAGGAATGGAGAGGAGCTTGTGAAATGGGAGTTGTGACTTGAAATGATTCTGCTAAATCTTTAATTAACAAACCTTCTTTTACTTACTTTTTGTACAAAATGTCTAATTTTCATGGTTTTAGAGAGCAAAGATGATTTCTGTTGTTCAATTTAGGTGACATATTATTCCAATTAATTGGAAAAGTACTCCCATGGGATAGATGGCTCGAGGATGGGGCCTCTTAGACTGTCTCTTACAGTGGTCCTGGGATTTGCCCTTTTCTCCTGACATGATTTTACATATGCTGTTGCTGCGATTCCAGTTCTTTGTTGTATGTTATAAAATTCTATTGCATCAGCATGAACAAAACAGAAATATTATAGACGTGAACCTTTCACCCCAAAAGACATATAACAGATTGAAAAGCTCCAGACCAGGGTAAGAGGAATGCTTGCAGCTAGCATGGATGGGTTTACAGATGACTAAAAGCTGGTATTAATAAATCTCAAAAGGAGAAGAATAGGAGCAGAATTTACTGAAGCCTATGAAATAATGAAGGGACGTGAAGCTAGGCCATGTGCATCTTTGTGCTGTGCATTAGAAAGACGGAGAGATCCTTCTGTGTAACTGGAGAGAACACATTTCAAAGCAACAAAGGAGAACTTGGTGTTTGTTTGTTTTTCTGTTTGTTAATAAAAAAGTAATTTACCTCTGGAATAATTGAGTTAGAAGATTCTGGAAAAAATAATTCATCTTGGAATAGTCAGGACAAAGGAGACCTTGAGGAGTCTCCTTCCTGGCAGACAGGCAATATTAAAACCATCCCCCAAAGAAGTCCATCTGTATTATTTTTAAAGAGAAGGAATTGCTTTAGTTGTGGCCAGTGGAATGCTTTGTGACCACATGAACAAAGAGATAATGACCGAAGAGTTTACAGTTCTGAAGCAAATGTGTTGATTCTGCAAACTTTGTTCATATGCTGTTTCAAAAATCTATAAGGTATTTTAAGAGTTTTGTCCCGATAGTGTGCTACTAAAACTACTTTTTAAACTAACTCTGGACCATACAAACTTAATTATCACATGGTTCTTGACGTGGGGATGGTAGAATATATACAAATGACTAATACAACATCTGTAAGGCACCTACAACATAACTAAGATTCTACGCAACAAGGAATGTTTTATGTCCTTTGTCATCATCTGTCTTCACAACAGCCCAATGGGACATGTGCAATTGTATAGATTAGCAATTGCAGCATAGCAAAGTCAGGTACCTTACCCAGGATCATACAGAGAGTTAGAGAGCTGAAATGTGAACCCAGACTTGTCTGTTTGGAGGCTGTGCACTTATTATTGTTCTTTACACTCTGGAGCTGCTCCCAAAGACTGATGTTACCAGTCTGGGGCCCACAGATACTTAAGAGATCCATACTGAGCTTCAGAAAGGTGTGAAGAACACTCCCAGAGTGTATGCGAGAGGATATATTTTTCCCACTGAGGAATGTGTCCATAACTCATCAGATCTGAAGACTCTGCAAAATTCAGAACAACTGTCTAGAGGGTGAACATAACGGATTATAAAGTGGTAAGATCTTTTGTAAGTGGAGGAGGGTCTGACTAACTGGGCAAAACAGGAAGAGGGTAGTATTTGGATTGAGTCTCACAGGATTGGGGTAGGACAATGTCAAGATTGGAGGTGGAAGGAGGGTACAGAAGCCCATGGTCTCAGTCAGTTTTGAGTTGGTTGTTTCCTTGCAGCCTATAGTTGGGTCAATGTAGCTGTGGACGTCTATCTTCTTAGAAATAGAAGACTGTGATCCTGCCATTTGGAAAACCAGTACGTGCCAGGGAGTTCATGGGCTTGAGTGAATAAGGAAACTGCTCTCCTTTCTTATTCAATCCCTGATCTGCAAATGTGAACAAAAATTTCATTACAAGTATATAAATAAAAGATTACTGAGTTTCAAAAGTAAATCAGTACATTGGTTTATATTTTCAGTATCAGTAAAGTAGAACAATTCACTCTCAATATATAACAAGATTAGTGTTCATATACATTTATAAATCAAAGGGATAAATGCTGACCACGCTGGACTTAATAATTTTAGCTAGCATTCTTAGAATGGAATGTCAGAACGTTTACTTTATACAATAGTTGTAGGTGCCAGCCGGGCACGTTGGCGCACGCCTGTAATCCCAGCACTTTGGGAGGCTGAGGCAGGAGGATCGCGAGTTCAAAGCCAGCCTCAGCAATGGCGAGGCACTTAGCAACTCAGTGAGACCCTGTCTCTAAATAAAATACAAAAAAGGTCTGGGGATGTGACTCAGTGGGCGAGTGCCCCTGAGTTCAATCCCCGGTACCACAAAAAAAAAAAAAAAAAAAAAAAAAAGTTGTAGGTGCCACAATCACAATACATTTTTTGTAAGGAGTAAAATATAGGACAATTGTTTCTAATACTCAGATACAATTTTTTTCTTAAATATTTTGTTATGAGGTTAGTTTTTTATAAATGTGAAATTATATGTGTCATTTATATTAATAGGTTAATTCAGGCAGATTCAGGTAGATTAACTTGTTTCAAAACTGTTTTGCTTTTTAGGAGGGCAGTCTATATCATAGGATATTTAAGAGTCTACGTGTTAATGGAGTATTAATTATTGAATTATTAATATTTATAATATTTTATAAGTTTAAAATGTAGTTAAAATTAATGAAACAGCTATGTCAGCAACGTAACGTGTTTTACTTACTGAAAATAATTTTTATCTGAAGTTAAACATTCCTTTGGAGTTCTTACAAAAAAGCAAAGTTTACAACTGGCTTCTAGATTGGCCATAACTGTAAAGTAAAATGAAGGAAATAAAACACAATGGAAATGCCTTCTAGTCTTTCCATTGATCAAAATGCAAAATAATAGGTAAATTTGAAAAACTTTTGTTTTTAAACCATGACTTCATATCACAAAATGCAATTGCAAAAATAGAGAAGGGCTTTTAAAAACTGTGGTTTTGCCTCAATAGTACACCTTTGGAGAATTCTACATTACTTTGTTTCTGAAACTGCATTTCTAATAATGGAGCTGTCATTTTCTTCATTCTTTCCTTTCAGAACAAGGGTGGGGGGAGATTAAAATAATCTTCAAAGCAGACACCATTCCATTGAGTGGACCCTGGCATGCAAGCTGCTTTCCTAATACAGCATATTTCAGTTCCCTCTGCAGATGATAGTTAAATATCCACTTAAAGCAGAGACTATGTAGACATAGATTCATCCAGCCTGTGGAGAGGACTGAATCATACATCCTCTCTATGTCTAGCTCATGGAATAATCTAATACAATTGACTTTTGTATTTTTTTAATTGCAGAAAGGAATCTGGATTCTAGTGAATGTCAGGGGGAAAATAGCAGTGTACAGAGCTATTAAATTAAAATGAAAGTGAAACAATATTAGGAAAAGCAGAAAAAGATAGGGGTCTGGTCCATTTTACTCCTCAAGAATAAACAAGCATAGTTTTGCTAGTAAATTTCTCCCTGCTTTTAGTCATGTCTGCATAGAAACCAAGGACTGGTGAATATGAAAGCTGAGCTGCTCTCCTATGTCCCTTAGAGCTGAGTCTGGGCTGGGATATATTGGCATTAGACAGACTCACACTGCCCCGACTGTGTTGTGCATGCTCAGTGGATCAATGGAGGCCCAGAGCCTCGGGACTGTCAGGATAATACCTTCCATTTAAAGGAAGAAAAAAAAAAAATTAATAACGGATGTTAAAGAACTATTTTAAAACATGTTCTCATTGCAGTTTGGAGTCAATGCTACTTGTAACTGCCATGAATAGCAGTATAAAGAAAATATCCATTTAATTTAGAAAATATTTCTTTTCCATTATATTAAGATATTATTCACATGCTTTTTAAGATCATGCCCAGATCTGAATTTCTCTTCCATAAATGGCCCCGATAAAAGTCAATCTTCCAAGGGTTTTACAGTATCATGGTCCCCAAATCTCAGCAGGGAAAGCCCAGCTAATATGAGACACATGGTAATAAGAGGCTGATTTTCCATTTTTAATGTTTCATGCCGATGCCAAATGATGTATCCAGCTAACCACTTTAAAACCTTCCAGTAAAGGTTTGATAATAGATGTCATTATTGAATGTCCTCATGCGTGCCCCTTTGAAACAAATGATCACCTATTAGAGGATAGAGACAAAACACATTTACTTGAATGAAATGTTTAATAAAGTACATCAGGACTTGTTTTTATTGGTATTGGTCTATGAATACTTTATGTGCTAATTTAGGGCTTAGGAGTACTTAGTCATCCCAATGCTCCAGTCTGCAAAAGGCATGTACCTTATTATTATAAACGCCAGCCTTTAATGTTTAGAACATATTTATAAAACATACTTGTCCTCTTCTTAAAATTGAAAACATCTGTTACAGATTTTCTGTTAAAATGTTATGGACGTGAGAGTCTGGTGATGAGGCAGTCTGCCATTTTGAATGGGAATTAAGCTGACAATGCATTCTGCACCAGCGAGGCCGTGAAAACAAACAAACAAAAAAAGGCAGATGGTTCATTTAGTTTAGTAATTGTAATTTGTTGTTCATTAAAAGTAATTCCCATGCAGGCATTCCTTATTCTAATACAGTATAAAGAAAATTTTACTCTGTAAACCTGGCCTAGTGATCTTTTTTTTCTTCAGCATAATTTGCACTGACGTTTGATAGGCAGTTGATTAGAGGAGAATGATTTCTTTAGAATGAAAATTAATTATAATTTTTGCAGCTTTCATTAGTCTGCCTTTGTAACTACCATGGCTAAACAGCAGGGGTTTGGCCTGAAATGCTGAGTATCACTGGATCATTTGCAGTGTATTCTCCCTGTTAAGATGTTTGGACCTTTTCATTGTAGTTTCTATGTCTACATAAATTGAGGATTTGTAATAAAAAAATTTCAGTGCACTTTATATTTTACTCAAATATATATTTGTAGCAATAAAGATAGCATCATACTAATTTAAAATTATACTGTATAGTCTTTAAAACATATTCAAGAACATAGACTTAGTCTTTAGTGTTCCCATAACATATAATATTTCCTGAATCTATATAAATTGTTACATATGCACACAAATAGCATAGATTTTAGCAGCAGGGATCTTATTCTTCAGAGATATGTAAAATTGTTTGAAATACATTTTAAAGCAAGGAACATGATACCCGATTGACAGGTTTGATGACAGAACAGATCTATAGAGGAGCCAAATCTTTACCAGTGCTATCATTCGAGTGATACATATAATTTCAGAAAATATGATTTCAGAAAGTATCTTCTAAAATAAATGTAGATATGACAAAATCTACAGAACCTGGGAAGACTTTGATCTTTTACAAGTTTGTACTATTTTGTTGTGCCCGTATGCTGTTTGGTTGTACATAGCACATTGATATTAATGTGAGTTTTTCCAAAAGAAGGTAAAAATCATAGGGGTTTATAAGCCACTATATGAATTTGTGAGTTGGATTTATTTTGCTTTGAAAATTCATTGCACTGGACTTTAGATTTCAGAAAGAGTTACAAGAATATCCAGGATATAAATCCTTGACTATAAGATATGTATCAACCATGAAAAGAAGCCCATCTTTCATATTTTCATGAAAAATAAATAACCATGAGAATTGAATAAAATTAGCAAAATTTTGTTAGATGAAGTAGGATTTTAATGAAATGTTTTGTACATCTTTTTGCATTCACAACTTCTTATATTCAGAGTTTTGAATCTTTGCAATTAACTATCCAGGAAATGGTTTTAAAACTGTAAAGAAAGTCTTCTGTTTTATAACACAATTTCTGTTTCTGTGGAATATGAACAAGACAGTGTTTATTGTAGTCAGAAAAATTGTTGGCATGATTCTGCATAAGTGAAGAATCTCTGGATTGTCTCAAAGTGTTAGCTGCCCATTTGCAGACAAACAAGCTTTTAGTGTGCAATTTAGGTCAATGGATCGAGGGGAGAAGATGTGTTTTAGGCGACAGATTTTAAATCACCATAATATAAATATGCTTCCCTTTTCATCCGGAATTTGCTTTCTTTCAAGGTAATTTAGTGCAGCAGACATGCACTTACGCCTGTCTTTGTAATTTTAGGGATTAGGATAGTGAGGATTAAATGGTGACCCTTAATCTTCAATATCAACTTTAAGAGCGAAATATAATATGCAAATGGAACACATTCATTTTGTGTTTATATATTTTAATCTCTGTAATTTAGTCTTAAGAAGATGGAAACTCATCTTTGCCTTATTTATTTTGAATCCTGCAGCAAGATGCCATTAAAATTTTTATCCTTCTGTCTTAGTGGATAAATGTTTATCCTTTAGGGCTTAGAATATAATTTTTAAAAAAAAAAAAAAAAAAAGAAAAAACCTGACTTTAGCATAACAACATTTTTCTATCAAGGGAAGTGGCATGTGTGTCTAATATAAAACGTAGTTACATTGACTTCTGTTAGATGAATGGGTAAGTTGTTCAGTCAAGGCTTGAAGAAATACATACAGGAGGTGAATTTAGCTTTAGAAATCAATAAATTGAAATTTTATTAATAAAATGAGCACACTTCTGATCAAGTTTACTTTGTTCATAACAAACTTTTCTTTCTGGTTTGAATTTCAGTGTAGCGACAGGAATGTCTTCTAAAGAAAGCATTTATTAGGGTGAACTATTAAACTGATATAAAAATATGGGCCATATTCTCTTAGACAAGTAAACATAAGAGCTATATTAGGTAAGCAGATCAAAAGAGAAATAGAGTGTGAAAATAGAAACAAAGAATCTTTTTATGCCTCTGGCTTTACTGGGAAAAGGGGTTTGAACAGTCTGCTTAGTTTGGCTCACTGGCTTCATCAACCAGGTAGTTTCCAGTCATTTAAACAAAGGTTTGCCAGATCTCTGGATATGAAACTTGAATGTCTACCATATAGAATTGATTTGGGAGGCAGCTCCTGATGAATGAATGGTTGCTCATATTGCCAAAAATGTAGATAATTTCAGATTGCAAGTTGGACTTTAAGTTTTTCAAAACAATAAGGCAGAATTACTTTGATTAATTGTAGGGGTAATCCTGAATCTACTTTCAGGCATCCAGACCCAGCATTATGTCATCATAGTTAAAAGGACCATTGATGGCAGGTGACACTGGTTACTAAGAGGATACCACATGCACGAGCATTAACATAGACGTTTTCCCTGCTGAATCTGATTACGTCTAGCAAATATACAGTGGTCTCGTGATTAAAATCATCCTAATAACCTAAACTTACTTACTGAATCCTGAAAATGGACTTGCTGACGGAATTAACACAGGTGATGTTCTACCTATTTAGAATCACCATGTTTACCCTCTAAGTAGTGGATCTTCATCTATCAATGGAACGACACTTTGCTGAGTACTGCAAGTGAATGCATTCTTTTTCAAGAGGCTTACCTAGTTATATCTTTTCATGTTTGTAATTGACACCCATTTTTTAAAAAGATCTTTTTGGTAGTTAGAATATATGATAAAACATACTTTTAAAGTATGTGCTTTTTCATTCTCATCTTGTCATAAACATGTCCACAATATACTTCATTCTAATGGATTGTTTAACTAAGGACTAAATAAGCAATTACATGGATAGACTATCATGATAGTTAGGATTTCTCCATATTTTCTGTACTGTGCCCAGTTGCTTACTAGGCAGTGTGGTCTGGTGCTTAAAGACTTTGGAGCCAGAGAAACCTGCATCTAGGTCTCAGCTCTGCCAGTTTTTTTTTTTTTTTTTTTTTTTTTTTTTTTTTTTGTATGACATGGAGCAAAATACTCAACTCCTCTAACCATCCGCTTTTTCATTTGTAGTGGGGGACTCTTATGGTACCTATATAATGAGGTTTTTGTGAGGATTAAATATGATAATGAATGTTATCTGCTTTGTATAGTGCCTGGAACATAATGAGTGATTGAAAAATGGTAATTATTTTTGTGAATCTACTATTATGCTATTACATGGAACTGAGCTAATTGTAATTGCATTTAAGAAAGGCTGTTTGTGAAAAAAAAGTTATATTCGCCATTGTTTTTCAAGAATCCATCATAACTTTTTAGCAGTGGTACTAGCTAACTGGAAATGATACCATGTTTCTTTAATTTGAATTCTTCCGTGCTCAATGAGATTAAATTCATATTTATACATGTGCAGTTAAGTCAGATAAAGTCTAGAAATCTACATTCAAAAATCAGGACACAGATGCTTCTGGAAGAGAACAAAATGTGACATGGCTCCTTAAGTGAAGGGAGAAATATTTTACTTTTTTAGACTCAAACTAGTGACTTCATTATAGGTGCATATCTTGTTATTGAATTAATTAACTTTGTAAAAGTGACAATCAAGGATGTTTTCATTGGCACATTTATCAGAAGTTTAGTTTTCCTTTTTGCAGATAGGTGGAGAAAAGCCATCTATCTCCTGGGAATCTTTTCAGGACATACAGCCACGTTCATGATTTTCTAGGTGCCCATTATGGGTTTTATGAGTGTGCCTTCTAGTGATTCTCATACAGTTATGGTGATCTATCCAGGTCAGGAGGGGGACAAGTACCCAAATACTTATTCACATAGGTCAAGGGCAAATGAAGATTGGTCAAGCTGATTCTGAAAGACCTGGATCATTTAGTAATCTAGGTGGGATGCAAGTAATGGTGGTCTATCTCCAGGATCTCTGTAGTTACAGAAACATCCCTTCTAAACATTCCTTACTGAACTAGCACCACTGATGGGCTTGATTTCTAAATTACCACTCTCTATCCATATTTCTTATCATAAAGCCCAAGGAATCCATAGAACGAGATTTGTCTCTTACATTTTTCCCTGTAACTGAATTCTCACAGTACTGCATAAGGCAGTTTACGGAGAAACTTTATTTAGGTAATTGCTCTTTCTCTGCTTCAAATGTTAGATCAACAGTGACTTGGTACACTGCTTGTAAGACCACAACCCTGTCACAGACAACAGATTTAGGACTTTTGGTGTCTCCTGAAGGAACAGACTGTGCTATGACATTTGATTGCACTCTGTTTTCTTTTTTTAAAAAAATACAGTCTATGTTCAAGTTCAAAAATATAGAAACTTCTATCCTTAGCTTTTATTTTTGTCTTTTTCTATTAATCTCTTTCCTTGAAAATATTAGAAAGGATCTATGAACCCTAATAACCTTTGTTCTAAGAAATCCTGATGTAATAGCCTTTGTGGTTTCCAGGGAATATTACCCAGGAGTCAAAAACCAAAACCTTTTCTACGTACCCACTTCTTAGGTGTGCCTAAGAAGAGCTCATGCTTGTGATAATACAACAATAGCACACTGAAATGTGGGAATTTATTGAGGACAGGCTATAAGACAAGGAATTCTTTTCATTAAAGCTATCAGGAGAAACTTTGTGGAGATGGTTTTTTTTTTTTTTTTTTTTGAACTGGACCTTAAGAGTGTTTGCATGATTAATACATATAAAGATGAGGGGTAATCAGGGGGAAAAATGCCAAGTATGATGACAGCATGAGTAATTTCATTTTCTTATAGATATTCTTGCCCATTGTGATTAAACAAAATGCTCAGGAGAAAAGCAGTGCTCAAATTAAAATATAATGTTATGAGTTTATTTTCATTCACAAGTGATGTAAATACATAGTGTTTCTTATATGTATAGGCTTTGATTTTTGAGCAGGGATTCAGCTCTTAAACAATTCAGCATGATTTCCTTCTCCTTTCTTCTTGTAAAATATATTTATAAGTTTTAATCTAAAATTACTAGTCATTATGTGGAATCATTGAATTTATAAGTGGAAGAGTGGAACAAATATTTTGAATAATTAAAAACTACATGGGTGACAATAACAGCAAAACATAGGTTAGACGTAAAAGATAAATTGACATTAGGCCATTTTGGCATGTGACCATACTGAAAGGAAATTGCTGAATTCTAGACAAGAGTAAGGACTTTATTATGTGTTAGTTTGACAGGCCTCTTTTAGTTTTGATCAAGACAGTGTTGTGTTAGCTTCTGAGGGAAGCATTCTGCTTGCTTTGTTGTCTTTGTGTTCTCCAGTACTTAGAACATGCTTATTAATATTGAAGGAAGTAAAAAGAAGGACAGAAGAAAGGAGGAATGTAGAAAGGGAAGAAGGGAGAAAAAAGCAAGAAGGGAGGTGGGAAAGAAAGATATGGTAGGAGAAAGAGAAAGAAAAGCATAGGATAGACGGGTTGGAAAGATTAGTGTCAAAGAAATGAAACCCTTAATATTCTAGGAAAATAAAGTAAATGGAGCTATGAAGTAAGAATTGAAGTGGGAAGAGAAGTACTTAAAAATTTTTCTTTTTTCTTTTTTTTTTAAATAGAATTTGCAAAACTCGAAAACTGATTATGACGTGATGGTAGAGAAAGTAGAAGGGTTACAAGTTATAAAGTTGTTTTTAAAAATATGATAGAGCCGGGCGCGGTGGCGCACGCCTGTAATCCCAGCACTTTGGGAGGCTGAGTCAGGAGGATCGCGAGTTCAAAGCCACCTCAGCAATGGCGAGGCACTTAGCAACTCAGTGAGACCCTGTCTCTAATAAAATACAAAAAAAGGGCTGGGGATGTGGCCCAGTGGCCCAGTGCCGCTGAGTTCAATCCCTGGTACCAAAAAAAAAAAAAAAAAAGAAAAGAAAACAAAAATATGATAGAGAGAATGAGTGTGTCAGAAAGAGATAACAAAGGAAAATTAAAGAACAAGGGGCAATGAGTACAACTTTTAGCACCTATGTGTTTGAGGGACTTAAGAGAAGAAATAAAACAACAGAGATCAGGGTTGCTGATATAGATTTGAAAATCACATCGGTTGAATTGTCAGGTGGATTAATGAGAGCAGATGAGATTTCCAAGAGCACGGTGACACCAACCAGGCATGGAGGAGCCTCTACAATGAAAGGTGATGGGAAAGAGGAGAAGCCTATGATGAAAATTCAAAGAGTAAAATAAAATTACAAGAGCAGAGGATCAGGGCAACCAAAAGGAAAACCTGTTAGGAGAAGATAATGAGGTGCAGCAAATGCTATTCAGAGGGCTCAGAATATCTGGAGACTGAGATATAAATCACTCTCCAGGGAAGTCTGGCCATGAAGAGATGCAAAGAAAGTTGGGTGTGTTCCCATGAATGAGATCAATGTGTTTAAATTCTGTGAAATTCTTAAAAAAAAAAAAAAAGAAATTACAGCACTTTTTAAAGTAAAATAAAAGTAAAGAGAGTAATCCCAACTAGAAACTCCACTTCTCAATATCATCTCAGTCTAGAGATGTGGAGACCACATTCCAATGGCCAAGAACAAGGTCAAGTTCAGTGGTTCTGCATTTCCTGTTACTCTCCATCATTTACTCCACTTTTAAAATCTGATGTACTAAAAGTGGACAACTGGACTGAATTATTAAATCTGTATTTGTGTGGGCTGAAATACGGAGCAGATAAATGTATCTTTCAGGTAGAAACAAGCAAAGTTCATAGTTGGTAGGAGAAACAATAAGAGGTACCCTGGCAGTGGCATGCCAGAAAGAGTCTAAGCAGTCTGGAAGGACTTTGGAACATAAATAGAAATGGAGACACAGCCGGGCGTGGTGGCGCACGCCTGTAATCCCAGCACTTTGGGAAGCTGAGGCAGGAGGATCGCGAGTTCAAAGCCAGCCTCAGCAATGCGAGGAACTTAGCAACTTAGTGAGACCCTGTCTCTAAAAAAAATACAAAAAAGAGGGCTGGGGGTGTGGCCCAGTGGTGGAGTGCCCCTGAGTTCAATCCCTGGTACCACACACACACACACACAAAAAAATGGAGACACTTAAAAAAATCACTGGAAAGTTTATTCCTAGAGTTGCCCATTCTTTATATCACACTTCCTAAGAACGGTTTCAAAACATACATGTATTTGGAAAAAGAGTTCAAAATTTTCTTCTATTCCTCCTGTCTCAGTGGTGATGATGTCCTTGGCCTTAGCTTTACTAAAAATGGAAACAGAATAGTTTCTGAGGAATTCCAGCAAGCATTTTTGGTCATATTTTTCAGACTTCATTCAATAGAGTATTGAAGTTATTGATAGAATCTCAGAAATAGCACTCTCCTCAGTTACATTGTTACGTGGGAATGGTTGCTAATTGGTTTGGGCAAAATGTATTTCCCCATAAATAGGCCCAGCAAATATGTCCCTAGGGGGACAAATGAGAATGTACAACAGAAATAAGTGGAAAATGAAGGCACTCTATGTGAAGAGTCAGTCAGAAATAGGATAAGCATTAGATGGTGTTGATATGGTCATTGGGTGATGTCAAAGAGCCACACCAAATACTTATCTTGACATCCTTGGAATTATGTTCTGGCCTCCTTCTTTAGTTTGACCAAATATACTGTGCTTCTGTTTTTTCCTTTTTTAATCTATTGATTAAGCAATTTGAATCTGGCAATTTTGGCAACAAAATCAATTTTGCTACTTTTATCAGCAGCCACACCACTGGACCTTTACCCATTATCCAGAAGGGACTGTCCCTTACCATAATTACTAACTCCTGCCATGTTCTTCTGTTTACTGATTATTCAAAGGAAATGAATTTTTAGAAAGCCAGAGAGCTCAGGCATAGTACTTATCACTACTCTCAAACATTATAATATTTGTTCATTTAATGCATAACCCATTTAATGAAAATGCCATTAGCACACAAGCAAGAGGTGAGGGAAATGAAAGCGATCATTTTAGACTTTGTTTCCCTATGAGTTTGCCTTCTGCAAATGCATGTTAATCACAGAATCAAAATAAACACACTTAATTGAACAGTATTCGGATCAATAAAATCATTGAGTACCACTGGTGCTCACTTGAGGTAAACAAGTGATTTAATAGTCTCCACTTCCTTCAGGCCTCTTTGGTGTGGCCATCAATAGTGTATTCTTAAATCCGAACTGGCAGTGACCAAAAGGCCCTCATCAAGCAACCCAGCTTGACCTCCGGAGGTGTATTATTGCCTGATGTCTTACAAGCCACTTCTTATTTCCATTCTGTGTGTCCTTTAACTCTTGTTACATAATGTGAAGCTCAGTGCATGAACACCTGCGCGCACACACACCTTTTATAAAAGAGGTATCTCATTAAAGGTTAGGGTAAGAATTGTCCTTTTCAAACTTTTACTATAGTTCAATTTACATCATTTACTGCTTGCATTTGCAGAGTAGCAGGATAGGGAAATGGGGCGATATAGAGCCGAGTGGAAGTTGAAAGCATGTAGGAGTATAGAATTTGCCACTAAGCAGCCACAGATTTCAGGTCTTCGGACAGTCTTGCAGAAGAGGCCATGGTTATGTCCCTTGGGAGATTCTATCATCCTCTGAACTTCTGAATAGAGAAACTAAGTGAACATTGCATGAAACTATATTGAACCTCTGTATCATGCTATACAAAATGCACCAAACACATGCCAGGTAGACTTGTGACTTGTCGCCAGTCTGCTCTGCCCTTGGTTTTCACTAAGCAGTTGCACTTTTCAGAAACATGACTACCACCCATGGCAACTATTTTAAGTATATTTTGGGGACAGGTGAATTTCAGTGGTGATCAACTGAATTAATTCATAGTTTCATAAGGAAAGCTTAAAAATTCACAACTATAGTCTAAATGAAATCTGATGAGGGAATTTAAGTCACAATTTATTTTAACTATTTAACTAGAACATTTTACTAAGTAGAGCTGAGTGAGAGATATTCTTCTTTTCTTTTAAAGGAAATTGTGGCTATCCTTAGGAAAAAGTTTTTGGCTAGTAGTTGTCACATTGTCAACATTGCTGTATGCAAATATCTTTGGTAATGATTAGCTGTATTAAGAAACTGGTTAATCTACAGACTCTTTGTATTTTAGTGTCTTCTAAAGGCCAAATCTATGATTATGAACGCAATTCTGGAATGCTAGATAGACAATTCAGTCCTATAGTTTATATTCGTCAAATTCCATTACTATTTGTTAGAAGAAAGACTCGGTCTTAAAAAAAAAAAAAAATGTGGTGGCTGATTATAGCTGACCTGCTTTATTGTTTTAGGAATGTAGATGTGAGTACCTCTGCCCTTCATGGGCTTTTCTGGCCATACCTTGATAATGACAATGAAAGCAAGTTATGCTATTACTTGCTGCAAGAATTTCTTTGCTGCAGGCAAACATCAACTAAATGTGTATGATTAGCCCTAATGATTTGTGTGCTTCTTGAGGCTCCTCTGGAGTGAATAAGATACTCTATATGTCCTGTGCTTTCCTAAAGAGTCTTTAAAATGAAGTTGTTCTAGCTCCATTCTGGATTTATGTTTTTGGAAGATATTCTCCTCCTGAGCATTGCTGTCTCTCCTCCATAGTGCTGCCATAATGACTGTTATGGCTTGGATCTGAGGTGTCCCCAAAAGCTCACATTTGAGACAATGCAAGAAGGTTTGGAGGAGAAATAATTGGGTTATAGCCTTAACCTAATCAGTGAATTGATTCCCTGATGGGATTAACTGAGTGGTCAACTGGAGTCAGGTGGGGTGTGGCTGGAGGAAGTGGTTCATTTGGGGTGTGGCTATGGGGTATGTGTTTTGTATCTGGCGCGTGGAGTCTCTCTGCTTCCCTATCATCATGTGAGCTGTTTCCCTCTGCCACACTCTTCTGCCTCACCTCCAGTCCCTAGGAATGAAGCCTTCTGTCTATGGATTGAGACCTCTAAAACTGTGAGCCTCTAAATAAACTTTTCCTCCTTTATGGTTGCTCTGGTTGGATCTTTTAGTCGAAGCAGTGAAAAAGCTGACTAAAACAACCACATAAACCTTGAGCCTTGGAATTCCTACCCAGGCTGTTCTTTCAATCTGAAAAGGTCTTCCATCTTCCTCTAAGAAACATTTAGCCTTCCTCTAAAGTTCAGTTTGAAAGTCAGCTCTGCTGGGGCACAAATCTGCTGTCGTACCCATGATGCTTAGACATTGATGGGGATTCTCTGTGCCCCTTGCTCCTTGAAACCCTTGATTTCAAGGAGAGGGGGAGATGGACATTGGTTGAAAGGCTACTTTCCTCCCTGCTCATAACAAAGCCCATACTTTGCAAAGGTATGTGAAAATCTAGGTGAAAGGAATTCTTCTTTGCATAGGTATAATTTTTGTTTTCCTTTCTTGATGACTGATTTAAAAAACAGACAATAAATAAATAAATAAATAAATAAATAAATAAATAAATAACAGACTTCTACTGAATAGTGGCATTTTATAGAATAGGTCTTTGACTCTTTTGGTGGTTATTGTTTTCTTTTGTAAGACCCTAAAATAAAAGAGATGATCAAAAGGTCAACAAATTGTTTTCTATATAGGAACACATTTTCATCTTAATTTTTTCCCTAAAGATGGTGATTTCAGAGTGTATTTTTGGAATCTGTAACAAAGTCAAAATTAGAGACAATTAGCATATTTGATACAAAAGTCTTAATATATACTTAATATATAGGAGAAAACAATTTTGATGAAAGATATAGTATATGAACAATACAAAGTTTTCTTGATTAAAGTAATTTTTTGAGCTTTCGGATAATATCATTATTATAAAATAGCACTCAATTAAATATGCAGTATATAAGGGAAATTTTTTTAAATAAAGGGAAGTTTATATTATTTATTGGCCTGGTCTGAGAGTTAAGGTGGGTGGATCCCTTGTGAGTAGGAATCTTTGACCATAGGCCAAGTACAGCTTTGCTAGTGTACACCATTACGTTTATTTCTTTAGTTTTGAAGGTGGTTTCTGGTAACATAAATTTGTAGGGTATTTGTTCTCAAAGAACTTTCAATCTGGCTACAATTCAAGTAGTGTTATTTTGTTTGATGTATAAATCATTTTAAAAATGTATAAATCATTTTAAAAATCTTATTTTTTTTTTACTTGTATGATTAAAATTTTAAGCAGAGAATTAAATCAGGATATACCCTTGATCATCATTTTCAAAACTTCATTCTTTTGAACTACAAATTTTCATTTACTTTCACTTAAAAATATAAATAAGTAAACTCAAGGTTATTATTCTATTTTGAATAAGACATTCTTGGTATCCTTCTATCCAAACTATGTAAAACAAATAGTAGTTTAAAAGTTATTTTCAGAGGTGTCTAGAAATAACAGTTTCTAGTCATAGACCAGAAAATGAAAGGTTCTTTACATGTGATAACATAAAGTTTAAAAGCAAAACTAAGACTAAAAAAATATTTAGGGAACTGAAGTGGAATCTTGTGTAAAAGAAGCAACAGCTTCATCTTGTTGCAGCCATTTCATCCCCACTGATGATTCCTCTGCCTGGGTGCCATCTTACCAGTGCACACAAGCTTGACCAATGTACTCTTCCAATTAACCAATATGGTGCTGTGTTTGCATAGCCATGTTGGTTTTACCTAATTATGACATGTTAAGGGAAAAAGCCTTTTATTTTTATGTTTTCTTTTTTTAAAAAAAAGTCTTATAAAACCTCTCACATGCTCTAAAATTCTTTCTGTGGAGTTCCTATTTTTCTGAAATTCTATCATTCAAAGACAAATGATTACACCAGATTGATGGTAACTTCTGAAACCAAGACTAGCAGGATTTTCACCATCTGATAAATCCAAGTATTTGGTTCTCAAGAGATATTTGCATGAAGAATACATAGTTGTAAACATCACAAAGAGAAACAAAGCATTCTATACTAAACCTAAATTTCTTGATTGAGAAAATAATCTGTATATAGTCTTTTGATTTCCAAATACATACCATGCATCTCTGTCTTGGTTCTACTGTGTTTTTGCAGTTATCATGGTGCCTAACACAGTAGTTGGCACTGTCAAAATGAATGAATAAAATTTCCTGTTTCCACATCAGCCTTCCATCATTTTACAATATCACTTTCACTCAAGTTTCTATCATGAGTTTGTTGTAATTTAAAAATATTTTAATAATCTTATTTACTCATATGGTATTAGTAGTCATTCCATATGTCAATTAAATCCTGTTATATTACCTAATCTCCCTCTTTGATTCTAGATCTCACTTTTCTGTGGATATCCATGAGGTTCTCCTACCTATATGACTACATGGTGTTAGACCTGTAAATCTAGAATAATGCTGTACCTTTTAGCTCCTTCATGGATCAATCACCTACTCTTACTGACTTTTATTTATTTAGCAGAGCATCTACTGTGTTTCATTTTTTCACCATCCAACCAACTGCCAAAGTTTATAGTCTCTCAGCTTTCCTTAATTACATCTTTTCTTTTTAAATTTTTCATTTTATCATTTCAAACTTAGATCACTGTAAGAACACAAGCCAGTCTTTTCACTTACTATCCCCCTTTTCTCCTGTCTACTTTATATAATGCTATTATGTTGAAAGTCTTCATGTACTGTTGCTTTCATAAAATAAGCATTTTTGTTTAGAAATCCTGGTGCTCTCCTATTTCAACTTATATAAAAATTAATTTATGTGAGTTGAAATTTGTTCTAGTCATCTTTTTTTTTTTTTTTTTTTTTTCCCTGCTGTGACCAAAATACCTGACAAGAACAATTAGAGGAGGAAAAGTTGACTTGGGGGCTCATGAATTCAGAAGTCTCAGTCCAGAGGGGGTAGATTCCATCCCAAGGGGCCAGAGGTAAGGCAGGGCAATGGGGGAAGAATGCCACTGAAGAAAGTGACTCAGAACTTGGAACCAGGAAGGAGAGAGAGAGAGAGAGAGAGAGACAGAGAGACAGAGAGACACAGAGACAGAGACAGACAGACAGATACACTCCCCTCACCATGGATAAAATATAGACCCCAAAGGCATGCCCCCCAATGACCTACCTCCTCCACCTCCTCCAGACATGTCCCGCCTGCCTACAGTGTTTCCCAGTTAATCCCCATCAGGCAACTAATCCACTGATTAGGTTAAGGCTCTCTTAACTCATCATTTTACCTCTAAATTTTCTTGCATTCTCTCACATATAGGCATTTGAGAGACACCTCATATCTAAACTATAACTTAATTATTTAATACTAAAATAATGATACCTCACATCTGTATGGTGATTTAAGATGACAAATTGTTTCTTCTCTTATAATCCAGGTGGCACAAGAAAAAAAAAAAACTGAAATCAGTATTAAAGGAAAATTTTGTCTGGGATGAGCTGCTAAGTTCAAGAGATAAAGCTCTTTTAAAACAGTGATGCTAGCCAGGCACGGTGGCGCACGCCTGTAATCCCAGCACTTGGGAGGCTGAGGCAGGAGGATCGTGAGTTCAAAGCCAGCCTCAGCCGTGGTGAGGCACTTAGCAACTCAGTGAGACCCTGTCTCTAATAAAAATACAAAAAAAGGGCTGGGGATGTGGCCCAGTGGTCGAGTGCCCCTGAGTTCAATCCCTGGTACAAAAAAAAAAAAAAAAAAAAAAAAAAAAAACAGTGATGCTGGGCTGGGATTGTGGCTCAGCAGTAGAGTGCTCTCCTAGCACATACATGGCCTGGGTTCGATCCTCAGCACCACGTAAAAATAAATGCATTATGTACAAATAAAGTAAATAAATAAATGTTTTAAAAAAAACAGTGATGCTGCATGTATTTAATTAAATTATGGAGCATAATGTTTCATGATGATTTAGTTCAGGTTTTCTGCCATATTTTTGTGATATGCCATTTTCTGCTACTTAAAATTTTCTCCAATTTTTAATGTAAATATTTCATAAAATAGTACTTTGAGGCCTTTTGTTCCATCTCTCTGACAATGAGTTGACCTTTAATTTGACCTTTAATATGACGTGTCTTGCCTAGGTGACTTTCTTTCAATTTCTAGATGAGTAATGTCATTCCGTGTGGGACCAAGTAACTTATACAAGATCAAAAGTTGTTAAGTTTCCTTGGAAGAATGACAGCCTCCATTAACTTAGGGTCATATTCTGAACAAGATGCTCAGAACTTTAGGTGACATTCAACATTAAGAACTTTAAGTGCCTTGATTAGCTACCTACTCTTTTTTTTTTAATTTTTTAATTATTTATTTACTTATTCATCATGCACAAGTATAGTATCTTTTTACATACAACTGCTTGTATACAAAGTATATAAGTACCATTCAGATCTTCAATCATGCATTTAGGATAATGATATCCATCTCATTCTTGATAAGAGAGAGAATGGAAAGCCATGATTCTACTTGAACTGGATAGTACTTCCTGGACCAGTCATTTTTGTAACCTTAACTCAAAGAACCAAGAACAGAGAGAAACTGACTTAGAATTTTTACAACACCGGTAATATAAGTAAATGAGTGAAAAACATAATGACAAAAAATTATTTTCTATTTTTACTCAGTATGTGTTGTTTATATCTTATTATGAATGTTCACATATAAAACAAGGATTTATGTAGCTTAGTTAATTACTAATTCATTATAGACAAAATAATGAAAGATATCTGGAAGATTTTCATGTTTTGGTAGACTGTTTAATTATATTGAAAAAGGTTGATTGTACTATGAAACTACATATTTCTCCTCAACTGAGTCAGTAGCAAATGCATTCCATTTCTAAGCTATGTTATATATCTGGAAGCTTGATAATTACAGTTCATATTTTCTTACCAAACTGATAATGTGTTATTAATTCAGATTTTTAAAAAATAACCTTCTAAATCCCTGTGTTTTGTCCTAGGTTTAAAATTCTATGAGAAACAGACCACACATTCTTCTGCTCTCAGGCTGTGTCGTTTTCAGAGATGCTAACCTGTTAGTGATTAACCAAGATTAGGGTCTTGGATGCTTGTGGTTATCAGAAAACTTTCCCTGAGGATGTCTCCAGTCCAAGGAGAATTTATGCATTTATGTCTAGAAAAGATGCTTTAAAATCATACTGACTTTATAGGAAGCCTTGCGTTTGCTTTGTGAATGCTTGCTGCTGCTGTTGTGTGTTGATCAGAGTGAACAATTTCACACCAAAGGTACATAGTCTGAACTTAATATTGATATGCCATTCTCTTCAATCTAAATGGGGTAAGAGGTGAAACTTAGGATATTTACAGAAAAAGAAGTCAAATTGTATCTTCCAAATAACCATGCAAAGAAGCAGAATTGTGTATTTTTCGAAGGTATCATTGACATAGATGAAAGAAATCCAGCTGCTGGCCAGGTTCACTCTTTTGTCTGTATCCAAACTGCATCCTTGAAATGTGTTCTATTTTGTTATTTACTAGTCTATTACTCAACTACATTGTAAATTCTGGGAAAATATTTTATCTTATTTCAGCATTTCCCATAGTTCTCAGCAAACCTTTATTGAATATAAAAATTAGTAAGTGAAAAAAATTCAGTTGCAGAACTAGGGCTCAATCCCAGACATGAATCTAGATGTATTTTTTTTTTTTCTTTCTCTTTTACTTTAAGGACTCATCTAAGCATTTCTAAGCTTTACTTAAAAATAAATGACAAAAATAACAAAATAATATTTAACTTCTCAAGAGAATGAATTGCTTGCTTTTTAAAAGAAACTTTATATCTATATTTTTTTACAATATAGAAGCTGATAAGGGCAGAGCTATAACAAACAAGAAAGAGGTAAACAGCTTGTATTGATTAGTAGGAAAATATGCCTGTCTTCCCCCAAAGCACCCATTTTTTTTAATAAGGAAGCTTAAATATGGAATTTCTTGTTTCCTCTATGAAATGCCTCATGGAGGCCCTTGGAATTCACAGAAAATTGGTACCTTTGACTTGCATGGGCTGGAAGCCATGTGTTTTGCTATCTCTCTGTTCACTACCTTGTTAAATCTTTCTGGCCATCACTGACTGCTGAGAGCATATCTCAGATTCACTAATGTCTATGTTAATATTAAAACAAAAACAAAAAAAACCCACACTTATCTATTTGTTTATATTCCCTTGAAAATAAGATTTGAGCCAAACCTTGAATGGAAATTTAAGATTTAAGTGCCTGGGAAGAACAAGAGTCAGATGTAGCCTGCATGCTCACTTTTGAGTTTCAGTTTACACAGTACACTTCAATGCAGTCACTCAGAATCCGTCTTGACACAGTGTTCTTGGCAATAATTACCGATTCATCAGAAGGGTCAGGCAAATTAAAATCTATTTGCCATCCTTATGTCAGTCACTGGCATGAGTTAAGGTAAACCATAACAATGCTGTTTGCTTTTTATATCCCTTTTAGCAGAATTTTTAAGATTAATGATGAGAGGAACATGGGGAAGAAGGTGAGATAAAGGGTAATTTGCTCTTTTGTAGGTAGACACTTTAGCCAGAAGCTAATGTTTTTGTTTCTTTTTAGTAGAATATTGTTTTCTATATGTTTCAGTCTGGTTAAGGTATGGACTTAGAAGATAAGATTAGTCAGGGTTCTCTAGAGGAACAGAATCAACAGGAAGTATGATTATAAAAAGGGGATTTATTAGATTGGCTTACATAACCAGAAGCTCAATAGTCCACAATGGCTGTCTGCAGGCTGGAGAGCTGGAGGAACCAGTAGCTATGTAGTCCATCTTTAGATGCATACTTCAGGCAACCATACAAACTATTAGTACCTTTTTTAATACTCAGAGCTATTACATTAAATCTAGAATCTCTGCTAAACGGACCAATACCAATAAATTCAGCCCAATCTAAGTTTATGCTTCTACCATTATATCCCACACCCTTAACATTCATTCCCACACATGTTGCCAAGACCTTTGCTTTTATGAATTAGAAAACTCAAGAAGTTCCTTTGGAGTATATCTTACCTCTTTGTGGGTCACACTTTGTATCTCACCTCTACAGGCCTGCTTTGGTTTGGATCTAGTTATAGGCCTGGATGCAAAAGTGGGTGGTGAGAGTGGGTCCTGAGGACTATCAATATTTTCATGCTAAGCAACTGAATCATGGAAGGTTGGTACCATTCCATAGGCAAAGCAGAATTAGTTCCCTCCAGGGAGGGTGGAGAAGCCAATGCCACAGAGTCATGACTAAGGATGGGGACTCAACAACATCTGGGAAAACAAACTTATTGGAATATGAGAGTTCAATGTCTCTAGCCCCTTTCAGGCTCCTCCCAGTATGTCACCATCCCAATTTGCAGGATCCCATTATTTTCCAAGTAGTGCCCTCACTTTAACTGCAGACACTTTTCATGGCTGGGAGTTAAACTTACATCTCTTTCATTATTATTATTATTGTTGTTGTTGTTGTTATTATTATTATTATTATTATTGTAGTTGTAGATGGACAGCATGCCTTTATTTTATTTGTTTATTTTTATGTGGTGCCAAGGATTGAACCCAGTCCTCACATATGCTAGGCAAGTGCTCTACCACTGAGCCCCACCAACCTTAAACTTAGATCTTAATTCAACAAATTGCAGGATGAAGTTTTGTGTTTGGTTTTCAGCAACCTCAGCCCTATGACAACAGGAGAGAAGATTATCCTTCAGGATACACTTAAGAGCTTTCAGATCAGTTATGTGTGTCTGTAGCTGAGAAACTGAATTTCTGAATTTACCATTCTCCTTTTGTTGCTATGTCCAGTGAAGCCAGAAGCAACCAACCAACATCATCATATTTCTTAGTTTTCCAGAACTGTTCAAAAGTATCATGTATAGAGTCACTAAACTCCTTTTTTTTTTTTTAACAAAATGATGAATTAGGAGCATCAAAAGCATTTATTCTATGAATCTTTAAAAACAGTTCACACCATGGATTATTAGTGCCATTCATAATAATAGTAGGAGAGACTTTAGTAACTTTAGGCCTAACCAAGTTAGACAGCCAACTCCAGTAACCACAAAACCAACTTAGGAAATTCATCCTTACAATTCTGTTTCTTCAGAGCCACTCTCATACCAATTTTTGTTTTAGTCAGCTTTTTTGCTGCTGTGACTAAAAGATCTAACCAGAACAATTGTAGAAAAGGAAAAGTTTATTTGAGGGCTCAGGGTTTCACAGGTCTTAGTCCAACTCTGGCTGCATTCCTCAGGGCTCGAGGTGAGGCAGAACATCATGGTGGAAGATTATGGCAGAGGGAAGCAGCTCACATGATGATCAGAAAGCAGAGAGAGGTCTCCACTTGCCCGATGCAAATATATACCCCAAAGTCACACCCAATTCCCACAACCTACAGCCACAGCCTACCACTTCAGTTACCATTCAGTTAATCTGTATCAGGGTATTAATTCACTGATTGGGTTAAGACTCTTACAACCAGCCGGGCGTGGTGGCGCACGCCTGTAATCCTAGCACTTGGGAGGCTGAGGCAGGAGGATCGCGAGTTCAAAGCCAGCCTCAGCAATGGCGAGGCACTTAGCAACTCAGTGAGACCCTGTCTCTAATAACATACAAAAAAGGGCTGGGGATGTGGCCCAGTGGTCGAGTGCCCCTGAGTTCAATCCCCGGTACCAAAAAAAAAAAAAAAAAAAAAAAAAAAGACTTTTACAACCTAATAAACTCTCCTCTGAACCTTCTTGCATTGCCTCGCATGTGAGCTTTGGGGGATACCTCACATCCAAACCATAACAATACCCAATTTGCTTTTTGCCCCAAAGATACTCTTCTAACTGTGATGATCAGTATCATAATTAGGTTTACCAAGACTGGTTGTACTAGGGATGAGTATGCTAAGGTGGTCCTGAATGGCATGTGGGGAGATCACTCTTGTACTGAGAGCAGATCATTATTGCTGTTGAGAAACCTAGCTCTCCAGGAAAGGATGCCAAAACTCATAACAGTCTCCCCACAATTCTATTATTGACATTGGAATTCAGCTTGTGAAAGTTCTGTGAAGTCTAAAGTTGGGGCAATGGTATTTATAATGGTCAATTATCCTCATGAAGACTAGAGAAAGGAGATATGTTTTATTTATTATGTATGTAATCATATCTAGTCTGTTGGTAAATTATGATTTTTTTAAAAATTTCACAATGACATAAAATAATGTAAAAAATCATATATAGCAGTACGTATGTTTATGTGCATGTGTATATATATGTATATATATATACACCTACTGCTTTTTATCTATGTACACATAAATATATGTGAGATATGAATGTATGTATATTATCTTTTGCTATTTGAGAATATGTAGTTTCATAGAATTTTTGTAGTAACTAGAATTCTACTAAATTGTAGCTGCAAATCTTAGGCAGTGTAATCTAAAAATTAAAGTCACTATAGTAATACACATACATAATTATTTCTACATGCCTTTAGTTGACTGCTCTATTTCTCCACTTAGGTTTGTAATAACCATTTGAAAGGTTTCTAGATTTGTTTGTTTTTTTTCATGTTATTGTGCAACATGTGTGCAAAAGTGCATGTAAGTGTATATGTGTACACATACACATTATTTACAGAATTAGGGTTGCAAATAGCATCTATAACTTCCATGAAAATGAACACTGATTTTTTTTCTGCATTGATTTTATAAACTACCCACATATCTCCAAACCAACAGCACAGAATAACTATTCCAGGCCCTTGCTAGAATTAAGTTGGAGCACTAGTTTTTGCTATTGTTTATCTGACACTTTCAGAAGTATGCCATTAAAATTTACACCTTGGTATTATACCCTCTACCTGTTTAAATGATTGGCACAAGACATAAAGTTTCATTAAGTCTGGTTGTGCTAGGGATAAGTATACTAAGGTGCTCTGTTCTCACCCTCATGCGGAGAACAGATCATTATTGCTATTTAAAAAAAACAAATAAACAAAAAAAACCTAGCTCTCCAGGGAAGAATGCCCCAAATCATAACAGTCTCCCTGCAATTCTATTATGGCATCACCTAGTTTATTTGCTTCAGTGGTGTTACTGGGCATATATCCAATTAGAAAAGTCTGTGTCTCTTGCCTCCATTAGTAACTAAATTATTTTATAAATATTTACATCATATAAGTAATCCTTGCTGCAAAAATAACAGAAGATTTTTTTAAATGAATTTTAAACAGTATAATTTCAAAATGTGCTTCTTTTTCTCTTTCTTAGCCCTTCATTTCTCTCTACCTCTACTTCTCCTCTCCTTTTTTTTTTCTTCTTCTTCTTTGATCTTTCTTTGTTTCCTGTCCCTCATTATGTCTCTGGAACCTTTCGGTTCTCTGTCACTGTTACTCTGTTTTTTTCCTATGACTTTTTTTTAACATATTAAAATATTTCTTCTAAAAGTTGTTAATTAAGGCATTAGAAACTGATGTGGTTTTGATTCTTGATTCTGCTCCTTGTATCTTGGAAAAATTGTTTAACCTGCCCAAGACAACAATTTTGCAAATTGTGATTTTTGTGGTTGGTTTAAGAACTAACTGATAAAGAGTTTTATATAGTACTTGACCTCAAAGAAACACGGGCAGTTATTCATAGTAACATACATGTTCATTACATCACTTATATACCTTCCTGATAATTTTCTTTTAAAATATGTTTTTAATTAACACATAATAATTGTATGTATTTAAAAATATTTTTCAGTTTTTGATAGACCTTTGTTTTATTTATTTATATGTGGTGCTGAGAATTGAATCCAGTGCCTCTCACATGCCAGGAAAGTGTGCTACCACTGAGCCTTAGCCCCAGCCCAATTGTATGTATTTTTGATGTTTCAATGCATATGTACATTGTACAATGTCCAAATCAAGATGAGCATATCTTTCTCTTCAAATGCTTATCATCTTTGTTTTTACAATATACAATTTTTTTAGCTTTTTAAAAAATATACAGTATATATCACTATCTATATTAACCCTATGTGCAATAGAACACTCATGATTATTTTCTCATCATAAATTTTTAGGAAGACACTTGTTTGTTTGTATGGCATGGAATTTTAAGTACATTGACAAGATGCCTTCTGGATAGGTTGGATTAGTTTACATTACATCATTGATGCTGGAGAATGTCCATACACTGGCCAAATTAATCTACTAAACATTTCCTAATAATAAACTAAGAAACTTATTCTTTTTAGTTTGTAGTTCTTTGATTAATAGTAAGGTCAAATTTACTTTGTATTCTTTAATAAATTGCATGTTCATATACTTTGCACATTTTTTCATTGAAGTGTTTGTCTTTTTATTGAAGCATTAGAACTCTTTATATATTAAGAATACTAGCCTTTTGTTATGTATGATATAAATATTTTGCCCATTTTGTAATACAATTTTGCTGGTATTTTTGATGTAGGGATGTTTTAAGAGTTGTGTACACACATCATCAGACTTTTATGATTTCTAACTTTGGAGCACTAAGTGGTAGGCAATATTTTTCTTTTATTGAGAAACATTTCTTTCTTCTTTCTGAGTATTCAGTTGACTCTTCATTAACATAGGCTTATGTAGCGGAGAAGGAATCCATAGATAATATAAAAATTTGGCCAAATATCATTACACTCAATGTATGTTATAAAATGAGCAACTTTAGTTATTACACATTAAGCCTGATACTTGTAAATTTATTTTGCATTTCACAGTTGCAGTCTGAAAGTCTGAACATTCTGTTAAGTAAAACAGAACATTATAGAATTGCTTGATGAAAACTTGTCAAAAGATGACTTTGTGTTAAATGATCTATCCTTTTATTATTAATTGTATTTTTTCTTAGTTATCACCATAGATCCTTTACGACTTTTTTGAGCAAGTGTCATTGGTTGCTTATAGATGGTCTAGATCCTAGAGAGTCCACATGGTCAAGCTCAGCATTGTTTTAATGATCTCAAGTTTTATGAACCAGTGATGTGAGAGAGGTCATTTTCTTTCCTTGTGACTTTGACCATACATTTCTTAGCTAATGATGTTGCCATCAACTTGATTCGTAAGAGTTTCATGCCACTCTGGATTCAGTAATTCCTAAGAAGATGTATAAGTCAAGTATTTCCAAAGACATCACCAAAGAAAATTTTACTTTTTTGGTGACAGTTCCTTTGGGTGTAATTGTCTCAGTGCTCATTGATGTCATTGTCTTTTCAAACCAATCCTGTCATACCACTTTTATCTTTCACTGTTTGAGTTGGCATGATGTACCGTTGATGATCCAAGAGCAATTGATCATTTCTCTTCCCCACTCTAATCATAAAGTTTTATTTCAGATGGTATTATAATTTGCTTAGGATCTCTTCTCTCCCCCAAATATTGAATAATTTTATTTCCAAAAAAATGTAAAGCATTATCGTGTCTGTCAACCCTTATTGTCTTTACTAGATTACATGTCTGATCTCAGAAGTAAGAAATAGAAGGGTTGTATTGGGGTGGAAATGCGTAGGTGGGGAGAGTTCCAAACATTGAATCCAAGCAACAATGCAACTTTTGTTGGTATTTTATGAAATTAAATGTTAAAATTTTAATGAAATTAACATTAGCTGCCATATAATGTATACATATTTCTAATTTAAATTCATTTTAATTTTATGCATGTGTACACCATCTATTACCACTTTTTCAAATAGTAAAATTGCTAACCTTTTAAACTACGTCCTCTGTGCTGTCACCACTGTCTCCCTACTTAACCATACCAAGATTTGAGTATATGTTCTATGAATGTCTCTCTTTTTCCTTTGATTTCCAAGAAGTTCAGAACCTAATTTACCGTTCAACTCTCACAACTGTAGGTCCTTATTACATCCATATTTGTGATCTTTTTTTCTGTCTCATTCCACAAATGTGTTTTCTTGAATTCTTTGTGAAAAAGCAGAGTATAAATTACTATATTAGAAATAAGTTATTATGTCTATTATGTACCCCCAAATTAATATCATATTTTTCTCTGCATTTACTTAATTGACCACAGCTTGGCTTATTTTTCCAATAATGGTGAAGGAATTTACCATGATAAATCCATATTTAATCAATACACATTATGGCCAACTCTTAATTCAGGAACTTGAATAGCTGTCAAGTAGGAATTTCCAGGCAGTAATTTATTTATGCTGTAAACCTTATTAAATGACACCACACACAAGAGACACCAGGCCAGGCACCCATGATACAATGTACACAATCACTTCTGTTGTCATGGGTTCATGGTCTGCAGCAGAAGACAGACAAGAAACAATTGTAGTATAGTGTAGCACCTGTATAAGAGGGGTATGTGGTGGGGACATCAGAGAGTGGAATTTGTAAATGTGCAGAAGTAGTACACTGGAAGTGATGAGGGACTTTGACTAGTTCACTGAGGCTGGTAATTCTTTTGATAGCAAAGTCTCTGAAGATGACTTCAGCATGAAAGACTTATATCCCCAGACAGGGTTTTGTTCTAGGTGCAATTGGGCAATCACTGGAGACTTCTAAGGAGAGGTGGAAAGTGATATTGCCCAATTTGAGGGCTGTTTGGCTTGCTCAAGGGCATGAAATGTTTGTACCCAGGTCAGTCCCATTCTAAACCCATGGCCTCTCATACCCAACACTTCGTCCTTGTTGGTTGATGGATGAGGAAGGATCTTCAGAAAGGGAAGTTTTTTCCCCAGATCATACAGGTTACCTAGCAGAGCTTGGCTGAGAACACAGGATCTTCTGAATCACTGGAAAAACATCATACCTGTTTCACTACTCAGAAACAGGGTATGAGAAGCCTAACAGAAGGGAGATTAAAGATGAAGGTCAGGGATAGAACACTGGAATGTTTCCTCTAAATGAAGGAAGTCTTTTTTCAGCAAGAGACCTCCACTTAAGGTAGCCCTAAGTCAGTGGCAGTGGACCAGTGACTTTCCTACTGGTTGTCCAAGAGAGAGATCATTTCATTATAGATTCTGACCCAAATGCTTCCGTTTATGAGATTTCTAAAATTATAATCAAGGGAAATAGTATGTGTGGGGGTCATCATTCATTTAAAACAAATATATTGAGCTGCTATTATGTTTTAGAAACTGTCTGAAGTGCTGAGTGTACAAGGGAAGGAATACAGACCCTTCATTCATGGAACTCTGTTAGAAAAAACAGGCATGTAAATGAGTACATTCTAGCATGACATGGTGATTGGAGAAAACAGGTATGAAAAATGCTTTCTAGGCACCTGGAGAACAGAGAAGTTTGCTGAGCCTTCAGGTGGACTCAAATGAGTCCCCATTCGATCTTAGTCTTTTATTTTTCTAATCTTACTCTTGAAAGGTACTTAAGAACTTACCAAAGAGGATGAGGAAGATTTTCCAGAGAAACATGCAAAATACAAAAATGACTTATAAATTAAAAAGTCAAATGATATTTTATTGTCATAATTTCAAGTATATGGGCAGGCATGTCCCTCTGATTTATGACTGGATTTTTAGGCAAATGCCATCATAAAAGAGGTTTGTCATTCTGATGACTTCTGAGCTTGACACAATCTGGTGTCTTCTCCCTTTAGATAGCTGCTTTTCCTAAACTTGAAGCATTCAGGCTTATATGTGAAATATGTTGAGCAAATCCTTTGAGGATCAGATAGGAAAATCAGTTTTTCCGTGGTTCAAGGCTGATGTGTGACTTAAATATTTGCACAAAATAAAATTATTAAAAAAATAACTTTAAGAAAGTATCATTGCTATTTAGGTATCTACTATTATAAATAAAATGTCAAATTTTGGTGAAAAATGTAAAAGTCCCTGCTTAAACCTTAAACCATAAAAGTCATTATACTTTTTTGTTTGCTTGGTTTTGCACTTCAACCCATGACAGGTGTTATTTCTGTATTTTTAAAGCCAAATTTATCTGTTAGAAGAAGTGTTAATAATAATACATGACCTTATAAACTAAAATTGCAAAAAGAACTATTTCTGTATTTGCTACTATACTTGATTTACTCTTGGCCTTAATCACTTCTCATTTTGGGTCTTCTTTAGGTAGTTTATTAAATGAAATTCCTCCCAGGTGGGAAGAGCTGAATCTTAGCTTTTCACTTTCTTGGCATCAGTGGCATAGTGATCTGTGTTGTCATGCTAGTGAGGTCTTGGTGATGAACCATTAAATAAAATGATCTGCCCCTAGGCCAGAGAGTTGGTTGATTGCCAAACAGTAATCCTGTACAATTAACTATCAAAGATTTGAGCACTCCATTATTCTAGGAGATGGGACTGCAGCCATCTGGAAAAGCAGAAATGGTGATTGATCATCTGGTTAGCTTCTTGTTTGGAGACACATTCGAATAGTTAAACCTATTATTAGAACATTTAGACATTTCAACCTTTAGTCATCTCGAGTTCTAATTTCATTAATTTCCATTTCATTTACAGGATGCAAATAAAAAAGGACTCATTTAGTCTTTACTGAGGGTAGAAATGCATAAATTTATTGTATGTACCCTTAAATCCATTGTGGACTGAAGTGGGATATAAATAAATAGAACAAATATTTTCCATGAGAGAGTTTGAATATGTTATATTGTATCAAAATGATGCAAGTAATTGATTATTTTAAAGTATATTTGGCTCTAAGCTAATGTGAAGCTATTTTTAGTTTTTGAAATCATATATATGGTTATTTGATACCTTTAAAATATTCTTTTGGAGATTCAAGCAATCACCTAGTACACTAATAAAAAATTAAAAATCATATAATGTGTCTTAGGCAGTATTCCAGAACACATATTGAGCTCATTAGATAAGAACTAACGCTTTTTCATTTCGACTGTTTCTTATTGTTTTTTTCTCAGTTTCCTTTTTCTTTTTAATGTCTACAGATGTACCTAACACTCAGCACAATAAGTAGATATACATACATATCTCAGCATGTTGCCTAGGGCAATGCTATAGCACATGAATTATGCCTTTTGAATGGATACAAATTCATTTTTTGTTGTTTCTTAATTAATATTCCTTTATTACTGAGCATGTGCCATGTGATGAGGGTTGGCACTAGGGATACAATGTCAAAGAGGCAGATACCTATTTGACTTCATGGAGCTTGTAGTCTGAGAGATAAAAAACTTAAAATCAACTATTTGACTAAAATTATGATATGTGCTCTGAAAGAGATGTGCATGACACTGTGAAGCTGTGTAATGGAGGACTTTAATCCCCTAGTCCCAGCAGCTAGGGAAGGATTTCTTGAATCAGAAAGGAGCATGGGGAGTTGAAAGTTAGTCTGGCTCTCAGTAGGAGGCCTGGATTGATTTCCTAAGTTTTAACAGAGGAAGTATTGCCCCAAGGAAGTTTTGGAAATTTGTGGAGGAATTGTTGAAGCTGGCTGTGATAGGCTATTTCTAAAGGCACTTATTGGGTGGAGATCAGGTCCACCAGACAGTACAATGGGCAAGTCCAGCATGAGAAAGGAAAAGTTTTCCTGAATCCCAAATTCAGTAAATCCATCAGCATTTATATTAAGTGACTAAACCTATTTATGTTTCTTAGACCTCTATTCAAACTCTGTTTTATAGATCAAGGATTTTTTTTTAACCATGGTCTTGATATGTATTGAAATTTCCAGGATTGTAACTCTCAGGTTCATGAAGGAAGATGTTATTTATGTTTGGTTTGGTAGGTTACTAAGAGTTAATTATTGTTTTGGAAAATTCTAACAGACCTAAAAAGGCTTCTCATAAAATGTGAGTTGCTCATGCAACACAATTATAACTGTGTGCATTTATACTTGTGAATTTGCAAAGATGCAATATATGGGTGCAGATGTATGGCTCCTTCATTATATAATGTGGTCATGCCTCAACTTTTCCAATGTGAAACAAATACATATTTTTTGTTTTTTTTTTATTCTTTTTCTTCTAAGTTATGATTAGGTCATTAAACAGATTTGTTTAAATTCTGTATGTAGACAGGTAATGTTATCTTATTTCAATATAGTAAAGGACACACACAAAGAGAGCCTTGGATCTAATACATATGAAAACTACATTTTAAAAGATCATATATGTATATATATATGTATATTAAAATCAAAAGTGCTTTAATATTAAAGCTGAAACATTATTTGATTCTTTAATCTTGGGATGTTTCAGAGAGTAGGCCTTGATTTTCAAAATAAATGAGATTCAGGAATTAATGTCTTTGTTTTGACTGCTTCTTGACATAAGATTCATGGAAGTCTCTGACTCTGCATACACAGAAATGCACAAGGAATCACGTCACAATAGATCATTTGGGGATATCTACTTTGGGTTGTCTTGTTTGGGCTGTTTAGTTCTATTATCATTGGGTTAAATACTCTAAAATTGAAGGGTCATTTGGAGAAAAATTACTTACGAATAAAATCAAGATTTTTAGAATGCTTTTCCTGGAGTGGGTCTATTCCTCTGGAGGGCAGCCAGTAGTTCAATAAAAACACATTGAGATGCTTTATAAGAGAGTATTTTGTTTTAATAGATACCATCATGAATGAGTAAGACACCATCCCCACTAGTGCTACAAAGAAAGTATGACTAATTTCTGGTCCAGAACACCCAATTATATTCTTGGAATTTATAGATATAGCCTCTTAGAGAATATAGAAGGTATGAAGTCAGGAGAAAACAAAAACCTTTACTTTGTTAAAACACACTAATTATTTCTCTATTAGACACAAGAACTTCCAGCAACAAAGCAAATATTGAAGAACACATTTGAGAATAAAAGAAATAAACGTAATAGTGAAAGTCCATGCCGTCATATTTATAAAATGAATAAATTTTTTCTTTGACTTGAATACTGACTTTTTGTGAAAATCAAATGAGATAATATGAGAAATCGGGGTGTATTTAGAATCATTAACAGTTGAAGAAAAAGACCAAGCCAGTGGTTATATTGTCACATAAGATAATGGTCATAAATACTTATGTTGCTAGGGAAAACTCAAATAATATTGTAGATGAGCATTATCAAGGAAATAAAGTAAAAAGAAAAAGATCAGAATTTTCTATAATTCTGGCTAAGAAATATTAACTATAAATATTTACATAAACTTCTCAAAGCATACATCCAATTATAATTGATTTTGTTAATAATTATGTATTTTGTAGACTCCTAGTTGAAATGGCAATCCACCCTTTAAAGATATAACATTCATTGCATATGGATCACATTTTTTTTAATATTTTCAATATAGCAGTTAACTTTATATGTTTATGATCTTTGTCATTTATTTATCTTGGATATGGTTTTCTCTTGACAACATCAACAAAATGGAGAGAATGTTGGAGCTTTTAGGACATCACAGGGTTCTCTAAGGGATCTTGTACATAGAGAATTGGATAGGCCAGGCACAGTGGTACATGCTGTAATCCCAGCAGCTGGGGAGGTTGAGGCAGGAGGATAGTGAGTTTGAAGCCAGCCTCAGCAAAAGCAAGGCATTAAGCAACTCAGGGAGACTCTGTCTCTCAATAAAATAATAATAAAAAAAAGGGCTGGGGATCAGTGGTTGAGTGCCCCTGAGTTCAGTCTCAAGTAACCCCCACACAAAAGGAGGATAGACTCATACAGTTTTAAAAGGCTACTTAGAGAAATATAAAAGGAATTAAATTGGTATAAAACTTTAAATAATTTATAAGAGGGAACTAACAATGCAATTGAGATGAGTTTGTCTGGAAAGGTAATTTAGTTACCTGAGTGACTCTTTAGGAGTACTCAGTAACTTTTTTCAAGAAGTTGAGAGATTTGGTTAATTGTTTGTGTTCACTGTGCTACTAGATTCTCTAGTTCCACACACTAACTGGTTTTATGGTAAATTAAGGAGGGGTCTCTTCTAGGCTATAGGTAGATGATTCAACATTGGCACGTGCTAATGAAGAAAAACTATGAAATCTCCATTCTTGTGGATTTTTTTAAAACAGTGATTTTGGCAGACTGAAGCAAAGCAGTGGCCCAATCAGAGGCCTGGGTATGAAAGCAATATCAGTTTGAGGTTTATTTTATTGCCCATTCATATTTAACTGTGGAGATGGGGATTGCTCCAAAAGGACAGATACTCTAAATGTCCATTTTGTCTTATTTCCACTCCAGCTAGGTTTCTCAAAGGGTGGCTTTCTGCAAATTTGACCCATTTCTGATCAACTGTTGCTTTCATTTACTATTCTTTTTTAACCTAATATATTAGTATTATATAACTTTCCAGGCTACCTTATTAAAGCAAAAAGGTTTTTTTTTTTTTTTTTTTTTTTTTTCCAGGTTAAGTAGTGCCTCCCCATTGTTCCAACTTTCTGGGTTTCTTCACAATAGGTTCCAGACCTAGGTTAATTAACAACTCTGTTAACACCTCCTTGAGCTCAAGAGGTTCAAATGCAGCCTGCTGAGACATTATTTCTTAAAAGGTGAGGACTAATGACCCAACTTTCAGGCACCATCTCAGAGGTCAGTTTTCAATCTCGTAAAAATTTTAAGTCAAGGAAGCTCAACATAGAAAGTCATGAGCTGTGATAAAATAGTATTCCGGATGCAGTTGTTTGGAATTGCCTGGGCACTTGGTAACCTAAAATACAAGCTAATAGTAATTCCAGCTCATTTGGTTGTATTTAAGGTACTTGGAGTTATGCTTAATAGACCATAAAACTTATACCTTAAGACACTCCTTAAATACGATAATAAATCCTTGTGCAAAATTCTTCCAGAAAGACAATATAAAAAATCATGATAAATGTTAATTAAATCTCACCTATTTTTCTGTGTGAAGAATTTTGATTACATAAAATTTTAGATGAGCCAAAATTCTTAAAATGAGTTAATTATAGAGGCTGTGGGTTAGTTTTTCTTTTTTCTTATTTTATTTTATTTTTTGTAATTTGGAAAGTGAATGTTTAATGTACTTTCACTCAGTGGTGAATGTTATGTGTGTAGGTGACTTTATCTTAATTGAAATACATTTATCTTCTTCAACAAACAACCTTAGAATTTAATGCCAGCAGAGTGTACCTCCAAGTAGCATGGGACCAAGGCTGGGTGGCAGTTTCAAATGTGACATGATGTCGGTTTTCCTTTGTCAGGACTGAATATTCATTGGCTTAAAATGAATTACAATAGAAGAAATTAGATTGTCAGGAGAAGGGAAACGGAACAGATTATTCTCTTTTGCCAGGCACAGTACTGTTACTTGCTTCATATCTGTTATGTTTTTAAATCTTCAAAACAACACCAAGAGGTAGTTATTGTAACTTAGTAAAGAGATGAGAAAATTGATACTTAGAGGCTAAATATTTCACTGAAAAGCTAAGTGCCATTAATTAAGGAAGTAGCATCCAAATTTTAATCTATCCCACTACAGAAATATATGCATTCATCACTTTTCCAATAGATATGTGGCCTGACCATCTTAAAGAAAGAGCTAAACAAAATCAGGAAAACATGTCTAATGTATCTTAATATCCCCATGATAGAACCTATACCCATATGATAGATCCTAGGCAGTGTTAAAAATATTACACTTAAATAGGAGGGTAATGATTAATTATGTGCTAATAGTACCACAGCATTTTCTTGAAATCTTGTTGGTCAGATATTAAACAGTTTGAAAACTGATCATTTAGGCAAATGGACGTCAAAAATTGTATACAGGCCATGGTCTTTTTGTTAAGAAAGTCTTTAATGTCTTAGTTCCTGATTCTTCCAAATACTTTAGTGTTTCTTTTCTTCAGTTTTAATGTGCTTTGCCAGTGGGAGGTTACTGTATGTTTAATTAAGTCAACACATTTGTGTGACCATCATCTGAATGAACACTTTTTCAGAAGTTACTACAAATGGGACTCAGTGGTAAAGCACCACTAGTTCAATCTCTGCTACCAAAAAAAAAAAAAAAAAAAAAAAAAAAAAAAAAGTTGCTGCAACTTGAATATTTAAAGTTACCTTACAGATTTAGTTTTATTATCTCACCTGTACCTCAAACATGTGAACAACCCTTCTTTGAGAAAATATCCAGTTTCAGTTATTGCTTGAAAAGTAGAAACATTACTCAGTTCATGGCCAGGGGCTGTGGAAGTATTGAATGCCTATATTATTGATTATCAATAATGAATAGTTCATAAGAGTTGTAGACCTTACCAGCAATTAAAGATTTAACATAATAAATTTACTAATTATTTCCCCCTTTTCTACTTTCTATATGGAATGAAACCTATCTAATAAAATAATATAGAATATTTTGAGAACAATTTATTTAAATAAAAATTATTAAAATATTCTGTAATTCTTTCAAAGCACTTTTATATACAAAAGATATTTTCACTACTTGTAAATTACTATTGAAAGAAACATTTATTATCTCAATAAAATTGAACTTTTTCTTCCTCAGGAGAGAATCTGCAACATGCTCTTGACCCAGTATTGTTTTTGGCAAATGTGGTGTGTTTAATTAATTTGGTTTTCTTTTGATTGCTTCTCAGATAACCCTACTCAAAACCCAGCAAAAAAATAACCTTTTAAGAAAGTAAATGTGTCCTTATTTCACTGTGTTTCTCCCATAGGGTTGTGTGTGTGTGTTTGTGACAGCATGACATACCATGGCATGAAACTAGGTTTCAGACTTTCCCAAACTTGCATCCCAACTTTATTACAAGGTAGTTGATAGCAGAGTCTTGATTTCAGAGTCCCGGCCTTCCCATCAGTAAAGTAGAAATTAAAAGAGAGGTAAAATTGCCATAAACTACCTTATTCAGTGATCCTGTGTTAACTTTATGATAACATTTCCAGGTGCTGACGGATTATTTGGGTAAGCCATTTTGTTTTCCTCATTTTTATCTGAGTAAAGGAAGAGCACCTACTTGTCTGACTTCTCCCACTCATGTGCCTTTTTTTTTTTTTTAGCACACCTTAAAATATTGCTGGATAAACATTGGTATATGTGGGTATTCAAGACTTCTTAGAAACCTACCAATATACTGAAAAGATGAATGGAACCAAAATATATATTAGATACTTGCACGTAGCAGTTTGTATATTGCTGGTAACTTAAGACTGTCAAAATATATGGCAGGTAGAATTAGTCAAATCGAAAGGAATTGAGTCTCCAAAGAATTAAGTGTCTTCCAAAAGAAAAATAGCTAGTGAGCATTAGGGCAAAAATTTAACACTGGGCTGTCTTAAAAACTTGTTTTTCCAAAATCAATTATGTTGTCTATCATTAAGGATATTTCTTTTCTAAATGCAGGCAAGCACATAGGTAGTTACCTTTATGTTCTCTGGGTATGGCATTTTCTAAAGATGAATAGATATTGGTCCTGCTTTAGACACATTATTGCAATGAATAAAGCAAATAAGTAAGTAAGTAATATTCAGAATATATTAATCACCATATGTGGGATTCTGATAAAGTGCTTTATGTTCCTATGGAGAACAAGAATATTTCTGGTTGTAGCAATCAGATATTTTTGTGGAGGTAACATTTGGAATGAATTTTCAATAAGGGGTAGAATTTGGATATGTATAGAAAGAGGGTAGTGTATAATCAAATACACAAGATAAGGAAGTTATTTGCAAGCACTGGGGAAAAAAAAAAAAAAAAAAAAAAAAAAAAAAAGGTAAGCCTTTCAGTTTTCTCCAGACACAGAGGATAAGCAATGAAATACTCAGAAAAGGAACAGGACTTGTAACCGATTTGGGTAGTATTTTGGTAGACACTGGTATGCCAATGATGGGTCTTCACAACAGGATTGTCTTACTATGATTTAGGAATAATACTAATGGTAATAAATAGCAACATGATATTAAGTGATCACTTTGTTATTATAGTCAGGCAGGCCATTGAGAGGATAGTGACAGTAGTACCATGGAGAACTAAACTGTTTTGGTAGACACTGTGGGAGTAGAGAAAAAGGGAAAGATGAGGGCCACATTAGAATAGGAAGATACTTGCAATTGATTAGATGTCTTGACTAAAGGCTAACATTCTTACTGAAAATCTGTTTGTACAGAGGAAGGAATCTGAGGTGGAACCTATATTTCTGTTTTGTATCATAGAAATGTGGAGATCACAGAGGAGGGCAGAAGCAGAATTAAAGAGAAATATGATGAACTCATGGACAGACTTTCCAAGTTTGGAGCAAAGGGTGAAAGCTCCAAAAGGAGACAAATTTGGGGTTATTAGACATGTTACATATGTTTGGGAGAAAGGTGGTTGTTAGGAATTTTGACTTGTTAGTGTTTTACATCCAGGAGATAAAGTAAAAAGAACATGAAATGATGTAGGGAGACTTGATATTGAAAGACAGCACGAGTGCAACACCTGTTTATGCATCAAGATAAGGAAAAAGAAGAAAAAGGCAAAAACGAAGCACCTAGAAATGAAAGAAGTTAGAATACTTTGTGCTGAAAAGCCAAAAGCTAAAAAAAGAAGGAATTTTTAAAAAGTTGTGGTCAGCAATGTCAAATACTGTAGGGAAACCCACGGAAATGGGTAATATGAATGACCTTTCCAGAAATTCTTACTTTTCTACATGTAAGTTGAACCAATCTCTCTTACAGAGTCAAGGTGTCATTTGATCTCATTCCCTTTGCAAATTATTGTGCATATCAATGTTGACTGACTATAAGTACATAGAGAAAAGACATTAAAAAGTTAGTATTTAAATATGAAAAATTGAATATTTTACATAGATTAAAATTTTGCCTGCCATGTTATTAGATATCCCATGACTGTTTTGTTTGTTCAAACTATTTAGTAGCATACTCCTTTGCAGAGTCAAAATTATAATGGGGGCTGCTATGTCTGCTGTTTTTTCACTCTGTGAATTGGTATTTGATTTCCTAAAATTGAGGCTGAAGAGGCAACATGAAAACTATTATTTATTACTATCCTAATAGTCAAATGGGAACTTCAAGATTTTCACAACTGTTTTTAAAGTTTTCCTGGCACTCCGTTTTCTTCAATTTTACCTGTGTAAAGGGAGAACACCTAGTTGTTTGACTTTTCCCACTCATGTGTCCTTAAATAGTGCTAGATAAAGATCAGTGCATGTGGGTATTACAAGACTTCTTAGAAACCTACCAATATACTGAATAGATGAATGGAACCAAAATGTATATCACATAGCAGTTTGTATATTACTACTGACTTAATCCTATCAAAATACATGGCAGGTAGAATTAGTCAAATCGAAAGGAATTGAGTCTCCAAAGAATTAAGTATCTTCCAAAAGATGAATAGCTAGTGAGCAGTAGGGCAAAAATTAAACATTGGGCTGTTAAAATTGTTATTGTTATTGTTATAAAAGAAACTTTTCTGTGAGTAGTAACAAACTCTATCTAGACATCCCACAGACATCTCAAATTCAGTATGTCTGAAACAGAACACCTCCCTTTCCCCAACCTGTTCTTATGATTGCTTCTTTTTCTCTGGCAATGGCAGCAACCTCCACTTGCTTGCCCAGACTAGAAACCAGAGAGTTATTTTTAATCCTCTTTCTACTGACCTCCACCATATTCATTCAGTCAAGAGGTTCTATCAAATACCATGTCGTGATTAACTGTCCATTCTATCGGGTACTTCTACTCTCTTGCCCGTGAATAGCTGTACCTATTTTCTTCTATCATTTATTGAACATATTGCTATGCTCTGGGCATTATGGAGGTCCTAGAGATAATGCATAATAAAATGTCAGTCCAAACCTGAAGTTTCTAGACTGGTGGCGAGGACATACGTCTCAATCAATCAACTGTGCTAATATTTAGTTATTGATGGAATAAATGTTCCAAAACAATACAGAATGTAAGGGAAGAAAGAGGGCAGATTTCTGAAGAAAAAGAAAAGACTTAAGCTAAAAGGCTTTGATTTAAAGGACCAATAGGATTAAGAAAAGCAAAGAGGAGCACAGTCAAGGCTGAGAGAATTCTGTGAACTTTACACTGGCATGAACCTCACACTTAGAAGATCTGATGTCGGGATAGTGGGAATAAAATGAGCAAGTGATGACAATAAAGGAGCTAAAGCTGGAGCTGGGATGAAACCATCATCCTGCAGGGTCCTAAGGTAGGAGGACCATGCACTTGCCTTTCAAAGCTGAAATATTTGGGCAGTGAAAGGAAGTGGGTCTTAAACTGGGAATTTTAGGAACCCCTGGCCATGTAGTTACTCCAGTTAGCATCATGTTAAGGATTTTAGCTTTCATCCTAAGAGAAAAGAAAAGCTATTGAAGAGTGTTCGGAGGGAATGAATTTATCAGATTAACATCCTTCAAGAGCACCTTTCTCTGCCACATCTACTTTTTCCTGCTTTACTTTCCTTACAGCTCTTATTACTACCTGAAATTACCTATTTATTTGTTCTACTGTTTGCTTCTTCGTCTCTTCCTGAATTTAGGCCCTGCGAGGGCAGGGACTTAATTTTATTCATTATTGCAATTCTAGCCTCTAGAACAGAGGACAGCATGCTGATATTCCATGAATTGTTAAGTTAATGCAGCAGATTGCCTTTTCAAACACTCTGGTTGTTATCTGAGTTAACTAGAAGGAAAGAGTTGATGGCAAGAGATGGTGATAGAATGTTGAGAAGTTTAAGACATGGTCAGAAGGCATATTTAGGACTAAATGATCACTTAGATATAGGAGGTAAGGGAAAAGAAGCAACAAACATGATTTCCGGATTTATGGACTGAGTCACTGGATAACTTTGAGGTGTCACTAACTACAGGGCTTGGGGGAAGGAATATGGTCTAAAGGTGAAGAATGATTCATTCAGCACGGCTTAAAATATCTCACTGACACTATGACCTTGGGCAAGTTGCTGGATTTCCGCGTGCCTATATTCCCTCATCCCTAATCTGGAGGGTAAAATTAATATCTGTGTTGAAGACCATATTGTGGGCACTTAATGTAAGAGTGTTTGTAGAACATTTAGAACAGTGCCTAAAGCATGAAACACACACACACACACACACACACACACACACACACACACTAAAATTTAGTTACTGTGAGGAAGAGTGAACAATAAGTAAGAAGAGAGGAGAATCAGTTCTGTTTTGTAGTTGTTGAGTTTTGGTTTTCATAAGACATCCAAGTAGATATACCAAGATGGCATTTGTAGCAAATGAATTCAAATCTCAGAAGAGAGCTGGTTTCAAGACAGAAGGTGGGGAATCATCAGTGTAGGAATAGATGAATTCACAAAGGGTGTTTAATATGAAACTCTGGAGGTCACACACAAAAAATTAATAGTGGGTAAGGGATACCAAGAAGGAGGATCAAGAAAGTCATGGCAAAAAGCCAGAAGCCAAAACAAGAATAAGTATTAAGTATTGATAAAATGTACCTCGTATTAACACTTATCCTTTGACTTGAGGGAAAGCAAGGGCCATGCTGCTAGAAAGGTGCCCAATCCAGGCAGCATGCCATGGCCACAGTGCTCCTTCTGAACTTCATAACCTATCAGTGATTTCCAAAATCATTCACTTCCAAGCCCAGTCTTCACCGGTTCTTCAAGGTACTTCACATTTGCGTCCTCTCTGGCCTTTTCCTTAAGTACATCAAATATGCTACACTTTTCCTTTCTGTAGATGTTCTGCATGCTGCTCCATCTTCCCTGGCTGCCCCCTTCCATAGCCTCATTCTGGGCAGACCTGCCAGCCAAGTGATTGCATTACATCTTTGAGGAAGTGGTACCTCTACCCCATGGCACCTCACCTTTCTCTCTAGGGGAAATTTTATTACACTAGGTTGCATTCATTCATTTCATTTTCTGACTTGTTCTCTCTAACCATGAGCATCCTGAAGGAGTACTGTGCCTCATTGGGGTCTGCAGTGCCTTGTCCAATGCTGTCATAATGTGTGTACTAAATATGTGTGGAATTGAGGAATGATGAAGAAAGTGGATTCCACAAACTCCTTAAACTTCATATAACAGTTTCACATGCACTTAGTCTAAAAATGTTTCATATAGGACAGATTCACCTTCAAAACATATTATATTCAGATTATATTTAGATATATTTGTAACAAATCCAGATAAGTGGGAGTGGGCATTACTGATTCATAAGGGTTACTGGATTGTTTAAAATGTTACAGAATTATTGCATAAATATGTAAATGATGTATTTTTGTATATTCATAATTACTGAGTTGATTCAGTTCTTTGTGTAAGATTCAGCTCTGAGAAGCAGTATGGAAACTCCTCAAAAAACTTGGAATGGAAACTCCTTATGACCCAGCTGTCTCATTCTTGGTGTATAACTAAAACATCTAAAATCAGCATGCTATAGGGAAATAGACACATCAATGTTTATAGCAGAACAATTCACAATAGCCAAACTATGGAACAAACCTAGGTGTCCTTCAACAGATGAATGGATAAAGAAAATGTAGTATATATACACAATAGAGTATTACTTAGCTATAACAAAAAGAATGAAATTAAGGCATTTGCTGATAAATGGATGGAACTGGAGATTATCATGCTACGTGAAATAAGCCAGACCCAAAAAAGCAAAGGTTGAATATTTTCTGTGATATGCAGAAGCTAGTACAAAATAGAAAAAAGAAAAGGGGCATGGTGGGGAAGGAAAAAGGGGAAGGGAATTCCATCAAAACAGAAGAAAGATCAGTGAACAAAATGAAGGGGATTTAGTGGAAAGGAATAGGGACAGGATAACAGTATATGAATCTGACCTAAATTTTCTATGTACTTATATGAATATACTACAATGAATCTCACAAGCATGTATATCCATAAGACACTAATTTAAAAAACGACACTAATAGGCAGAAGATCAGAAAAGACAAAGGAACAGGGGTATGGAGGAGGAGAGAGAAAGAGGAAGTGCTTGGGGAATTAGAATAAATTATATTTCATGCTTTTATAATTATGTCAAAATGAATAACTAACAAGAACCAATTTTTAAAAAAAAATTCACCTATCATCAATATCTTCCTCTAAGTTAATTCATTTCTTAAAGTCCTTTCTCTATGCCAGGACTTTGATAGGTAGTTTGCAGGTAAAAACTATATTCCTTATACTTCTGTATTTTGGGGGTTATATAACAGAAACATAAACAAGAAGACCCATCAAAGTAAGGAAAATGGAACCTTCAGATTTTCTGTAAAATCTAGGAAAATGAGTATCACTTTAATTTTGACTTTGTATAGGAAATGATTTGTATAGAACTATTACTTTTTATAAAACTTGGACTTTTTTTTTTTTTGGCGGGGGTTGGGGGAGGAACCAGGGACTGAACTCAGGGGCACTTGACCACTGGGCCACATCCCCAGCCCTTTTTTGTATTTTATTTAGAGACAGGGTCTCACTGAGTTATTAAGTACCTTACCATTGCTGAGGCTGGCTTTGAATTCAAGATCCTCCTGCCTCAACCTCCCAAGTGCTGAGATTACAGGTGTGTGCCACCGCGTTCAGTTTTATAAAACTTGGACTTTCTTAAATGAACAAAGTAGTTACATTTGATTATCTAATTTGTTTTATCTGTACTTTTAAATTTACATCTATTATTATGGATTAGAATTACATTTAGAACTTGGGGCTGGAGTTGTGGCTCAGCAGTAGAGCACTTGCCTATCACATGCACAGCCTGGGTTCATTCCTCAGCACCACATACAAGTAAATGCATTGTGTACAACTAAAGCAAATAAATAAACATTTAAAAAAAAAAGAATTCCATTTAGAATTTTTATTGAGAGCCAGAGGAGCATTATGCCCTCTTTCTCAGGTGTGTCATTTCAAATGTAATAGGAAAAAAAAAATGTTTTTCCTTAAGAGCATCAGCTATTCAGTGAAACTAAGAATTTTCTCCCCCTTTCCAAAGTGACCAGACCAAACAAAAACACTGTTTCAGGCTTCCCTCTGTTAAAGTCTAGTTTGAATTCTAGATTTGATGGTTGATTATCTGAGAATGATCAGATAATGACAAGCATTGTCCTTGTAATTGTGAGTGCCAGTTATGAAATTCAGAACCCTTTGTGGGAAATGGCATGTTTTATTGGGCGGTAACTAACATCTGTGATTGTTACTCATGACAGGTAACTAGGAGATTACTGGGAAAAATATTTTTAAATGATAGCAAATATTCATCAGGAAGAAATGTGTGATTCTATAATTAGGTTTTTCCAGATTTATAAATATTTTCTCATCATTCATTTTTAAAATAATTATTATTCAGTTTAGTTTAGATGTTTCCTTCTTTTGGTACTGGGCATTGAACCCTGGGTGCTTAACCACTGAGCCACATCCCCAGCCCTTTTTTGCGTTTTATTTAAAGACAGGGTCTCTCTGAGTTGTTTAGGGCCTCTCTGAGTTGCTTAGGCCCTTGCTAATTTGCTGAGGATCCTCCTGCCTCAGCCTCTCAAGCTGCTGGGATTATAGGTGTGCACCACTGTGCCCAGCTATTTCCTTATTTTTGAGACAATTATACAACTTCATCTTCTCTTCTGAATCTCAACTAAATTATTTTATTTTTGCTATTTTTCAGTGAAATTGAAAAAATGAGAAATCATGTAAAAACCTCAGGGAGATTTATAAGATATGTACTGTAAGCAAATACTTCAAAGGAATTTATTTCAAAATATGAGTGTATGTTCTTACTAAAAATAAATCAAATTTGAATTCATTATTTTTAAACAGAATATGATTTTCCTGACTTTTACATATATTTGACTTATTCAGATCTGGACAGCAGTGTAGAAATTTGAATTATGTTTTACAAGACAAAGTCAATCCTCCATATCCAAGGGTTCAACCATCTCCAGATTGAAAAAAAAAAAAAATATATATATATATATATATAAAATTGCGTCTTTACTGAACATGTAGAAACTTTTATCTTGTCATTAGCCTCCAAATAATAAAGCATAACAACTGTTTCAATAGCATTTGTATTGGACTTGATATTACAAGTAACCCAGAAATGATATAAAGTGTATAAGATAGTGTGTGTAGTTTATGTATGAATTCTATACCATCTTACATAAGTTTATGTATGAATTCTATACCATCTTACATGCCCTGTGAATGCTGAGATACAACTAGAATCAATTTGAAAAGATTTATATTTGGTCATGTAATTTGTCCAAATAGCAATGGCTTTATTTTAGAGATATGTGAAGCATTTCAACAAATTACCTAAACCTTTTGGTTTCTTACATCTTTCATTTTTACCTCTACAAACTATTATTAGTGTTAGTGGTAACCAATCTTTATCTGGACAGAATGATGATAGATATCAATCAAAATTGGATGTCTCCAAGTAGAATTATGTGTCATTGGGTAAAGTAAATAACTTTAACTTGATTAGCATTTCATAACAGGCAAGGTCACAGGCTGTGAGAATATGAATA